>CM055894.1:5889631-6212131 GCA_029582155.1 Panopea generosa
TACTACTACTATTAATAATGATACTTTTACTACTACTGCTACTCATACTACTACCACTACTATTACTACTACTACTGCTACTACTACTACTACTAATACTTGTACTACTAGTACTTACTACTACTACTACTACTATTACTACTACTACTACTGCTACTACTACTACTACTACAATTACTACTACTATTACTAGTACAACTACTACAACTACTATATTACTACGACCAATACAACTATTACTAGTTCTACTACTATTACTACTATTACTATAACTCTACTTCCACTATAAATACTACAACTACTATTACTACAACTACTATTACTACTACTACTACTGCTACTACTACTACTACTACAATTACTACTACTATTACTAGTACAACTACTACAACTACTATATTACTACGACCAATACAACTATTACTAGTTCTACTACTATTACTACTATTACTATAACTCTACTTCCACTATAAATACTACAACTACTATTACTACAACTACTATTACTACTTCTTCCACATTTCGTATTTCTACTACTTTTACTATTAATACTATTGGTACTACTACCGGTACTACTACTACTACTATTACTACTACTACTATTAACACTTCTTCCACTATAAATACTACAACTACTATTACTACAACTACTATTACTAATATTTTTACATTTCGTACTACTACTACTTTTACTACTAATACTATTGGTACTACTACTAGTACTACTACAGTACAACTATTAATAATACTACCATCGCTACTACCACTACTTTTTCTACCTTTTCTTTTATTAGAACTACTTCTTCTACTACTATTACTACAACAATTACTACTACTGCTATTACTACAACTACTTTTACTACTACTACTACAACTATTACTACTACTACTACTAATACTACTACAACCTGTACAACTATTTATAATACAACTACCGCTGTTACTACTTCTTCTACTATATCTTCTACTAGAACTACTACTATTACTACTTCTTCTACTACTACTACTTCTTTTTGCTTTTGCCGATATACTGGTTTACCATCAACTTGCGTATTATCACCGGTGAAGTGCTAGACAATTTTGTTGTTGAAAATGAATGAGATGAGTAAGAGAAGGAGAATTAATAGAGATAGAAGGAAGTAAAGAGAGGGAAAGAAAATAAGAGGACAGAAGAGTTTAAGAATTAAATGAGCCGCGAGTGCTGGGTCTTCAAGACTTGGACCTTAAAGGAATGAATCCAGCGACTCTGCCACACAGGCGTGAGCGGAGAGCTGATTCCTCTGCACAATGGTTCTTGGAAAAAAAGAAAGCTGATGGTATTGATGTTGGCGTCTACCCGTGCCTCTGGTGAGGTAATCATCTTCATTTATGGCTACCAGATGGTCCCAAATTTTGTAAAGCATGCACTATCTGGAGTCTGCTCGTCTTTGCTCGAGAGATCTCCACTCCAGATTGTGCAGCATGTCGGCCTGTTTCCATAAACCGGGGAGAGATTCCTATTGAAGTGAGGCATTGAAAAGAAAAGTAACTATAAGTGCAAGTTCCACTGATAGACCCTGTAACACTGCCGGGCTAATATTATCTGGGTCTGGTGCCTTGGACACTGAAAGGTTTTGCAGCAATTTTTGCACTCCATTTTCAGTTACCTGTATCTCAGGCATGTCATTGTCATTTCTGGAAAAGAGGCCCGAGACGTATTTGCAGTAATAATAAGCCCATGGGGATTTGCTGTGAGACTACCGAGTGGAACTGATTGTTTAGTAATTCTGCCTTAGAGACAGGATCAGTTATCAACACTCTGTTTTTTTCCAGACACTTGAGTCCTGTAGTGTCTATGTTTTTGTGTTTGATTAAAGTCCAAAAGCGTTTTGATATATTTAAGTTATATGTGTGTTGTTCTCTTTTTGTAGGTGTGATCGAGTCTTCAACATATTTCCAATAAGCCTTCCTACTTAGTGACTGTATATGGTGTTTGAGTGTCTTAAGTCTTTTGGTGCTGTCTGGGGAGAGTATAGATCTGTTTTTAAAAAAGAGTTTGTCCCTTTTTCTAATGAGGTGAGGTGTCTGATAGTGCCATTAATCCACGGATGTCTGTCTTTTGATTTTGCAATTTTGTGTGGTATGAATTTGTCAATGGCTCGTTCAAGTTCGGATGTTTTGTTTTCCAAAGTTGGTTTACAGTGGTGGAAGTGTCAGAGCTTTGTTTCAGACTTTCCCCAAAGGAAACCATGTGTGACTTAAGACCATCCTTATCAGCTTTTCTACATAGAGGGATCTTTCTGGGAGTTTGTTTGTTTCTTGTTGGTTTGATGTTAGCCTCTGTCAGATATACGTGATGATCACTGACACCTGGAATCTCTCTGCATGTGGAAACCATGTTAGGAATATTTGTGATGACAAGGTCAAGGATGTCGTTTCCCCTTGTGGGTGTGTTTGTAAGTTGTGTAAGAGGTCTAAGAGGTCAGCAAAGTTATATGTGAGAGTGGTGTAATTGCAATTAGGTTTAATGCAGTTATTGGGCCTGTCATATCCTGGGAAATTCATGATCCCTGCAATAAGTACGTGTGAGTAAGACATACCCAGTCTCTGGAGGGACTCAGCAAACTGGTTCAAGCTCAGACTCTCCTTCGCTAGGTTTGTAGTAACTACAGATTAGGAGGGACTTACATCCAGCAATCTCCATCTTCATCCAGTCAATCTCACAATCAGTTTGCAACTCTGGGACCTCACTGCAGATATAATCATCTTTTGCTGCAATGATTACTCCATCGCCCCCTCTCTTCCTATCTATCCTTACCACATTTTCACCTAAGTAAATGCTGGCATCTATCATGGTTTCTACCCCCTATAATAATATCGGGATTTACGCTATCGATCATGTTGTTCAGATCGATACTGTGTGCAGCGATAAAGTTAATTTTCACATTTAGAACCTTTATGAGTTTTATGGTGCGGCAAGTCTGTTTGGGTTTCATGGTGCGGCCGGCGATGGTGTGTTAAGGATGAGGATCGAGTTCGTTTTCTTGGACTACTCAGTATGTCTGAAAATGAGCTGAAATTACATCGGATAATGGGCTCGAACCTATTGGACAGAATCAAAACATCAATGAAATTCAAAGAGACTGTGTGTTGATTGATTGAGTTACAATTTAGGCAGTGCCTGCTCACACTTGTGCTTTGCAGAACTTGAAATGTGGAATCACCTATATCCTGGCAATCAATATGGAACCAGATACCACATGTTTCGCAATATACTGCATTCCCTGACCAAGATGTATTCATGTGCTGTCTATTTTTAAAATGGGGATTTCATTTCAAGTTTACCACTACAGTATAAATATCGATTATGTCACTTTTTTGTGGTTTTCGTTTTTTATTTATGATAATGAGATGTTTTTGATCCATTTTGATAATTATCTTATTTTTAAGACATTTACAGCGTTAGTTCCTGATATACTTTATGGGTAAACTATAATAAATTATCAAACAGAAATACGTAAGAAAATATAATAAAGTGTTTTAAGAACTTTTACTCATATCATCCAATCTATTACGACGTCATTAGTTTTATAATAATGTCTTCCGATTGTCCTGACGTTGGCTGTCAATCAAACAAGTTAATATTCAGATCAACGATCGATATTGTTTCCGTGCCGCCATTTGCCTTATGCAAGCGAACAGTATCTTAATGAACAGTACTTGCATTGCATTTACTTAAAGAAACAACACCACGTGGCCAGTGAGCGGATAGTCGCTCTCACGTCAGGTCAATCAAAGTGTTAGATATACACACTAGAGGATTAATATATTCAAATACTAAGATGGTTGGTCTAAAGACTGATTGGATGCGCGGATGTGAATAAATTACAGTCAAATCTGTCTTAAGCAGCCAGTCAATGGTAGGAGCAAAAGTGGCATTTTAAAGACAGGTTGTTGTTTAATGCCGGTTAATTTTTCTCTGAACCCAAATAAAAGGGAAATATCAAGTATGGCTGCGCAAGACAAGTGGCTGCTTATTGGTTCAAATTTAGTTTAAACTGATTTATTTTACTCCGATTACGAAACAAGTAATTACAACTTCTACAAATCATGCTTCAAATCTTTCTGGGTAGAACCAGTGCTAAGCATATGCAAAAAAAGTGTCTTGCTCAAGGACACCACGCATTGCCAAATATTTATAATAATTGGTGATGATCGAACCCGTCACCCTCCGATCATGGGTTCGATGTTCTACCACTGGACCACGCGTTACACATATTAGAGATATCATTTAATCAGTAAGTTAACATTTATTTGTGATTTAGTTTATACTTATTTATTTCAGCTCAGTGGTTATTTGAACCGCTCTATAATCATTATGGACACCTAACGATATGGAAATAGCAAGCTCAAGCAATTAGTGTCTATAATAATTATAATAATAACACATAATAATAATAATGAAGACTTTTTAAACGAGAGAACTCATATAAATAAATATCTTCCATAGGTCCTCAACATTTTACAAGTTGCAACATTATTATCTACACAAGAGTAAACAAACAAGAATATATTTATTGATGGTTTGAATGGTATTTATATTATCTCTAAATTCATCGGTAATGTCTTCAGTCAGTTCTGCATACGTTGTTTGTCCCCATGTGAAGTATTACAGCATCTACTCCTTTTATGTCGCAAGTCTGTTTCTCCACCATAGATAAGATGTGTTTTCTATCGCTCGTACTCTCCCCCCACATCAGAGTCAGTCATTTTGCTAGTACTTAGCTATCAGCTCATGTATGTAAATTATCGTCCAGTCTAGATGTTTTGCATGTAAAACCATAGTATATAAGTCATAGTTAACACCAATTCTACTGGGTTCGTAGATGCCTTACTATTACGTCTATGGTTTGCATTGTAGCTAGGCGCGCTCGCTGTAGTCTGGTCTATACATTTTGTGTCTGGTTGTTCATAAATAATTCTATAGTAGTATCATGACGTTTAGTTACTTGCCGATGAGATGTTCGGAAATTCATTGTTAAATTTTAAGCTATATTTTCGCAGTTGCAGATCAAGGTTTATATAAATTCTTTGGTCTGCTTAGACTGTAGCATTAAGTTTCTGTGGATAATGGCCAGGGTGCTGAAAGTTGTTAGCAAATAGTTATTTTTGTTTATATCATCCCTATTGGTGGATGTTGGTGCGACATTTAACGTTGCCACAACCGTTGAATTTCATACAATTTTACACTTGTTAAACATATCAAATTTGTTCCAGATAGAATGCCACTCATTCATTTATTGTAGGAATGCCCATTGTAGACTCGGAAAATATGTCTGCATACAAACCGTGCGTTTCTAAACATCTAAAACTGGCGTATATCTCTTTAATGTAGATTCATTTCAATAGTTTATTCCGGCATATGAACATACATGTTCGTCGCCTTGACATATGTATATAGGCGGCGGTTACAACAAATGTGAGAAGAGCATGATATAATCAAGTAAGGTATAATTTAAACATAACATTATATATAATTGATTCATCAAAATAGCGAGATACGGCTAGTGGTCAATGCCATTGTTTGTAGCATTATAATATCATAGGCCAGAGTAAAAAAACAAATTGTTTGAAGTTCACATTTATAACATTCATCAAATTCTAATAAATAAATTGTCTATTAAGTACTATTATCATTACGTCTCTTATTTGCTAAATAAACATATTTTGCAATTTTACATATTGCACCAGCTTGTTTAGAGGTTAACAATGATATTAATTTCTGTTTTGTCGACCAATGCGATAAATATTTGGGAGACAATCCGTTCTAATATCTCTATGGAAAGGACAAACAATAACAAAATGATATTCGTCTTCCACTACATTCATCTGACAATATATATGTTCTATCTGATCTATGTATATTTCTATAACGATCCTCTTCAATGGCAAGTTTGTAAGCGAAACAACGTAATCTTGTGAGTACAATTCGGTGATTATAATGTTTAACACATGACATGTGTTTTTCTAAACCAATATCAGTTTTTACATCTCTATAGGTACTAAGTTTAGGCATGTTATTCAGCAATGGATACAAATTATCATACAATCGTTTAGTTACTCTGATGATTTGAAGTTTGCTAATAGACATTTCTATCCACAAATAGCTAAAACCAAGTTGATCCAATAAAGACTTAACATTTAAGGCCCAAGAATCTTTAACAGATTTAGTTTTATTGCCAATTAAACATTTATACATCTATGATTCAGGACAATTAATATTTTTTTGCCAGTATTTAAGGATTATCTCCTTACGTATAATTTCTAACGGGACTTGACCGTATATTATAGCATTAGTTGTTTGTTATCTGACATTCATAATTTGTTTAAGAAAAAATAAACTCTTTCCATATCTGGAGCTTTATGGAATCCCCATATTTCACATCCATAGTTTAAAACTGGTAAGACCATAATATCAAACAGTTTAAATTTTTCATTTACACCAAGAGGAACAACATCAAACAAAGTATTTAATGTAAACAAAGCACGTAGAACTTGGTCTGATAAAGATTTTTGGGCATTATAAAACTTGCCACTTGATGACATCATACGCCTAAATAACAAAACCTGTTTACAACCTCTAACTCTATATTGTCATAATATACATGCAAATCTTCTCGTCCTGTTCCTAGTTGTTTAAATACAGCCGTTTTGGTAGTATTTACAGTAATATTCCATTTAGAACAATATGCATGTAGTTTATTTAACAGAATCTGCAAACCATGCGAAGAATATGAAAACAAAACTGTGTCATCAGCGAATAATAACATAAAAATTCATCCAGTGAAATCAAATCGGCATTTTCATCTAATATATGTGTTTCCATATCATTAATAATCAATATAAATAACAGTGGAGATAGTGTTTCTCCCTCTTTAACACCCAAATAACTATCAAAATAGTCAGTAATGTTACCGTTAACTCCAACACATATCTTAACAGAGTTGTACATAGATTTCAAAATATTCAATAATTTAGATGACATATTATATTGCAACAGTTTAAACCATATTCCATTGCAGTAAACCATGCCAAATGCTTTTTTAATATCAACAAAAGCGCTATATAATGCTTTCTCTCATGTTGAATAATTCAATTTATCAACGGCTGTAGAACAAAATACAATAAACAGTGCTTCTTTTTTATGTCTGAAGCCAAATTGGCATTCTGTTAAAATCTTGTTGTCTTCGACAAAATTACATGCACAGTTATCTAACAACTGTGAGAAAATTTTAGAGAAGATACTAGTAAGCATAATGCCCCTATATTTATCAATATTGTTAATATCCCTCTTTTTTGGTACAGGTACTGTGATACCTTTTTGCCAACTATCAGGGTAAACACTATTACTATATATATGATTAAAAAGTTTACATTATATTGGTGTTAGAATATGTTTAGAATCAATGAATATTTCTGGAATTAATAAATCTTCCCCAGCACTCTTCTGACGTTTTAAATTACCTATAGCTTTGATTACGTAACAAAATACATCATTATCAGAAAATAAACTTTTAAAATGATCGTAAAAATCGTTTGTAGACAAATTACTATTCTTTTTACATTTTTTTATATTTGCGTATTAAGTCCAAAAATTTCTTGTGACTACTATTGATAGGCATTTCCTACCTATCCCCATGCCGATGCAGACTTAGGTTACGAAAATTATCAAGGGGTTTTCTCAAAAGTCTTAATGATGGAATATCATAGGTAAATACAAGGGCGTACATAGATTTACAAAATCAGGTTCTTTGATTCAATGTTGTGCTTTATTTTAAAAGGCATTTCCTACCTATCCCGATGCCGATGCGGACTTGGATTACGATAATTATCAAGGGGTTTTCTCAAAAGTTTTATTGATGAAATATCATAGGTTAATACAAGGGCGTACATAGATTTATAAAATCAGGATCTTTGATTCAATGTTGTACTTTATTTAATACTGATAGTACAATCAGTTACAAAATAAATTCTAATTGTTTTCTTCTACAAACAAGTGCAGCACATACATTTACAATTAACGATAGCAGATGTGTAGGACATCGCCATAAAGACCCTGTAACTTTGTACATTTTCAACTCGGCAATTGAATGTTCTACACAAACTCTATGTTTTCGAATATGTTTGTTTAGTTTAACACATTTTCTGCGTTCTTTGCCTCTCTTTCTCGCAAACTGTGTGACCGTATATGGTGTTATGAGAGGGGCTCTGTTTGGGTAAATATTATCCCCCAAGAGTATGCATTGGTTTGGAAAATGTAAATCTGTCCCAATTTGAAGCATGAACCCAAATTGTTGCACGTCATTTTGATGCCCTCAAAAAACACTTTCAATGAACCGTATGACTCCGTACACATCTACTACAATCTGAGTATGTATACAGAGAAATCCCCACTGACCAGATTAGTATTGTGCTTGGGGCTCGGTATCTGGTCTCTGGATTTCATGTGATGTACCATCAATGGCACTAACGGCATCAGGTAATTTAGGCCACACCCCTCGCATTGTCAGCCACTCATCCATATGTATCAAAGTCACGAGATGTCTTAAATTTTCAAAGAATATATTGGTATAAGTATCTGGATTTCGTGACTCACTGTTGACTTACTTATGTTAAATGTAGTTGCTAACATGTGATATGTAGAATATGTCCTTAGCCAAATCTCGATTCCTTATAGATAACATATGTTCCCTGTCATCATGAATAAGAAGAAAATTCTTCATTTCCAGAAAGGTGTCCGGTGTCTCACCAGTGATTTGATAGAACTGATATATATTGTTTGAAAACTTTTGGAAGACGTATATACCTTCATATGTATTTACATCTTCTGAAAAATGCCGAAAGCGAATGTCAGTATCAGGTGAGGGTGGTATACACGCGAGAGTCATCAAAAATGTCAAAACCTGGTGAAAAACTCAGTATGGTCGGGCGAAGGTTGTATCAAAGCCGGTAATAAAGCAACGAACGCACGCCGCTGTCGCTATCAAAAACTCGCTGTCGTCGATCCATAACTCATCGTCTGTCCATTGCTGTGAAGAAATAGATACTCTGTATTAGTTGTATCGAAAGTAATTTACATGTTCTGCAACTCATCTGCGTAATTGTTTATCTAAGAGCTCAATTTTCACGTGTGCAAAGTAGTTGTACCGTATTATAAGGTACAACTATGTTGCACACGTGAAAATCGAGCTCTTAGATAACTTTCATGTGTCCTCAATTTCCGATAACGTTTATTTGCACGAATTAATTCACTTCTAGCGTGATGGCAATCGCCCTAGAACCTGGATTATCCCTTTTGTGTACAGGTTTACTATTACTATAATGTTTACCAAATATTTTGTATGCATCGTTATACAGTACGTTTCGAAAAGTTGTGACACCTTTGTCTAATGTAATATCAAATGAAACAATATTCGATATAATATCATTCAACTTTTCTCTTTCATTCAATAATAAATCGTTAAACCTGTCAACTTCATTTACATTCAAAACAAGCTTATTAACAGTAATTATATCATCACTATTGACATTTTCATTATATTTTACATGTAAATTTAATTGAATTGGTACATGTGTAGAAAATGAGAAGCTATCCTGTATGATAAACTCCCTAATTATTGGAAACAAATAATACCATGCGATGGCATAATCAATAACACTTTTACCAGTATTTGATAAGAATGTAAAACGTCCAATGTTTCTATCATCACCGAACCGGCCATGTAGCATTTTATATCCGTACTTTTACACAAATCTAATAATTTTAACTCGATGAGTTACAGACAATATCATCACTTTTCCATTTGTCGGCTTCATTATCAATAGCATAAATATATTTGTCAAACAAATTTGGAGACCCTGTGGAATCATCTCGGGAAGAAGTGCGGACATTTAGGTCACCAAGTATGCATATCTTAACAATATCACAATACTGTCTTATACTCAAGCTACTAAAAAAATCCCCGCTTTCATGAGATTTAAAATAAACGGACTCGCTTGGAGGGATATATGTAAATCATATATATATATTAAAATTTAAACCGAAATAAATCTTGTCTAACTTGACACAAACAAACATTTTGATCACTTACCATTAGTAGAGATAACCGTTCCACTACGTTGTGGTATATTTACCGTTTCGCTTGATTGCTCTACTAGTCGTCTGACGTATGCTTATTTCAGCGATTTACCTAATATGGTCAATAGTGCGTACTCTCACTCAAGTCCTAGCCAGTAACGACATATAATAAAGTATTTACTGTCGAACGGCACCTGGTGCAGCCGGATAAAATGTGTTCAAAGATATAACAAAACAATTTAATTAGGGAATATCTGAGGAGTTCT
Source organism: Panopea generosa (assembly GCA_029582155.1). Lineage (NCBI taxonomy): Eukaryota > Metazoa > Mollusca > Bivalvia > Adapedonta > Hiatellidae > Panopea > Panopea generosa. The sequence continues at coordinate 5,900,015 of CM055894.1, forward strand.
TTCGATAGGAGTTTCAAAAAGGTAATTGTTTTAAATCATGGTTTGAAATTATTTATTTTACATTGACTGAGAAATAAATTCTTAAAAATTGGATAAATCACGCTCGAAGCTTTCCTGGGTAGAACCATTACTAAGTATTGGTAGATAATGTGTCTTGCTCAAGGATATCTGCACATATTGCCTTGCCGGAGTATCGGTCATTAAGAAGGGTGCCATAATTATCAAAGAGGAAACGGATTTCGAAGAAGTGTTCCAATTTATATATGTTATACTTATATATCTTATAAACAATAGATATGTAAGCAAATACGTTAAAAGTTTTATTTAAAAACACTACAGCAGCTATTTATATTCTTTTTTTTTTATTTATTTTTATGTATGGGATATGAAAATAATAATTTTATTAGAACCAAATCTTTTAAGATCTGATTTTCTTAATTTGATAGAAATGTAACAGATGTATTATTTGTAGAGCGTTTGAGATGACTTCTTTTTTGTTTCTTTTTAAAAAGAGTGATGTCACTGCATGGTCCTTAAAATAATAAGCTGGCCATACTCAGTATACAAATGTTGGAATATTAGGACAAATGTGTGTTTCTTTAATCGTAATTGTACCCACATCCTCGAAAATATATGTATTACAAAATTAAACATTTCAACACGAACGCGTGATCAAGTGGCAGAGCATCGAACCAATTGATTGTGTGTTTAATACTCCATCACAGCTATGTGTAGTGTCCTTGGGCATGACACTTTCTCCGCATATGCTTAGAACTGGTTTTACCTAGGAAGACTTCGTGAGTGATTTTATAAGTTGTAATGACTTGTTTGGCAATCAAAATAAACTAATTTTTTTTTTAGAAGCACTGCACTTGTAAACGTCACGCTCAAGATGAAGCTTTGCAATTACTACCGATTGTTCTTCTTGCAGTTATCTCATATGCTTTATCTGATTTCCATAAAGTTGTTGAAGGTAGTCTTTGACATACGACATACTACTAAACGCATTGCTAAAGATCTAAATAAAGTTTTAACGTAGGGAAAAAGGTACACGTGCCTATGACAGCGGCTGTTGTTGATCTTCGCCTTATATTCCTTTTACAAGAGCAGATCTTTTTTAATTCGCTGGAAATTTTACACCATTAATTGATTTTCAAGCTGTTGTAAACTCCGCCTGAATATCCATTTTTCACCCTCATATTGAGACATCTGTTATAGCGGACTACGCATTTGACAAGAACGAACATTGCATTTCCTATCTGTACGTTATTACGTAATTTTGAATTCCTATTATCACTGAATTCACTTCTACACAATTCTTTCTCAGGGAGCCTGTAAACTGTATTAACTAGTCTATTCTGCTTTTGTAACGGTACTCACGTAATTGTATCTATATCTATGTAGTCTAAAAGATAAAACACACACACACACACACACACACACACACACACACACACGTGTATTAAACGTATAAATATTTCATGTAGAAATAAAACAATCAAACACACCGATGCTATAATATATATGTATATACAATGTAGAAGCAAATCATACAAGTAAACCCACGTATTAAGCACATTACTATTCAATGTAGAAATAAAACAAAAACATACCCGTGTATTTAACGTATCAATATTCCAGTGATAAACTAAATAAATACACCCAAGTATTAAACACATGTAAAAATAAACATACAAACACACACGTGTATTAAACGAATCAATATATCATGTAAACACACCGGTGTATTCAATATATCAATACACCATGTAGAGATAAATCAAACAAACAAACCCATGTATTAAGCACATCAGTATTCTATATCAGTATTAAACAAACAGACACACCCCTTATTAAATATATCAGTATTCCATGTAGAGATAAAACAAACAAACAAACAAACAAACAAACAAACAAACAAACAAACACACAAACAAACAAACCCATGTATTAAACATATCTACATTCCATTTAAAGGTAAAATAAACGTAAAAACCTGTGTATTAAACATATCTACATTCCTTGTAGAGGTTAAATATCACACATACTCGTGTATTAATCATATTTATATTCCTCGTAGAGGTAAAACAAACAAACCAATCCGTGTATTAAACATATCTACATTTCTTGTAGAGATAAAACAAACAAACAAACCCGTGTATTAAACATACCTAAATTCCTTGTAGAGATAAAACAAACAAACAAACCCGTGTATTAAACATATTAATATTCATTGCAGAGGTAAAAAAAACCAACAAACCCGTGTGTTTAACGTATCTACATTCCTTTTAGAGGTAAAATAAGCGTATAAACATGTGTATTAAACATATCTACATTCCTTGTAAAGGTTAAATAACATAAAACTCGTGTATTAATCATATTTATATTCCTCGTAAATGTAAAACAAACAAACCAATCCGTGTATTAAACATACCTACATTCCTTGTAGAGATAAAACAAACAAACAAACCCGTGTGTTAAACATATTAATATTCATTGTAGAGGTTAAATAAACAAACAAACCCGTGTGTTTAACGTTTCTACATTCCTTTTAGAGGTAAAACAAACATACAAACTCGTGTATTAAACATATCTACTTTCCTTTAGAGGTAAAATAAACAAACAAACTCGTGTATTAAACATATCTACATTCCTTTTAGAGGTACAATAAACATACAAACTCGTGTATTAAACATAATAATACTCATTGTAGAGGTAAAATAAACAGACATACCCCTGTATGTAGAAGGGCCGAATCTAAGTTGAGAGAGCTTGTGGCCCAACCCATTTGCTATATACATGTATATATTAGCAATAAAATATGTTTAAACCATACCCCTGTATTAATCATTTCTACATTCTTTGTAGAGGCAAGACAAACACACAAACCCGTGTATCAAACATATCAATATTCCTTGTAGAACAAACAAACAAACAAACAAACAAACAAACAAACAAACAAACAAACAAACTCCTGTATTAAACATATCAGTATTCAATGTACATATTTAACAAATAAACACACAAACCCGTTTATTTAACATATCTACACTCCTTATAGAGTTAAAATAAACATACAAACCCGTGTATTTAACATAATTTATCAATATTTATTGTTGATGTAAAACAAACACAAAAACCCGTGTATTAAACATATCTACATTCCTTGTAAAGGTAAAACAAACATACAAACCTGTGTATTAAACATATTAATATTCATTGTAGAAGTAAAAAAACAACAAACCTGTATTAACATATCAGTAGAGATAAAACAAACAAATAAACAAACCCGTTTATTAAACATATCTCGTTCCTTGTAGACAAGGTAAAATGTACATGCACACCCGTGTATTAAACATATTAATATTCATTGTAGAGGTAAAAGAAACAAGCACGCCCATGTATTTAGCGTATCTACATTCCTTTTAGACGTAAAATACAAAAACAAACCCGTGTATTAAACATATTAATATTCATTGTAGAGGCAAAATAAACTAGCGATAGAACAAATAGACAAACCCGTGTATTAAACATATATACATTCCTTGTAGAGATAAAATAAACATACACTTCCGTGTATTAATCAACAAATCTGTATTTAACATATCAGTATTTCATGTAGAGATAAAACAAACACTCAATCCCGTGTATTAACCATATCTCGTTCCTTGTAGAGGTAAAATATACATGCACACCCGTGTATTAAACATATTAATATTTCATGTAGAGATTAAACAAACAAACAGACCCGTGTATTAAAGATACTAATATTACTTTAAAAGGTAAAATAAAATTACAAGCCCGTGTATGATGGTCTCTTTTGGAAACTATTTAATGCAAAACGTAAAATCAGTAGGTTTCGAGCTGGTAGTGAAATAAAATTTGGCGATCGAGTGTTACGCGACACCAATGAGATCACACAGGCGTGGGGCAATTATTTTCAGGTCTGTACAGCGATACTGAAAATATTAATTATGATCAAGTGTTCTTTAATGACATAACATCGACAGTAAATAACCTAAAAATCAAACAAAAAAAGTATTATTAAAGATCAGATAACTCTTTCAGAACTAAATTATTGTATAAAAGGACTTAAGTCCGCAAAAATATGTGGACTCGATGGGGTCTACAATGAACATATTATTCATGGTAGAGATTTTTTTAAAATATATATTGTTAAATTTATTTAATACTATGTTTAGTCAGTTTTATGTTTCTACTGAATTAACGAAAGTTTATATTATTACATTGTGTAAAGGTGGGAATAAACGCAAAAACGATCCTAAAAGTTAATGATTAATAACTCTATTGTCTTCTATTTTAAAGCTATATGAAAGTGTTCTGTTAAAAAAACTGAAATCCAGCCTAACAACTCCCATACATGAGTTACAAGCAGGCCTTCAAGAAAACATGAGTTGTGTTATAAAAAACGTTTTGATGAAAGAATGTTCCGCTTATTGTGAAGAAAACTCTAGTAAATTATTTGCATGTTTTTTTTATGCTAGACAGGCATTTGACAGAGTATGGCACGATGGACTGTTTTACAAACTCCACCTAATTGGCATTACAAAGCAACTTTGGTTCTTTGTAGTGGAAATGCACACAGATACTAACAGCTGTGTCATGCACTATGGCTTTAACTCTAGCTGGTTTCCTATTTTACAGGGAACCAGTCAGGGAGGGGTGTGGTCACCTTTTCTCTATCTGTGCTTCATAGATGACCTGATCAAACGTTTGGTAACTATGATAACGGGTTTCTCTTTTGGAGAAAAATGCTTTTGCGCACATACAGTAGCAGATGACATGTTGTCACTTTCGTTATCTGCTAACGGTCTGCAAGCTATGAATAATACTTGTCACTCGTATTCTTGCCAGTGGCGTTATCAATGCAATCCTCAAACATGTGCTGTTATGGTATTCAGGAAATGAAAGGTTGCTTCGATACGCGCAAACAGAGAATGGACAATGGGAAAAGAAAGATTATCAGAAGCCGACAATTATACACATTTGTGGGTTAATAACTACGCGACTGTCAAATCTGCAGATATAGTGAAATAATTTAGCAATAAAATTAGAAAAAACATTTTTTGGGCTTGTTGATTACGGCTTTCATGATAATGGTTTGCATCCAATTACTTCTAAACGATATATATCATACTGGACTATTTCAGACATTTCACAAGAGTTACCCGATAATTGCCGCTGCGCGATTTGGTGATTTTGAAATGAATCCAATTACTTCCCTTAGACCGTGATAAAACAGACAGGTATCGTTCCGCTCTGACACTAAGATTAAGTAGGCGTGACGTGTTATTTATGCCCTCGGGTATAATATATTTATAAGATCCGATAAGCATGTTTTAGTGTAGACATGATGATGTATAGTATAAAAAAGAAACTTATGTATTTTACATAAACGCTAAAGTCATTTTATTAAATTTAATGTGTAAAAATACAATAAAACTTTGATATAGTTTAATTCATTATCAATCAACAGATTAATACCGCTTACGTTGTTATTGCTCTTATTTATCTGTGTATTTGATTCAAGCAAATAAAGATTGATTATATTGTATTATAATAACAAAATATAAAACACAGCTGTATTTTTTAAAAATTAAACTCGAACTTAAAACTTAACGTAAGTTAACCAAAACATGCAATTGATAAAGAAATCGCATGATTGATAAAAGCATAAATTTCTAGAAAAATGCTAACATTTTTTTTATAAATAAAACCCGATCTAAAATCTGTTGATTAAATTTGAATTTAATGATTTGAATCAATCCTAATCTAATTGCTAATTTTAAAAACTGAAAAACAAACTTGTGTTGAAATATAATTACCCAATTACCTTATAACAGACTGTATTATCAGAGATATATATGTGATAAGTCAATGATATTATTACCACCAATATAAATTACAAGTGTTGCCTCCGGGCAAGTGGGGGGGGGGGGGGGGGGGGGGGGATTAAAGTATTAAGTTGATTGTACAAGGTTTATTAGATTTGCATATTATTTTACTGATCTTAAGAAAACGTTAAAAATTAATAGGTATTTCTTTATTTGAGTCTCATCAATATACATACACATGTAAAATATCAATATATACAGCACATTAAATGTATATTGCCACTCCATATTGGAGTTATAAGAGACTATCACAGCTGTATAATACAATCATAAAGAACACTGTACAACTAAAGAAACCTTGCTAATCAATAATTAAGAACTGCAATAAAATAATGATAATATGCTGCTTTTTAATGGATGGAAATAGACTTAATTCAAAAATTAACCAATGGTCAACTACAAATGCTGGCAAAAATTGTAAAAACTGGAACTTTAGAGTTCACTCGATGTTTGAGGAAGCAAATATTAATTACCAATTACTCAACCGTGGACACATAACTTATTTAAAAGACATAATGTTTATATTTAAATCTGAACAATTAAAAAATGATTGGATTAATGACATTAATAAGGAAAATGCACGTCAAGGCAATGGTAAAAATAAATTACGTCTATATAAATGTTTTAAAACTGAATATAAAGTTGAAGGTTATGTTAATTGTTTGATGCCACGATCTCATCGCAGTGCTTATTCAAAATGTCGATGCGGAGTAGCTCCAACTCGTATAGAAACTGGCCGTTATGAACGATTACCTGCTGGAGATAGAAAGTGTTTCCACTGTATAAATACTATCGAAGATGAAGAACATGTATTACTATCCTGTCCAATATATGAGGATATTAGAAATAGTTATTTAGATAAAATAAGCATGGAGAATACTGAGTTTAGAAGTTTAACAATTCAAGAAAAATTACATTATATGCTAAGCTGTAAAGATGAAAAAGTAATAAGATTATCTGCCAAAATCTGCTTCGATATTTTAAAACATAGAAAAACTATTTTATATAATTGATTTAAATTCATAATAATTGATTTTTTAACCATTATTTATATATTTTAGAATAAAATCCTACTTTTTTATTTGTAAATCTGATAAAGTGTAAAGATATACTTAAACTGTATATAATTTTAATAGTCAATCTAAATGATGTTTTATTATGTTTTTGTTTTTTCTGCTCTTTTCTTTTTTAGTCTAAATGAATGTAGAAAATGTTTCTATTTTATTATATATATATATATATATGTTGTGGATTTTAAATGTATACTGTAGAAAAATAACAATTAGTCTCTCATAGCTCTGTAAAGAGCCTCTCTTAACTTCATTATTTATATTTGTCAATGTTTTATACATTTATGATTGTAATGTGATAGAGGTGAGACTATAATAAAATATATGTTATGTTATGTTATGTTTTTATCATTACTCCAATAAAATTACAAATTTTGCCTTCGGGGCAGGGGAAGGCGGCAATTAAGGTCATAAATGTTTTCATTTTTAAACACTTGCTTATCCCATTTTGAACACATGTTTAAGATAACAGAGTTGTAGTTTAGTTTATGATTTATTTTTTGTAAGTACACAGTATGACATGCTTGTTATTTGTACACATGAATGATCAATATTAAGTAAACGAAGTCTTGATGATTATATATTAGAAATATTTTTTATAACATTGTAACCAATATAATCTTTCAAATTACAGCTCTGTTGATTTTTAAAATCGTTTTATTTCATAAATGATATAATCGAAAAGACATGCATGGTATCACTGAGATGACTATAAAACATAAAATTGCACAAAATGAAACATGTTAAAATATTTATTTCAAAATGGATAATTAAGCTCTATGAAGTAATCTCAGTACAATTATATGTCATTAAATAATTATAATGTTTGTTTACTTACCTTTTCGTTTTGATAATCCTTTCCACGGAGTATGAATCTGGTAACACAGTCACTGCACTAAAATCAACCTTATTTAACACATCTTTTGACAAAGATTCACCATCATTTAACAATTTGTAATCAATGTCCTTGCGAACACGAAGAGACTTTGAGTATGCCATGATTAGTTTAGTACTATTTCAGATATAAATAATTTTATTTTCATGCCGTTAAACACCAATCATTTCATTCGTTTTATATACGCGGAGATTAGTTTTAAATGGAGTAATGGGTTGGGGGGTGGGGATAACTTCTCTCGATAAGCTAGTGGGATGTCTGAAATAGTCCCACATGATGCTGTAGTTATCCCAAAAGCGTTGTACGGAAGCGAATGCTTGTATAACTTGTCCAATAATGACGTCATGTGGTTAGAAAGAGCACATAGACTATGCATTAAACGCATCCAAGGTATGTACATACGAACTCGTACTGATATTGCTTTTAGCATGCTAAAGTGTCTTCCAATTGAAGCTGAAATTGACCGCAGAAAACTTAACTTACTTGGTCAACTGTGTAGACTAACTAGAGATTGCGCTGTCAAACACGTGTTCTTATTAAGGTTAAGTTTATGTGATAGGGGATTCTTTCCTGATATTAAACAAATATAACCTGAAATTTTATCTTGATGAATATTATGTTAAAAGTACTTTCCATCTAAGTTAGAATGGAAGAAAGAGATGAGAAAGACAATTTGTCAACAGGTTATCAATGATTGGCAGATACGCATAGTATCAGCAGAATTTGACCGTTTCAGATCTGTATATTGCGAATAGCAAGTGGGCGAAATTTGGCAGTATGCCTTTAAATATCCGAAGCATTTAATATTTTGTAAAACTATTGTAAAACTCATTGCTAATTTGACACGTATTAATGAAATCTGTATAAAAATGCAAACCATATTTTGGTAATTATTGCCTGACAGATCATTTTCTAATACACAGGTAAAAATGCCACGCATGTTAAACGTACGTTAAACGTATGATTAACGTACGTGCCAAAACATACTTTACATATAAATAGTACCACGGACGTTTAACATACGTTTCTGGCCATACGTTTAACGTATGTTAAATATATGTTTAACGAACGTGCCAAAACATACGTTTACATATAAATAGTAACACGCACGTTTAACATACGTTTCTGGCCATACGTTTAATATACGTTAAAATACGTACGTTATTCATATAAACAGTACCACGCATGTCAAACATATGTTTCACATACGTTTAACATATGTTCCAATACGTACGTTTTTCATGAAAATAGTACCACGCACGTTGAACATACGTTTGAGTACATATGTTTTTCTTAGAAATAGTACCACGCACGTTTAACATACGTTTAAATATGTATGTTTTTCATGAAAATATTACTATGTATGTTTAATATAGTTTCTAATGTATGCTTTAAAAATATATTAAACATATGAAAACTCATGTTTAACATTAGATCAGTCGGTAACTTTAACAAACTAGAGAAGCTTGATGTAAGAATGCTTGAAGCGTTCATACCTATTTTGGTGAAAATCTCCCCAGCGTATCAGAGATGTCGTTTATAGAAATTGTTGACAGACTGATGGACCAAAAGTGATTAGAATTATAGCTCATTTAAAGCCTTTGGCAATGTGAGCTTATAAGGCATAAAATGCCATACAAACAAATTATGAAAAAGGTATGACAGTAACTGTTAATACTTCCAAAAGTATTACAAATCTATACAATCTATTTGTACATCTATCTGACGTATTCATTTATTTTTTACTTCCCTCCATGAATCCTTTTAAAATTTGTTTAAAAGTTAAAAACTATCAAATAAATCTATTTATCATTGTACTCAATGGGACAGACATCATAATTCATTATTTTGTAAACACTGTGTCTTTCATTGCATGCTTTAGACAAAAACTACCATAGATAGCAAAGGTGAAAGATTGAAAGACAAATAAAATAATATGACTGACACAAGCTGATCACATAATAACTCAAGAGCTTTTGGCTCATAAGAGCGGATAATAAGGAACAATGAAATAAATCTAAACACATTTATATCAATCACCTGACTGAGTCACCCAACTTAAGTAGAATATATAAAACATGTACACGCAAAATTCGAGAAAAACGAGATGGGTAAGAATTTTAATTTGTTTTGAAGATGTAACAGATGCGTAGAAGAGTTCAAGCTTGGTAGAGGTTAACCCATGGTGAATGTCAGTGAAATTATATTGAAATCAGGTCAGTAGATTCTGACAAGAAGGCTTTTGTAGTTTTTACTATAGCTGCCTATATAGTACACTAGCACCTCACTGTGGCGGTCATGTCTTTTAACAAATGACAACGGCTCGAACAAACTTAGTAAAGGGTCACCCAAGGAACATTTCTGCTAAATTGTTTTAAAATTGAGCCTGTAGTTTTTGACAAGAAGATTTTTTTAAAGTTTTTACTATAGCTTATATAGTAAACTAACCCCACCTCCTGGCCGCCATGTTCTTAACGCATCAAGATGACTTGAACAAACTTTGTTGAGGGTCACCCAAGGAACATTTCTGTGAAATTATTTTAAAATCGATCCTGTAGTTTTTGACAAGAAGATTTATTTTAAGTTTTTACTATAGCTTATATAGTAAACTAACCCCACCTCCTGGCCGCCATGTTTTTAACGAACCAAGATGACTTGAACAAACTTGGTTGAAGGTCACCCAAGGAACATTTCTGTGAAATTATTTTAAAATCGATCCTGTAGTTTTTGTCAAGAAGATTTTTTTAAAGTTTTTACTATAGCTTATATAGTAAAATAACCCCAACCCCCTGGCCGCCATGTTTTTTGACGAATCAAGATGACTTGAACAGACTTGATTGAGGGTCACCCAAGGAACATTTCTGGAAATTATTTTAAAATCGAGCCTGTAGTTTTTGACAAGAAATTTTTTTTAAAGTTTTTACTATAGCTTATATAGTAAACTAACCCCACCTCCTGGCCGCCATGTTTTTAACGCATCAAGATGACTTGAACAAACTAGGTTGAGGGTCACCCAAGGAACATTTCTGTGAAATTATTTTAAAATCGAGCCTGTAGTTTTTGACAAGAAGATTTTTTTTAAGTTTTTACTATAGCTTATATAGTAAAGTAACCCCAACCTCTGGCCACCATGTTTTTGACGAACCAAGATGACTTGAACAAACTTGGTTGAGGGTCACCCAAGGAACATTTCTGTGAAATTATTTTAAAATCGAGCCAGTGGTTTCTGACAAGAAGATTTTTTAAGTTTTTCTATCGCTTATTTAGAAAACTAACCCTACCCCCTGGCCGCCATGTTTTTGACGAATCAATATGGCTTGAACATGAATTATTTTAAAATCGAGCCTGTAGTTTTTGACAAGAATTTTTTTTTAAAGTTTTTACTATAGCTTATATAGTAAACTAACCCCACCTCCTGGCCGCCATGTTTTTAACGCATCAAGATGACTTGAACGAACTTGGTTGAGGGTCACCCAAGGAACATTTCTGTGAAATTATTTTAAAATCGAGCCTGTAGTTTTTGACAAGAAGATTTTTTTTAAGTTTTTACTATAGCTTATATAGTAAACTAACCCCAACCTCTGGCCGCCATGTTTTTGACGAACCAAGATGACTTGAACAAACTTGGTTGAGGGTCACCCAAGGAACATTTCTGTGAAATTATTTTAAAATCGAGCCAGTAGTTTCTGACAAGAAGATTTTTTAAGTTTTTTCTATCGCTTATTTAGAAAACTAACCCTACCCCCTGGCCGCCATGTTTTTTGACGAATCAATATGGCTTGAACAAACTTGGTAGAGGGTCACCCAATGAACATTTCTGTGAAATTATTTTAAAATCGAGCCAGTAGTTTCTGACAAGAAGATTTTTCAAGTTTTTACTAATTAAACTTGCCCCGCCCCCTGGCGGCCATGTTTTTTGAAGAAATAAGATGGCTTAGAGGGTCACCCTAGAAACATTTCAGTTAAGTTATATCAAAATTGGCCCAGTGGTTTCAGAGGAGAAGTTGTTAGAAGCTTAATGTTAACGATAAATACCTATCTATCCAGATGCAATACCTCGATGTTTTGAATAAAATGGAGATATTTAAGATGCAGATTTATTAATGAATTCAATATTGTATTTCATTTATAATACCAGGAATACTAATTAATATGGTAATTTTCCCTACCTTTTTTCAAAGACATTGTCACTGGTGAGGCACATCAGATTTTGGACCATTACAGCTAGATTTCCAGGTCCATATAGAATTTGGGGGTCTTTTTAGATCTCTTCATTTTTAAAACGCCTCCAGTTCTTGTGTAAGCTGTTAAAGCTGAATAACAGATAATTTGTATACTACATGATTGTATTATCAAATTGTTCACTTTATATGACTGTTTACAGTTGATGATAAGAATTCAGTCAAGATAATAATAGTTAATAAACTTTGATGCAACATTTTATGACAGTATGTCAGAAAAAAATCGCTATATTATAAATAACAAAAAAAAATAAATTGAGGCTGAATGAATATATAGTAAAGCAGTGTTTTATCCAGCTCCAATTTTTGGGGGTCATTGATGACCCACTGACTAAAAATCTCGGGTCATTTTCAAAATCTGGGGGTCATCATTGACTTGATTTAAACTTAATCAATTTGAATAAATAGGGTTGAAAACAACATATTTTACTTAAAAGTTTTACTTCCTATATCACAAATTTTAAAATCAAAATTGCAACTGAAGTAAACTTAACTTCCAAACGAATGTTTCACTTCTTGCCAAACAAGTTACAACAACTTGAAACTAGTTGTGTTTTCCTTCCTAACGTCAGTTTTTGTGATCATGGCCATAGGGCCATGACCTTTTCAAATGTCATGGCTCCAGCTAAAGCATCATTGCCCTAACTTTTTTGAAAAATACTAAAATTTCAATATTTTATATTTCAGCTGAGTTACATGTTTAGCATTACACAGCATTGTACTCCTCGGAAAATAAACATTCATTTTCCCATATATATAAGCATTTCTCTTCTGGCTCATACCCATTTTAGAGTAATGCTACCTTAAAAAAAATATTAAAACATTTTAATGGTAACTTAACAAAACTGGGAAAACTATCATAAAACATGGACTGGCCGATGTTTAAACTGGTATTAAAATGTCGCGCATGCACGTCTCGATACCTGATAGAAAACAAAATAAAATGTTTGTCAGATAGAGTATCGTCCGTACATTTTAAACAACGTTTTTTATAAGTTTCACGATCTCCACATTTCATCTTTATATACAATTTACAGACAACCTAAAACTAGGTATTTCCCTTATATACCTAATACCAAGATATACGTATTACTACGATTGCCCATATAATAGCATTATCTCACACATGCGCACTTAGAATTTCTTACCTAGGGACAGTGTGACAATTAAAATGGATGGGTGCACTTAAATACTGTACACCAGTAAAATTTCTTGGGAGGGGGTCAACATTTTTGTACCCTCGTTTTAGCAAAACAAGAATCAGTGCAAACATTTTTAAGTGTACAAAACTCACTGTTTATGTTGATTTGAATTTTTTAATTATATTTTTCATACAGGAATTACATAAAATTATTTGAAAATTTAATCCAGTAGCAGTATTTTACCCGATGGCACCATTTCTAACCATCTGAATGGCCAATTCGCAGTAATTTGTATTCTAGGAAAAATTAAACTGGCCGACTTTATATCATAAATTTTTAACCACTGTCTTTTCATGAGTTTATCGTTTTCAAAGGTATATATAAAAGAAATAAATTTTAGAAGGATTATTCAAGACAATAAATTACCTTTATTATTGATGTCGTAATTTACATGGCTGGTGAAGTTTTATACTCGCTGTAAAACTAGCCCAGGGCAATTGGGTTTAAAAAATCTACTTGCCCTGGCAGAAAAAATAACTTGCCCTGATCAACGGTTCACATGCGTTACGCGTGACCGGGGTTTCCCTGAATAATACCGCGTGATCTGTCAAAACTACTAGCAGTGTAAAACTAATAACTCTGAAACCCACTTGCCGAAACAAATCTGTGTAGATTGAATTTCTGTATTTTTAAGGTTGTGTCATAGTGGACACACTGAACAAACTTGACTGCGTCAAATTAGATTTAATTGCGTCTCAAACACAAGAAACGCGCTCTTGGAAAACACTGATAAAGATAAAAATCCTTTGACATTGCCTTTAAGTCTAGTAATCGAGGTAATAAGCATGACTGTGGTCTGCTGAAGTCTCACAGCAATCTGTTCAGTGGCTTAATATATTCCGGCTATCTAAATTAGCATTTGTTTATTCAATGTTTGCTTATAAGATATCGAGACAAACTTTAATCCGAAATCTTGGTTTTATTTACTTGCTAAATGTCCCGTGGTTTCTCCATTCACACCAGATATGTCTTTAAGAAGTGTTCTACCTTTCCATTAATATAGCTATGTAGTAAAAAGTAGAAACCAGTCTGGTTTCTCCCAACCGGAAGTCCGAAAATACAGTCTAATTCTGATCACTCAGAAACCTACCTCCAAAGATCATTGCAACATTGGCGTTGTCGGCAATAGAACTTTATTCGCATTTTTTTGGGGAAATTCGTCTTTTTGTTGTGGCGGGCAGAAATTGCTTCACGGATCGAGAAATCTCAACGAGATAGCGTTTGGTCCGCCATAGAGCAACACTACGATTTCTCGTATTGTCTGTATATTTTGTATATGTATAAACTACTTTCGGCACTGTATTTGGTTATTGGAAATTTTTTTTGTCTTTCGGTGATAATTTTGATTGGTGGCGGGGAAAGTCAGCCATCTCATTTCCGGTAGCGCACAAAGGCGGCTTTTTTCTACAAATTATAAATTTCCCAGATATCTAAAAGAAATTTAAACAAAGAAATTAATAATCACTCGATCCATTATACGTTGAATGGTGGCACAGCTACTCCGTTCGAAGTCAACAATGACTACTGGCGTGATTGTGTAATCAACACTCCGTTTCAGCATGTCCTTGTGTGTAACACAGGATACTTAAAAATGCACAGGATTTGGCTACAAGGTTAGTCAGTAGTTTGATTAGTTTATTTATATGGGTCAAATTGGTTTTATATATAAAAGTCGCACTCCTTAGTAAATTAAAAGGGACACTGTAAGAAAAAAAAAAGAATTTTTAAAGGGTCACTCTATATTTATTTATTTAAAGGGACAATTAAATAAATGAAATTTTAAAGGGACACTTTACATTTATTTATTTAAAGGGACACTTGAAAAATTTTTTTTTTAAAGGACCACTCTGTATTTATTTATTTAAAGGGACACTTAAAAAAATGAAATGAGGTCAGAGGGTCATTCATGGATAGACATCTACTACCCCTTGAGCATACCTAGGATGGGTCACATATCAGCTGCAAGTCGTGTAATAATGATAATTTAATGTATCGGTTTGACACACAACCTTACAAGCCCCTGGCTATGTCAACAACAAAACCCAGTATGTCAGACCTTCAATCCGAAAGCCTTGCGCCCCGATTAAAGGAAAGAAGACTATGTCAGTCTGAATTCTGGAGGGGGGAGGAAGGTGTGTTTACATCATAGCCCAACCACACCCGGTGATGTCTCCAAACAGATACAGGGAAGACCAACCAAGGTGGTTGAGGTCGGATGGCATGCATCATCCGTCAGATCGTGGGTATCCATCTACACCTGGAATGTCACAACTGACTGAATATGGATACCATCCTGAGATGTCACAACTGTCTGAGTATGGATACCCTCCAACACCATTGACATCTCAACATAAACTACAGTACCACTCGAACTATGGACCTAGTCGTTTAATCACAGATCCATCTATGGACGTGGGGTTTGAGTAGCGACCTCTACATCGCTATTGGAGATCAGCTGGGGGACAGGCGACGACAATGACCCCACCAAGTCCCTATGATGGACCTAGTTGCCCAATGGCTATGAGACAGCAGAACCAATGGTCACAATGGGAGATGTCGGAATTAAATCCAGTTGCAGCTCGTTTTTACGATAGGCCCATTACATCTACATTACATCCCGGCAATGCATATTAACAAGCGCAAAGGGTTTACGAGAAATTTGGACCGCTGCACAAAAACATTAAAGACCTCCCTGAAACAGCTCAGAGATATTTCTCTTATGCTGCACAAGCTCAGACAGAGACATTGTTTGACTGGGCAGATAGAGTTATGACCCTAGTTATGAGAGCTTATCCAGACATGACAGATGAGATGATGCACGAACAATCTGTCCTCAAGTTCTGCGAAGGATGTCTGGATAAAGCAGCAGGTCAATATGCCCTAAATTTCAGACCCAGAACCATAAAAGAAGCCGTCAACAAAGTAAGATGGTTTCAACACATGGACCGCTTAATGTATGCTCGGTCGGAAGCAGAACTAAAGTTGGAGTATCCTGAAGCCGACTTTGAGTACGATGGTGATGTTGGACATCGTACTTCTGTAACAGCAACCTCGAGACAGACATGGCCAACAAAAAGCAATAGGCCAGCCGAAGATATTAACAAGGTCTGCATGGTAGACTCAGAGATGGACACAATAGCAGGTCTGGAGAGCTTGAAGACCATCTCTACATTTCGTCCTCAGCATAAGTCCCCTATTAAAGATAGGAAAACCGCAGTCAAGTGCTATCGATGCGGAGAACTGGGGCATTACAAACCCAAGTGCCCCAAGGGACAGTCGTCCGAGCAGAAGAAAGTGTCGTTTATGTCGGAGGACACAAGAGCTTTTAAACGACGAGGGGTCGCACTGCTAGGCTCGCCTTTGACTAAGAATTGTGAATGGGTCTCGATCAATGTGTCGAATCAAAAAGAGTCCCAACACTAGTAGACAAGAATCACATATCGGACGATATCTTGAAGGACATAAAGGCACTATCTGAACCAAAAAGGTCATCAATGGTTGACAAGGAGCACCTGTGTGACGATATCTTGCAAGACTTAAAGGCAATATTTGTTCTCGACAACCTGGAGAAGATCCACCATGACAATGCAAGGCCGGTCAAGAGACAGACTCTGATAATATAAAGTCCGGTCAAGAGTTGATATTGATCGAGACGGATGACCAGCTCACGTCTGATGCAGGCAGAGAACCCTGCAAAGATGTAAAGAAAATGATACCTCCAGAACCAGATCAGGCAAATAATCTGGTCGAGGATCATACCCAAGGGGAATAAAGGGACATCAAATTGATAACCATCAATCAATTGAGATCATTATCAGTGCTGAGGGTTCCCATGGGTGTAGAAGACCTCAAGCTGAAAGCAGTAGTTGGGATCCGAAGTTATTCCGATAGGAATACAAAGTGTTAAAGAAGGAACACAGGTGTCAGAAGTGACAGTCCCATTACACAGTGTTTCAAGTAGTGGTCAACATTACAATCTTTGTAGGACGGATATATCGCCCTCCAAGAGAACAATCCAGGACCAATAGTGCAGTCAAATGAGGACAGGCCATAAAAGAGTGGAGGCTAATAGTAGTAGACACTCCAGTCTACATACGACAGACTTGAGACATAGACAGACAAGAGGCAAGCACGAGTCCAGTCATCATATGACGGATAGGTCTTCTTCCAGTACGAGTCGACAGTCCAGTCTCCATACGACAGACTCAAGACACAAACAGACAAGTGGGAGGCGACAGTCCAGTCTACATACGACGGACTCCGAACGCAGACGTTCCAGAGGTGACCAACATTCCAGTCATGGTAAGATGGAATATAATCAACATGGAACAAGGGACCGTCAAAGGTCTAGTCATAGTATGATGGGTCAAAGACAACGGTCAATAGCAAAGACTAGGACCACGTACTGTGCACCCAGTTTCAGATCCAGGGAAGCGGGTAAGAGCCGGATCACCACAGATCGCCACCCAAACACTCAACAACCCGAATCTGATGAGTACCAGGGCACATTGGCTGACAGTCTGACGTTTTGGTCAAGACAAACAGAGCCTCCACAGAGACGCAGTCCCAAACAACTGCTACACAGGGAGCCTTTACATGCCAGCCAAAAGAAGTTAATCACTCGTAGACAGGAGACTGTAGCAACTAAGCGTCAACTGACAGTGTCTGTGACCTCATCGGGGCATAGGGTGCTGACCAAAAATTTGGGTAGACTAAAAATACCAGCTCTAGCTCTCAGTGACGACAAAACAGTCAGTTGCATCAAAAGATCAAAATACCCGGTATTTGATTGCGAAATATTCACACGAAGGATAAAACTTCATGTTTATCCAGCACACATCCCGGAACTGTTTCACGATATGGAGACACCCGCGATGTTAGAAAGCCAGAGGTTCAACCAGGCAATAGTTTCTGGACTGAACGCCCTAGCTAAGTTTGTCCTTGAAAGTGAAGGGACTGTGGAAAGACTAGTTCGGTTTGTCAACCAAAATCTAGTGATTAACCACCTTTCTCATATCACTCCCGAAACAAGGAGTGCAATGGAAAGTTTGTGTCGAGTCGCAGGTTAGGGACATTCCTAGGGAATTCCAGTTGGATAGGCTGAACTCTCCAGCCGTACTGCTCCATTGGAGACCACTGGCATTCCTGATGAGCTGCATTAGTCCGAGGGAATCAACGCTCCTGTTTGAAAGATTCGGAAAAGAATTGAGGGAACCGGTCGCGCTGCGAAAAAAGACGCGCCAGAACCCCAGAAGACATCGGAGGACATGGACAAGAAGTCTAGCAACAGATGTGATTTCTAGTGGACGTAGCAGAGAGTGAAAAACATGGTCGGGGGCATGATGGTCTCGCCACAGGAAGAACTCCTAGAATAATGCAGACCTCGAAAACCGCGACCCACTCTATTTCGTGCCTGCCTCCCATGTCCAAGAAATCGAATCTGGTCCTACTGGAGAAGAGTACTCAGTATGAGGAAAATCCACAGCCAGAACCGTCAGAGACTCGGGATATGGCAACGCAGTGTGAAGAGTACCCACAACCTGTCCCAATGGAGAAAAGTCCCGTCGCACCCACGACAGGAACACTGGATGTCCCACCGGGAAACAGAGGGACACCGAAGATTGCTCGTTTGATGGGAGACAAGAATGTCGAGCCACTCGCCCTGTCAACTTTCTCCCCCAAAGAAGGGGACGGGAGGCTCAGGCTCACTTTAGTTTACACCATGGAAATAGAAGAGCTGGATTACCATTGTTCGCCGAGCCCGGTGAAGTTAGGATCTTATCCTAGTGATGCGGAGGCCATCTTAAGATCAGACCCGGACCTCTCAACTTCACCAGTTATCCGAGTGATTAGGGAAAAGCCTACGACGGCGGAGAGCAGGGATCCCCTGCAGGTGAGTCCCGCTGCCAGTCTGAACACAGCGCTGACAGTCACCAGCCATGAAAAACCAGTGAGGGCCGAAAACAGGGACATTCTACGTGTGAGTCGCTCGATCAGTCAAGGTATCGTGGGACCAGGGTTGTATGCCACAGTAGCACGAACCTCACCAGTAGGCAAGAGTACAGCCCAGGACCAGCGTTGTGAAGAGTAAACCAGAAGTAGTTAGAGTATCGGGTCTCAGAGAGGCTTTCGACAGCTACTTTCATATAGATCGTCTGGCTCGGTGACTAGATTGTGACCTCTCGGACGTAGGCAAGATAATTCGTCAAGAAACCGCGGTGGTTCCAGTCGTGATTGGCGGGGTCATGGTCTTCTGTGACCCAGTGGGGTATGAGAATGTGTTGTTGGGAGCAGGCCCTTGCTGGCAGATAGCTGTTTGAGTCCATCCGAAAAAGATAGCGCGACTAACGGATCGCAGGCGGGAACATTTACAAGATCTCCTGAGAGAGCCAAGTGTGGTTGCACTAGGTGAAGTAGGACTGGACCATAGTAATCTGTCCTCGGCTTAGGCCGAACAGGCTAGAGTATTAGAGGACGTTCGAGTCTCTGCAATATTGCCAATACGCTAGTATTGCATATACGTGGAAGCAAAGAGGACGAGATGGCTGCAAAAGCCTGGGTATTGTGTCCACCGGGGCAACAAATTCATGTCCATTGTTTTAGTGGAGGCTTACCTCAATGGAGAGCCTGGTAAACTGCGTTTCAAGATGTTATTTCGGATTCACAGGTAGTCAGGTTCAACCATGAGCAGCGAGCAGCGTTGAAAAGGATTCCATTGGATAGGCTCCCACTTGAGACCGACGCCCCATATATGCCAATGCTGATGGGACTAAATGTCACCACACCAGCCTATATAGGTGACGAAGCCAATTTAGTGGCCAATGTAAGACAGGAGCCGGTCTCCGTTATCCTTCGTGAGGACTGCCTATAACGACATGAAGCTATATGGCATCAGACCCTGAACCTAGATTCGGGCCCGAAACGGGGGTAGAAATATTCAGTGCTGTCACACGGGTAGGCCTATATGCCCCCAAAGGACTGAGTTTAGGGCTAATATCAAGTGCAGTGACACGGGTATATGTCCCACTAATGGACTGTGTTTAGGGCTAATATCTAGTGCAGTGACATGGGTATATATCCCCCTCAAGGAACTGTGTTTTTCGCTAAGGCTACCGTGCCCCTCAGTTCCATAAAACGGGGAGGAAAAAGTAGAAACCAGTCTGGTTTCTCCCAACCGGAAGTCCGAAAATACAGTCTAATTCTTATCACTCAGAAACCTACCTCCACAGAAGCAACAACTCGCTCCGATAGATCTAACATCATCGAAGTAATAAAGCTATTTGGAAGGTCCTGATTCTATATCAGGTGAGTCAAAGTGATTATTGCAACAGCTATCCAAATGCTTTATCAGGATAGGGCTTGTGCCACTGGCTGTAAAATTGTTTGTGCATGGTCCAAGTCCAGTATCAATTCAGATGCCAATAAATTTCTTTACGTTGTCTCGAGTAAAAATATAAAAGAAATAGTAAGATGTTACTATACAATTAACATAAGAAAATGTTCTAGAAATAATATTGCAAATTACAATTTTTTATAATTATTGATAATACAAAGTCACAGTGGGTGGGGTAATTGTTTATGGTTTAAACTGAAAATATTTCCAGTTCAACAAATTGCATAGCGTACTGATGTATATCTATAATTACAATGATATACATCAACATAATACTAACCGCTAAATATCATTAAAACGACAAGTATTGTTAAATTGTCAGACTATAGACTCTATTCATAAAATTTGTTCAGTGTGCGTTCACAACAAAGGAAGTAACTCTAGCACACAAATCAATTTTTTTCCTTAAGATGTTCACCCATTTTTTTTTTGATTTTTTTTTTTTTTTTTTTTTTTTTTTAAAAAAATATTGTTGTAGTAAAAATTATAGAAAATATATATGAAACGTTTACACATGACTTAAATTTAATTTTAAAAATACCTATGCAATCTTGTACTTACCTTGATTTTTTTCAAAAGATGAGTGACTTTATTATAAAAAATCCCGAATATGATCTTTGTTCAAATGTTCAGATTTTACAGTTTTACATATTTAGCTGCTTTACGGTTTATTTAGTCTGAGTAAGCCAGTGCCGACCTTTACCTTGAAAAATACCAGGAAACAGGACACATCGATGTTGATTCACAAATTTTAATCTGTATAACCATATTGGCCTATCTCGGTCAAAAGTAATTAAAGGATTCAAATAAACATTTTATTACATAGTGTGTGTTAGTGAACTGATGTGAATACACGTTTAGTAGAGGTGAAAATGGGATGATCATAATGCAAAACCGAAAATACAATCTTGTACAGAAGTCACAGGGCCAAGATAATCAGGTATTTCTATTGTTTATTTTGTTTTTGATTTTTAATTATTTTTTTAATAAAGATATTTACTATTTTGGTTGATTAATTATTTGTTATGTATTGATTTATATGCAAATGTTTATAGAAGTAGATAATACTTGACATTTAGATATATTCTTTAATTCATATGGTCTTCATTGAGGCCCTCTAGTTTCACAAAAGGAAATAAAAGATACCATTATATTCGACAGCTTCACAATAAAACAGATCTAGTTATATATATATATATATAATTAAGAATATGTTATACTTTATTT
This sequence comes from Panopea generosa, assembly GCA_029582155.1. Classification (NCBI taxonomy): domain Eukaryota; kingdom Metazoa; phylum Mollusca; class Bivalvia; order Adapedonta; family Hiatellidae; genus Panopea; species Panopea generosa. Next base: position 5,921,958 of record CM055894.1, read on the forward strand.
CAGTTGTGAAGCTGTTTCAACTGTTGCATTCGAGTATGCCAGCAATTAGCCTGATATGATAAGGCGTGGATTGACAGCTTTTTTTATTATTTGGATATCTGGTCTGCTGGCCTCGGGAGATGCATAAATAAAAAAAGTCAAAAGGCTCCTTAGAGACTTGCAATATGTCGCACTAGCCAGCAATGTGAAGTATGAAAAGGAGGACTAATTAAATATTGGACATGATACCACACACCATTAGCTACCTAGATGGTGTATACTTGGATGCTTATTATATTGCGGCTATACTACTTAAGAAAAACAATAAAATATTGCCCGTTCCATTTAATTCTCATGTCAGCTGTGATAATTTATCAGTTATACATGTAAATGAATTAAATCATTTGGATTAAATATATGTATGACACACATATACATATGGTTTTGTTAACATACATGAATAATATGTAACATGAATTCTTTTAAATTAGCCTCTGCTAGTGATTTTCCCTAAAACAGTATGTCCGAAGTGTTGTTTGAGATTTTTAGCGCAATAATTATATAGGATTTTTAACATATTTTAAACGTATGAATCGAAACGCATATGACAAGCGTATGTTTCACATGCGTTTAACATATGTTGATGTTAACGTATGTTTTACATATGTTTTTGATTGTCAAACATGTAATTTTTATTCTCGTACTTAAATTGGACCCTGCCTCTGGCTCTGCTAGTGATATTTCCAAAAATAGTGAGTGCCATGTCCTGTGGAGCAATTTAGCGCAATAACTATATATTCATTTTAACGTATGTTAAAATATGAATTGAACCACGTATGACAAACGTACGTTTAACATGCGTTTAACATATGTTTCTGTAAACGTATGTTTAACGTGCGTTTCAGATTATCATATGTTTCTTTACGTATGTTAAACGTACGTTTTGAAACATATGTTAACCAAAACGCATGTAAAACATACGTTAGTTGTTGAGAAAAATGAGACTTACATTTGGTCAAGATGCAGTCACGTGTATCGCCAATATGGACAGAAATTCAGTGGTGAATGTGGCTTAGGGTATTAAAAGCCCGACACTTGTAACTGTGTTAATCTCTAGATCTGATGTATCCCATAACCACTGGGCATGGGCAAAATATGTGTCTCAATAAACATTAGTCATCTAGCAGTTTACCAAGTCATGCATTAATAGTTCTTTTTTTCGTTGCTTGATTCTTATGTTTCGTTTCGGTAAGAGTTTTCTGTAGCGAATTTGCATTTTGAATAATACATGTTATAATGAGAAATTCATATTAATGCAATAGAGAGATTGCGAAGATAATGCACTGCAACCCATTGTTAGCAATAATTAACGTTCACACACTTATGGTTATCTAATATTATATACGTTTCCATATACATGCTTGTTAATGCATGCAGGTGCATATTGTCATAATAACTTACAATTGTATACATATTATGTTCTTGTATATATGTTAATATTGCGCATATGTGATTTCTTTCTTGCACACTTGTATAAACTGTATGCTTTCATGTTGTAATCTTCTTATTGGAGGAAATAAGGATATTATTATTAATGGAAGGGGCATAACTTCGACAGTTTATGCGGCTATTTACAGTTGCGGATTTGTCTGCCTTTAATTTCGTTTATATACACGTGATCTATGGTCGTTGGAGTAATTTAAACGATCGTGTGAGGGATTTTAGGGTTTATATGCAGTGTCTCCATGTATAGTATAATCAATATACAAAACAAGACAAGAACCTGTTACGATGCAGTACAATACATAATTTACAAAATATGAAAACAACGATTACGACAAAACATCAATCAATTCACGCAATATACATGTCATTCATTTCACACAATGCAAATACTGTTCCTTACAAGGTCAATTAAAATACAAGTTATCCCGGCTGATCAGCAAATAGTGAACTAAATATTGTACTTAGCGTACTTTTATAAAGGTGCACATTATAATTAAGTTTGCATTGGACACATTCTTTATGAGCGACTACGTTTTTAGACATACAAATAAGTGTGTGATGTATGCATCCTTAATAAAAGTTTTTTTGAAAGGGGTTTAACGCCATGTTCAGCATATTCCAGGTTATATATGGCATATCTAGTTTTATTGGTAGAGGAAGACCACAGAATGAACCTGAGTCCTTTTGCAAGTAACTGGCAAACTTTCTTATCCTAGTGAAGTTTTTGGAGCTAGCGGGACTCGAACTTACGATCTTAGCGGTGATAGGTAAGTGATCATGAGACGGCGCACTAGACCACTCGGCCACGGACACGGTGGTACAACGTGCACCGGATATTGCCCTAAAGTGATGAGATTTTTTTGAAAATTCAGCATGACTTTTGTCAACAAGGTAAGTTCAAACCTAATAATCTTGTGTTTTTTTTGTGACTACAACATAAACTTTCTATGTGATTATTAATTAACTAATGTACAAATGCTCAACAACACTAGAAATCACTCAAAACTACACTGGAATGATGAAACTTGCGATTCTCTGTCAACTTATCACCGTGTACCATGTGCACATTTTTATCAACATCGTCTTATTTTTGCCATATTGTGAAAATTCTGAATCGAACAATTTAGTAAGTACGACACATGGAACAAGGTACGCTCAATTTCAGGGTTGTATCTAACGAAATGATCGAGAAATAGGACTAAAACAAAAATCGGCGGTGTACTGGGGATTGAATTTGTTCTCATAAAGTTGTACTGGGTATTGCATTGGGTTGTACTGAGGATTGTCATTTAAAAATATGATAATTGGTGTTTAATGTGCCATCGTTCTGCGTTTATCGGTCCCCACAAGCATATTTCATTCCATCTATGGCTTTAATATTTGCGCATGGTACGTGTAGACTTTAAGATGTTTATGTTTTATTATCTTCATTATGAAAACTGAGTGCTACAATTAACTTTTCGCTTGAAATGTTTCAATACAAATTAAATATTAAACATTTAAATATGAGAATTTAACATTTACAGCGTTTCATCCCACGCACGTTTCCGTTTGATTTGATGGTTATAGCGAGCTAAATGGCCAAAATGGGCAATCAGTTATAATCCGTTATAATAAAACAACAGATTGGCACACAGTCATATTGCATGACTGGCAGTCTTTATAATATTCGTGGCTTGATTTTCTGAAACTGACCTCAACAGCGACTTTTTCAATAAAATGAAGAACTATTCTTTTCCGAAGATTGATCGATTGATTGAATAGATAGCGTCAGTTTTATATTATCGAGGGCTAACAGAGGATCAGTTAACATCACCACTTTTTTCCGGGGATCAGTACCTGAGCACAAACATCTCAACAAGTAACTGAAAACTTTCTTATTTGAATTAGCGATGAAAGTCGAATGATTATGAGACACGCTGTCGTATATCAATCATCACGGAGACTGTGGCCCGACTGGGATTTGAACTCAAGACCTCTTGATTTTTAGTCCAACGCACTACCGACTGAGCTAATTGGCCCGGCTCCGAGATAAGAAAAACATGAATCTTGCCTAAAGTATTTAGCAAATAATATAGATTTAGAAATAAGCAAAGAAAAATTAACATAGAAAATTAAATGTAGGCGACAGTGTAACGAAATATGACAGTCGCCGTGGTAGTCCATTTGTTTAATCAACCCTACAGAAACGTTATCAGAATCCCATTACAATATTTTTTTCACACTTGATGAAAAAATTTACAGGACGTTTATATTTTACAAAAATGACAGGATCCTCTTGACATGTGCCGCTATTGCGTCAGAATTTTGAGTCGCGTACGCGTTTAGCGCTATTTTGTTTCTGGATTTACGTAGTGGTTATGGAGTTCACTTTATTTGTTTTGTTTTAGGTTTCACTACACAGTTGAATTTTCTATGAAAATAAGGTCTAGGATTTAGATGATATAAAAAAGATTCCACATAGATTTTTTAAAATTATTATTTTTTTCATAGCAGGAATGTACATGTATACCCACATAAAAATACACAATAACTGGTAGGTTGACCTGCTTGGATTTTTTAAAAGAGGGTGCAATGACACCCTGAGATGTTTTGAAAACAAAAGTACTCAAACGCTCATATATACATGCATATGTTGAATCCGTATACACGTCACATTTTTAACACCAGCGATGTCTTATTGTAGTATAACTTTTTATAATGCTATGCCAACTTTTGCTCTATTCATCTGCAACAAGAACTCTCAACCACTAAAAACCAGTTTGAAAATATTTCAAAACGAAATTACATAGGACTTTTTTTAAGCGTAAGAATCATGTTACCGTGGGGAAAAAAAGGTTTTTAATATTACTGAGAATGCATTTTATAGATAATTTTAACGTTTACGATAAAACCGACTTGGAACACAATCCAGTCTGTTTAAAAACATACTAGTATTGTCTATGATTTAAAACGGATGGGATATTGATAGACGGTGTTGAAAAAAGGTTCTACAGTGCACTAACTCGATTTACTCTCGGTAGTGCTGGTGCATATATCCAATGCTGGGATGTTACAATCGCAATATATCGATAAGACTGACACGTTTTTTTATTGTGTGGTCAGAAAACCGATTGTCAAGGACTTTTGTCCACGACTGCAGCATTGATTGGTTAAGGGCAACTTATACAATCGTGGATTTTTTTTCAACATTTAAATAAAGTATTGTGTGAATATACGGGGAGAGGCAGTGGCAATCAAATTTTGGTAGATAAATGTGTTTTTACACAGCCGCATGTTCCGCTTATAAGTAGAATGTTATTAATTGTGTTCACGATCGATTTCTTTAATACATTTTACCACTGTATAGGGAAGTTTGTTTTTGTCTGTTTGTTTAAATATATTGTATGCCATCTAGGCCTAACAGACAGTCAGTAACATAACCTCTTTTTTCTGGAATCCTGGAAGGTTAACCAGTACTCGAGCACATCGATCTCTACAATGACAATAATACGTAATATATTGTATCAATCATTACAAAGATTGTGGCTGAGCGGGGATACGAACTCACGAGCCTTAGATTGATAGTCATACGCGCTACCGACTGAGCTAACCTGACACGACATGGAAGTTTGTGAAGCATATTGATTTGTTATGCACCGTGTCTAAAAGGACACTCGGGTGTCAACCCTGGATCGTAATGTCCGGACCCTGTTGCCGGTACATTGTGTCCCTTGTCTTTTTAATGTAAAAGTCTATATCGCTCTATTCGGTCGCATGATTTCGTTGCAAGTCACAAACACGCAAATGTTCTTTTTTTTTTGTTTTCCTACATATGGACTGATATCTGGTTCGTTAGATTTATCAAGAATCTCACAGAAACTGATACACAAGCATGTATGTGAACACTGTCATTACAGTACAAACGTGAAATGAAATTTCAAACGTCATTTGTTATTTAAGCACTCGAAGAAGGTTCTTGAAGACACGTTTTTGACCAGTACGCGTGATCCATGTATTAGTCATCATGATTCGTTCGTCAGCTCAACTGATCAGTCAGCAAAAGTACTAGGTCATTTTGCCAATGCACGTGTTCCGTCAGCAAATCCACAGGGAATGTCATTAAGTCTGCCTGGAGTGTCAGCAAGTCCACCGGGACTGTTACCAAGTCCACCTGGAATGCCAGCATGTCCAATAGGAATGTCAAGTTCATTTGGCCCATTTGTAGGTCAACCCGGTCGACCATCCAGTCCACGTGGTCCATCTCCAATTCCATATAATCAGTCCTTTATTTCACCTGGACCGCTTACAAGTACAACGAGAAGATGTACTTAAAAATATAACAGTATGTGTGATCAGTGTGGAAAAAGATTTCAAATCAAGTTTTGGATGGTTGCTTCATAAAAAGAATAAACATGAGCAGAGCTTCAAACACACGTGTGAAATATGTGGAAAATGTTATAACCAAAGTATATAATTTCATTCTCGTTGCACAAGTCATACGAATTTGTATGTATTTCACGAAATGTATGTATTTTTCCGAGTCCTTTTAAGGCCATTCTTCATTGAAACGACACGCGAGGTTCTGCAAATTAAATCATGATAGGGCGCAAAATCCTGCTATAGATGAAGGGCTACAATTTACTTGCGAGTACTGTGCAAAACCACATGTAGTTCCATCAAAAGACTGACCTATGTATCATATTAAAGGCAAACATCTAGCCCAAAGTATATGTTTAAAAAGTGCAGAAGAAAATATGGTTAGCGTTCTAGCTTACGGGAGCACAAAAAGAGGTGCACTGTTTCTTTGTTTTATTTCGGACAAACACGTTTGGTTATCTCTTTACTTCGATGAGCTTAACCGATTGTCTAATCGTCCGTCAGCCTAACGCTTTATAAAATGACATTCCCAAGGGTTGTTCTCTAATTATTAGCTTTTCCGGACAGTTACAGTGTTTCACCAGTCAATATGTTTCATCATTCGAGTGTAGTTTTGAGTGAATTCCCGTGTTGTAGAGCATTTGCACATTAGTTAATTAATAATCACATAGATAGTTTATGTTGTAGTCGCAAAAACACTAGATAATTAGGTTTGAACTTACCTTATTGACAAAAGTCATGCTGAATTTTGGTATAAATTTTATCACTTTAGGGCAATATCCGGTGCACGTTGTACCACCGTGATGGAGGACTGCTAAATAAACAAATACATATTTAGAGGCGATCACGAACATGGGGTCAATATCATTGACAGCCGGTCTCTTACGCTTTCATACCCTTAACACAAATCATTTTGCAGCGAACTGATACCATGTATAACGTTTTATTTGTCTGAGTATTGATATCCCACATTTCTGATGATTAACATAAGGTAGCTATTACCATATAATCAAATAATTGAGAAATATCTTCAGGGTGAAAAATTAACAACAACACACGAACGAACGTCAATATCTACTATCACATAATCTGATATCACCCGAATTAGGTCGTTTAACCCCCAATAAAAAAACAGGAAATTCGATACCTGTCCTACAGTAGAAATTGAACGCTTCCTAAACTGTGACGTCATTCAAACTTTCGGTTGAAGCATTTGACCAATCAACGTGCTCAAATGTGACTTTCCCAACATTGCTATTTATCGGACTCAATCGGGAGAGCTGGATTCGTACTAGAGACTAAATAGAAGAGAATGCATTGATGAGCTATGCTTTTTTATTTTTTTTGACAATTAAAGTTTTGGAGGAAAATATTCACCGAGATATCTGTAGAAAGACAATATTTCTATTTTTTTCATGTTGAAACCGTGTTTCGTTTCTTTCTGTAATTCCGCCTTTCCTAATAACAAAAGTCTTTGTTTTACCAAAACTAACTTTCATACCTACTAAGTCACAAAACTGATCTATTATATTAATTTCGTTTTGAAGATTATCAGGCAACAGACACAGATGATTTGTGTTCTTTGTTCTATATAAAATAAGGTCTAGGGGTTGCACTGTATAAACAAATTCCTCATAGAAATTTTCTTTATTTGTGTTTATACCTGCCATGTATCCGAACATAAAAATGTACAACAACTGATAGGTTGATCGGCTTGTTTTTAAGACATATAATGACACCATATTTCTTTTGTTTTTAAAAAAGGACACCAAATGCTCATAATCACACGGGCAATCTTTTAAACTCTTATAAAAGTCATATTTTAACACCATAGCTTTTGCTTTACTCATCTGAAGCAAGAAAATATTTCAAACCAATTTTCATAGGACTTCTGAGTGACCGTTGCAAAAAAGAAACGCAACTGTGTAGTGACACCTTAAATGATTTTGACTCTTTGTGTTTTAAATATATCATTATTGCAGTGGACACTACTAAAAATCTGAATAATATTATTAATAAACAGAAAGGAAATGATCGGCCTTTCTATATCATCCGATATATAAAGCAATTGATGCACATCCATAGAGAAGAACAGTTGAAGACCGACAACAATACTCGCCACAGGGGAGCTTAACTTGGTCCCGAGGATATAAATCATTCTTAGTCAAGTTCGTTCTCAGACTCATGTGAAACACAGATTAAAGCGCAAACAACTTCACTCGGTCTTAAATTTGAAAAGATTAATGCAGATGTGCTGCAGATAGTTTTAAGCTAAGCATAGAACACAGTCTCATCACTTTATACCTCGGTTTACGGATGTTTAACAAAATCTTTGTCTATTTACAGAGTTATGGAAATGAAAACTCTCATTTCATTTCGGATCGTGTTCCTTATGGTGTGTTTTGTTACCTTGATGCAGTTAGGAAACGCTCAACCAGGCAAAAACCAGGGAAAAGAAACAGGTAACTCGCGTATTTTTTTAACTTAAAAATACCCCCGTCGGTCTTGGTATCGGTTTTATTTTTGTGCACGTAGGAGCGTGTGGTCCAATGGCAGATTATCGAATCCGGGATCGGAGGTTCGTGAGTTCCTCCACCACAGCTATGTGTGGTGTCCTTCAGTAAGATACATTTTAGTTTAAACATATTTTATTTCAATATCTATATGTTACAATACAATAACATGTTGAATTTTATAAGATGTTACAATGATACACATACAGAAAATGGATTGGATTGAAAGCATGCTTACGTAAATCCACTCCATGCTTAAACAGATACAGTGATGGCAGATAAACGTTTAATGTAATTGGTAATGTTTCAGTACCTAATTTACCATAACAAACTGGGCAGAGAGTTAGAAGAAAAAAGGTTGTATCTATAATATAAATTTAAACGAGCCATACCGGGGGCGATCCATAGACTGCGGGAAATGAGCTAATGGTTCAACATTAGACCATCACTTTCCATGTATATATACAACAATAAATATACATCATTCATATCGGAAATACCGTTGTTGGGATTTCAATTATGTCCTTTTATGAAATAAATTTACCGTGATTTCACGTCAACATATCTTCATGGTCCAACGGGTTTCTACGATATGAGTAGTTACGAATCCTTAACTGGATCCTACTAATATATAAAGACATCTGCTCATGTATGTAAATATTCCCTGTATTCCATATGTGTTGCATATAAAACCATATTATACATGTGGTGGTTGACACCATTTCTGACGCGCTGGTTAATGCCATGGTCTAATGTCTTTGGTTTGCATTGTAATTAGGCACACTTGCCGTAATCTGGTCTGTAGATTTATGTCCTATTGAGCACAAAACATATTTCAATATTTTTTAAACTATATCACCCAAGTAACGGATAAAATATAATTTGATTGGCTTCGAAAAAAACATTTGCTGTTCAATATTTCGCGATGTTGCAACCAGAAATATGCTATATACCACTTTCGACGTTTTTCACATTTTTTATATAACCATTCATCTATATCTTAGCAAATTCTGTCAAAATTTCAGGATTGTATCTTAATTAGTGTTTTCGATATTGATTAGAAATCGAACCAGTTATCTGGTATCATATTTCCCTTCTTCAACAAGAACCGTCTTAATACATCTAGTTTGTTTTAGTTCAAACTGACCAGAACATTCCATCTGGAAATATTGTATTCTGGCTAACATTAAACAAAGGTAATATAGTTCATTCATTGCAGCCAGATCATTTTATTAAACCATGATATTTGTATATTCTCTAAATTTCTTAATACTATTAGCAGTACCTGTTGGGGAGCATATAAGTAGATGCAAATATAATCTTTGGCTATTGGTTTTATGTTTAAAAACAGCTTTAATAAACATATTGAGTGATTCTGTTAGTATGTATGGCTCTACTAGGAATGTTACTAAACAGTTAATACCAGTTATATCAGATAACAAGTTTTGTGATTTTGATAATTGAAAATGTGTTGTTTTTATGTTCATTGTAGCTGGGGTGTGAACACTTTATAAACAACTCTGGGACCTTGTGACTATAAATGAATATTTTATATAAATAAGATTTATATTTTTATAGTAATACACAAGGTTAATATTTTATAAATTGAACGAGCATACATACATTAAATAAATTAAACGAGCATAAATAACAATGTGAGAGTTTTGAAAATGTCAATAGTGCACCGTATTGTGAAACCCTGGACCAGTCTAATGTAAGGCAAATAGGTACATCTCAAATTGAAATATTGGATCAGTTAATGCAAAGGAGAAGTGTACAGCTCAATGTGAAACTTTTGATTAGTATAATGCAATGTAGAATGGTTCGTCTCGGTGTGAAATCCTGGATCAGTCGAATGCAGGAGAGAATATTACACCACTGTGTAAAATACTAGACCTGTCTAATGCAAGGGAGAACAGTTCACCTCAGTGTGAAACATTGGAACAGTTTAATGCAATGGAAAATAGTGCACCTCTGTGTGAAATTCTTGACCAGTCTAATGCAAGGGAGAATAGTGTATCTCAGTGTGACACCTTCGATTACTTTAATGCAAGGAGGAATAGTACACGTTTCTGTGAGAAACCCTGGACAGGTTTAATGCAAGGGAGAATGCTACATCTCAGTGCAAAGTCCTGGACGAGTCTAATGCAAGGAAGAATAGTATACCTCAGTATGACACCTTGGATCAGTTTAATGCAAGGAAGAATAGTACACGTCTCTGTGTGAAACCCTGGACAGGTCTAATGCAAGGGAGAATGTTACATCTCAGTGTAATGTCCTACACCAGTCTAATGCAAGGAAAAGCAGTATACCTCTCTGTGTGAAACCCTCGACATTTTATCATTTTATAGTATACCTCTGTGTGAAACCTTGGATCAGTTCAGTTTAATGCAAGGAAGAATAGTACACGTCTCTGTGGGAATTATGGACAGGTCCAATGCAAGGGAGAATGTTACATCTCAGTGTAATGTCCTAGACCTGTCTAATGCAAGGGAGAAAAGAACACCTTAGTCTGAATCATTTGATCATGTTAATGCAAGGGAGAATAATATACCTCTATACCTCTGTGTGAATCCTTAAATCTGTTTAATGCAAGGAAAAACAGTACACCTCTCAGCGTGAAACCCTCGACATTTTATCATTTTATAGTATACCTCTGTGTGAAACCTTGGATCAGTTTAATGCAAGAAAGAATAGTACATGTCTCTGTGGGAATCATCGACAGGTCTAATGCAAGGGAGAATGTTACATCTCAGTGTAATGTCCTAGACATGTCTAATGCAAGGGAGAAAAGAACACCTTAGTGTGAAACATTTGATCATTTTAATGCAAGGGAGAATAATATACCTCTATACCTGTGTGAATCCTCGGATCAGTTTAATGCAAGGAAAAACAGTACAACTCTTTGTGTGAAACCCTCGACAGGTCTAATGCAAGGGAGAATGTTACATCTCAGTGTAAAGTCTTGGAATAGTCTAATGCAAGGGAGAATAGTACACCTCAGTATGAAACGTTTGATCAGTTTAATGCAAGAGAGAATAGTATACCTCGGTGTGAATCGTTTGATAAGTTTAATGCAAGGAAAATAATACACCTCTCTGTGTGAAACCCTCGATAGGTCTAATGCAAGGGAGAATGTTACATCTCAGTGCAAAGTCCTAGAACAGTCTAATGCAAGTGAGAATAGTACACATCAGTGCGAAACATTTGATCAGTATAATGCAAGGAAGAAAACTATAACTGTGTGAAATCCCGAACCAGTCTAATGCAAGGGAGAATAGTATACCTCAATGTAAAACCTTGGATCAGTCTAGATTTAACGAGAATCAGTTTAATGCAAAGGAGAATGGCACATCTGAGTGTTAAACCCTGGATCAGTATAAAGCAAGAGAGAATGGTACGTTTCCGTGTGAAACCCTGAATCAGTATTATGCGATGAGAGAATGGTACATCTCAGTGCGGAACCCTGGATCAGTATGATGCAAGAGAGAATGGTACAACTTAGTGAGAACCCTGGATCAGTATCATGCAAGGGAGAAAGGTACGTCTCTGTGCGAATCACTGGATCAGTAAAATGCAAGAGAGATTGTTACAACTTAGTGTGAAACACTGAATCAGTTTAATGCAAGAGAGAATGGTAAGTGTGGAACCCTGGATAAGTATAATGCAAGGGAAAATTGTACGTCTCAGTGTGAAACCCTGGATTAATATAATACAAGAGAGAATGGTACATCCCAGTGTGAAACCTAGATCAGTATAATGCAAGAGAGAACGGTACATCCAGTGTAAAACTCTGGATCAGTATAATGCAAGAGAGAATGGTACGGCTCAGTGTAAAACCCTTGTTCAGTATTATGCAAGGGAGAATGGTACATCTCAGTGTGAAACCCTTCATCAGTATAATACAAGAGAGAATGATACATCCCAGTGTGAAACCATGGATCAGTATAATGCAAGAGAGAATGGTACATTTCAGTGTGAAGCCTTTGATCAGTATAATGCAAGAGAGAATGGTACATCTCAGTGCGAAACCATGGATCAGTATAATGCAAGGGAGAATGGTATGTCTCAGTGTGAATCCATGTATCAGTTTAATGCAAGGGAGAATGGTACGTCGCAGTGTGAAACCCTAGATCCGTCTACTGTAAGAGGCACTAGAACATATCAGATCCAAACCCTGGACGAGCCTATTACTTCTCAGTGTGAAATCATGGGCGAGTCTACTATCAGTGGCAGATGTACATTTCAGTGTGAATTCCAAGACAATTATACTGCTAGTGAAAATAATACATCTCAGTCTGAACCCAGGTGAACTTATTGCAAGCACGTATGTCTAAATGTAAAACCCCGAACAAGCATGCTGTGAGTGACAGTATAACATCTCAGTGTGGAATCCCGATTGCACCTACTGCGAGTGACAATTATGAATCTCAATATGAGAACCTGGACGAGCATACTGCCAATGACATCAATACATTATGGATGTGTAACACCAGATGCTCATACAACACGTGTGTCAAAAGTACATCTCTTTGTGAAACATTTGAATTGTAATCAGTTCTCTATACTTCATGATCCCTTGTAAATCTTCGTGCGAAAGGTCTTTCAATATATAGCATTAGAAACGGAAAACTACGTCTGGTCAGAAGTAAATGGGAAAATGGTGCCTTCTACTACACATGAAATTATTGCCTGCTAATGTTGAACATGTGTTCTTGTACTCAGATGCATTTTGCGGTAAGAAAAGAAACAAAACTGTTCTGGGGTATTTTCTTCATGAACATCATTTGATAACATCAATATCATTGACCACAAGCTCTTAGAAAGTGGCTGCACGTATATGGAAGTATACTTGATATATGCTGCTATAGAATTTGCAAAAGAGAACTGTTTCTACCCTTACAGTGGGACACTGCCCTTCGTTTGGCAAGAACATAGGCTCCTTACAATATTGTGCTCATGAAATTCACTGATTGTATTGACTTTAAGAAATGCCAATACAGACAGTGAAGACACTTCGCCGGTCTGAAGCTGGTATAAACGTTGATTGGTTCAAATTGAGATGGACCAGATACACAAACGAAGGCATTGATGCATATTTCTTCAAGTACGATATGGGGGACGAGTTGAATATTACTAAGCCCTGACTTCTAATCAAAATGTGACCGACATACTTCCAGAACCAGATGTAGACGATTGATTGATTGATTGAATATTTTGCGTCATATTTATACCATCGAGGGCTAACAGACGATCAGTTAACCTAACCACTTTCTCCTGAGATCCTGAAAGGTCAGTCAGTTCTCAAGCACACTCCATCTCCACAAGTAACTGATAACTTTCCCACTTGAATCAGCTGTGGGGGACGAATGGTAATTGTTGATTCGTTTTATTTCGAAGCAGATAAAATACATAATTATATAAGGGTTGGTTATATCTATATCATAGATGCACATACATACAGTTTTTTACAATTATTGGTTCTATCTACACTCACCCAAAATTAAAACTTTACACTTATATGTTGGAATATTTCTTTTGTTAACATACATGTTCGGAAACGTGTTATACATGGCAATTATGGTTTGATTACGGATATTCATTATGTATTCATTTTCAAAATATATTAGATATTCTTGCGTCCGAGCACGAAATTGTTTTCCTTACTTTGCATGTGCGTAACATCAGGTTTTATATTAAAAGGTTTTACACCGACAAGTCATCATTTGTTACACGGATACAAACTTCAATTTCTTTTTAAAAAACACACTTTTATTAAGTTATGTTACGTCTTTCTGAAGCCATGAAAAATCAGGCAATGCCTCTGTTCCCCAGAACCTGAACCCCATTATAACACGTATTGAATGAATATGGTCGGAGGGTCAGGTTGATACCATAAACGACCTTCGAAATGCACTTCTGTCGAAATGGCAACGTATTCAAAACACGCTCATTCAAAGTTACGTAGGTTCATAGAGATGACATATTCAGGAATGCATTCGAAAAAACGGAGGCCACCTTCAATTTGGTAACTGACGTTTTGAAAAAAAATCTGTTATTGCACTCATTCAGCACTTAACGTCTTTTTCAAATGTTATGTGATCATTACCATTTTTCTGGAAGTTTCATTTCGACCCTTGTTCAATAATTGTTTTGGAAAAATGCTATGTCTGATTGTCCCCAGTAAATAACTCGGAAACAATAATATAGCAATAAAGATTTTAACTCTGAATATACATTTATCAGTAAAAGAGAAACTTTTGTAGTCGGAATAAAGTTTTCATTTTCGGTCAGTGTAGATTTAGTTTTCTAGTTAGAACACTGGCAGCATTATATGAAGGTCAATTATGTTTGACATTCCACTTTATAGTGTATCAAATCAATAAAACCGTTACTTAGTCCAGGATATTACATTTTTACATATTCCAGACTGCTCTTCCGATTCAACAATTTGCGATAAGTGGAAGAACAACGTATGTACGGATGGTACTTGTGAATGTTTACCAGAGTTTAGCAGGGAGTCACAAAGCACAAACGAATGTCAAGGTAAGGAAAAGTCCGTGGATGGTACACGATGTGGCATTTTCAGTATCGGGGTAGATTATTGATCAACTGACGGATTAGCATTTTAATCATATGTGTTTGACAACAAAACGTTTAAATTTACCACTAAATAGTCTAAGAAATAAATTAAAAATCCTACATTATTTTTGAATAGGATAAGTCTTGTTAATTGCTCAATCAAAGTTACGACCAAAGTGAGCTCGTATGGTAGCATGCATGCTGATAATATTTCAAATCACTAATATATTGAATTGAAACAACTGGTACCCTGACATTTTCAGTGTCGAACCTGTTTAATTATTAACTGAAAATGAAAGCAAAATGCATTTGCTAATATTTTTTAATAAAATGATCTTTGGAAAATATCCGTTTTGTTCTCACTAAAGAATCGAGTAAATCAAGCTCGCATGGTAACTAGTATGCTAGAAATAATTTAAATAACTTATAATTAAAATCGCTTCCCGTATATAGGTAACGTCTGTTTTCGAATTTTAAGTGAAGATAAAAAGAAGTAACTTATACTATATAACAGAAAATGTTTCTGGCGGTCTGTTGAGGCTGAAATTTTATCAGACGCGTTTAAGATAATTGCATAAAAACTGTTTATTAATACATGATGGTGATGGAGCAAATAAACGTTGACATGGACGCAACTTTAAATCAGCACGATGATGATGTAGCAAATGAACGATGGCGAAAACGCAATGTTACGACAGCACGATGGTGATGGCGCAAATGGACAATGACAAAGACGCAATGTAATGAGAGCACGATGGTGGAGGAGCAAATGGACAATGACGAAGACGCACCATTACCATATGGTGACGGCGCAAATGGACGATGACGAAGACACAACATTACGGCAGCACGATGGTGATGTAGCAAATGGACGATGACGAAGACGCACCATTACCACAGCATGATGGTGATGGCGCAAATGGACGATGGCGAAGACGCAACGGCTTACAGCACGATGGTGATGATAAAAATAGACAATGACGAAGATGTAACGTTACGATAGCACGATAGTTACGGAGCAAATGGACAATGAAGAAGATGCAACGTTACGACAACACGATGGTGATGGAGCAAATGGACGATGGCGAAGACGCAAAGGTACGACAGCATGAGGGTGATGACGAAAATGGACATTGACATGGATGCAATGTTTCGACAGCACGATGGTAACGGAGAAAATAGACAATGACGAAAACGCAACGTTACGACTGCACGATGGGGATGGAGGAAATGGACAATGACGAAGACAAACGTTACAATAGCACGATGGTGATGGAGCCAAGTACACAATTACAAGACGCAACGTTACGACAACACGATGATAATGGAGCAAATGTACAATGAAAAAGCACGATGGTAATGGAGCAAATAGCATTCCATAGCACGATGGTAAGGGAGCAAATAGACAATGACGAAGATGCAAAGTTACGACAGCACGATGGTGAGCGAACAAATAGACGAAGACGAAGACGAAACGTTACGACAGCACGATGGCGATGGAGGAAATAGAAGATGAAAAGACGCAACGTTACGACATCATGATGGTGACGGAGCAAATGGACGATGGCGAAGACGCAACGGTACTACAGCACGAAGGTGATGACGCAAATAGACAATGACGAATATGTAACGTTACGGAAGCACGATGGTGACAGAGCAAATGGACGATGGCGAAGACGCAACGGTACTACAGCACGAAGGTGATGACGCAAACAGACAATGACAAATATGTAATGTTACGGAAGCACGATGGTAACGGAGCAAATAGACAATGACGAAAACGCAACGTTACGACTGCACGATGGGGATGGAGGAAATGGACATTGACGAAGACAAACGTTACGACATCACGATGGTGACGGAGCAAATGGACGATGACAAAGACTCAACGTGACAACAGCACGATGTTGACGGAGTAAATGGTGATGATGAAGATGCAACGTTACGACAGCACGATGGTTACGGAACAAATATAAGAAGACGAAGACGCAACGTTATGACAGCACGATACGACTGCACGATGGAGACGGAGCAAATGAACAATGACGAAGACACAACGTTACGACAGCACAATGGTGACGGAGCAAATGGACGATGACGAAGGCGCAACGTTACGACAGCACAATGGTGACAGAGCAAATGGACGATGACGAAGGTGCACCATTACAACAGCACGATAGTGATGGAGCAAATAGGCAACGTTACGACAACACGATGATGATGGAGCAAATAGACAATGACGAAGACGCATAGTTACGACAGCACGATGGTGACGGAGCAAATAGACAATGAAGAAGACGCAACGTTTCGACTGCATGATGGGGATATAGCAAATGGACAATGACGAAGATGAAACGTTATGACAGCACGATACGACATCAGGATGGTTATGACACAAATGGACGTTGACATGGACGCAACATTATGACAGCACGATGGTAACGGAGCAAATAGACAATGACGAAGACGCAACGTTATGACTGCATGATGGTGATGGAGCAAATGGAGCAAATGGACAATGACGAAGACGCAACGTTACGATAGCATGATGGTGATGGAGCAAGTACACAATGACGAACACGCAACGTTACGACAGCACGATGGTGATGGAGCAAATGTACGATGACAAAGATGCACCATTACCACAGCACGATGGTGATGGAACAAATAGACAATGAGGAAGATGCAACGTTACGACAGCACGATGGTGATGGAGCAAATGGACATTGACAAAGATGCAACGCTACTATAGCACGAGGGTGATGGAGCAAATAGACAATGTCGAAGACGCAACGTTACGGCAGCACGATGGTGATGAGCAAATGGACGATGGCGAAGACGGAACGTTACGACAGCACGATAGTGATGACGCATATGGACGTTGACATGGACGCAACGTTACGACAGCACGGTGGTGATGGAGCAAATAGACACAACATGATGGTGATGAGCAAATGGACGATGGCGAAGACGCAACGTTACGACAGCACGATAGTGATGACGCATATGGACGTTGACATGGACGCAACGTTACGACAGCACGGTGGTGATGGAGCAAATAGACCATGACGAAGACGTATAGTTACGACAGGACGATGGTGACGGAGCAAATATACTATGACGAAGACGCAACATTTCAACATCACAATGGTGACGGCGCAAATGGACGATGACGAAGACGCTACATTACGACAGCACGATGGTGACGGAGCAAATGGACGATGAAGAAGACACAACGTTGCGACAGCACGATGGTGATGGAGCAAATGGATGATGACGAAGACGCACTATTACCACAACACGATGATGATGAGCAAATGGACGATGGCGAAGACGCAACGTTACGACAGCACGATGGTAACGGAGCAAATAGACTATGAGGAAGACGCATCGTTACGATTCATTGACGAAGACGCAACGTTACGACAGCACGATGGTAATGGAGCAAATGGCCGATAGTGAGGAGGCAACTGTACGACAGTGCGATGGTGATGGAGCAAATGGCCGATAGTGAAGACGCAACGGTACGACAGCACGACGGTGATGACGCAAATGGACGTTGACATGGACGCAACGTTACGACTACACGGTGGGGATGGAGCAAATTGACAATGACGAAGACGAAGCATTACGATAGCACGATGGTGATGGAGCAAGTTGACAATGACGAAGACGCAACGTTACGACAGCACGATGGTGATGGAGCAAATGAACGTTGACATGGACGCAACTTTACGACAACGCGATGGTAACGGAGCAAATAGACAATGACGATGACGCAACATTACGACTGCACGATGGAAATGGAGCAAGTGGACAATAACAAGGACACAACGTTACGTCAGCACGATGGCAAATGGAAGATGACATGAAGCAAGGTTACGACAGCACGGTGGTGATGGAGCAAACAGACAGTGACGAAGACGCAACGTTACTCTAGCACGATGGTGATGGAGCAAATGGATAATGACGAATACACAACGTTACGACTGCACGATGGTAACGGAGCAAATAGATTATGATGAAGACGCAACGTTTCGACTGCATGATGGGGATGTAGCAAATGGACAATGACGAAGATGAAACGTTATGACAGTACGATGGTGATGGAGAAAATAATCAATGACGAAGACGCAACGTTACGACAGCACGATGGTAATGACGCAAATGGACAATGACGAAGACGGAACCTTACGACAGCACGGTGGTAAATGAGCAAATAGACAATGATGATGACGCAACGTTACGACAGCACGATGGTGATGGAGCAAATAGACAATGGTGAAAACGCAATATTACGGCAACAAAAGGTCATGGAGCGAAGGAAGGTCCCTTCTTCATCATACTGTCGTTATCGTCATCGTGTTATTATTTTATCACTATCGTGCCATGGCTCCATCACCATTGTGAACTCGTATTATCGTGTCATCTCAATGGTCTCAGCGCAACACCTGACGAATGTGGTATACATGCATATTCAACAGTAAATATACGGACATATATAATGACCCTGGAAAATAGCATATACAATAATCGTAATTGTATATTTTTAAGAATGCCATGCTGCTAAAGACTGTATAGACAACGGTTATGGTACAAAAGATGACACAAGATGTGTCAAGAAAGTTTGTGCCTGTAATGATGGGAGATCTAAACGCGGCAAAGGCGCCAATGCATACTGCGCTTTAGAGGTAACTTTCGTAACTTTTAACAGATTATTACATACACTGAGAGATGTTAATCCTTGATTACATATGATTTGATTGTGAAATATACAAAAGAATAAATTTAGTACAGGCAATTAAAAGATGATTCCCTCTAAATTCATTTTTGCCGTAATATAGTATCAAATTCGCTAAATCATGTTCACATATCTGGTGATCGAATTCCGTCACATCGATTGAATTTTCATTTAATGTGTATTGTATATAGGCATATAGATATGGCTGTACTAGAATCGTTGAGTCTTCTAGACCAGATATTGTATAACTTGATCGCTAGTAGTTAGTTTAATACTGCATTATGTGAAAAAATGACCACGGGTTGAATACAAATATACTCGAAATAAAGATTACACTTTTATTTTTACATTATTTAAATTTCCAAAATTCATTTATACATATATATAATCTTTAAGATATATCTCTCAATATCAAAACTAATACTGATTTAAAAATGTCTTTACAAAACTTAAAATAGTTTGACACTATTCAACAAACTATTTCATGTGTCCGACTCTCTACACTTCCATTTAACTGATGTCGCGTTACATCGATATGCTACACTTTATATAAAATGTGTTTATACTGTTTTATATACTTATTTACTGATATACTACTTCCGTATCTGGGTTCGTAGATTTGATCTCTAATAATTAACGTACTATCGCGCAGACCATTCTTTGAGGTCAGGATCGTCTCAAATTTTCAATTCACTCAATATGTAATTGATCATCTATCGGTTCCATGATAGTTTTATCAATATGTAATAGCAGTATATTCATTTTTACTATTTTTCAGTTCTATGGTAGTTTTATCAATAGGTAGTAGCAGTACATTAATTTTTACTATCTTTCAGTTCTATGGTAGTTTTATCAATATATAATAGCAGTACAATCCTTTATGATATTACTTTAATGGTAGCTAAATATATATCTCTTCGTCTAGTACTTTAATAATGTGTATCACCACTATTGCATTGTACACTTAATACCAGGCTACGGTGGCAACACAATTTATACAATAACTATGGCAATATCAGAATAAAGCTAACATAATTCAGTTTTATATATCTCATTATAGACATACAATTCTAAAATGTTAATTTTCAAGACATCATCATAAACTCACTATACATAGCTCAAAATACGTTTCTAGATTCCTCGGCCTACGTCCAACTGAAACTTCTCACAATCTCTTGGAAAATTAAATTAAGTTGAAAACTTTCCTTTCGGAATAGGAATCAACAATTTATCACCATACAATTTGTATTTCTGATCTGATTGTGTAAAGATATCGCTACCGGGCATTTTCATTAGTAAACTCTAGAAAAGCATGAACAAAAGAGTAGTTATTAATGACACCGTGTGTAATGGTACAGATAAATCGTTTTCTGCCTTTATGGTATCCTGCATGATGGTATTGGGTATTGCAAACTGAAAAGGAATCTCATTTAACCTTGGTTATATAACCAAATATTTGATACATATTGCATGTAAAAAATCAATAAACGTGGATATCTCGCGCTAAGCATGGATTATGTATACACACCAAACATCGAATGACATTGATTGTTTACAAAATGAAAAAAAAAGAGTTATTGTCACAAAATCAAACCCGTTTACATTTCCTAAAATCCCTAATACTTAACGGAATTTTATAAAATAAATCTCAAAATGACTCATTATGTATACCAAATATTATAAAATATTTCAAAAACTTCTATCCCTATCTTTAATTACCTCGCGATAACTTAAAAAAGCGTAATGTATTTCATAACATTCACTTTTGAAATCTATACAATATGAATAACCTTGAACTTGCTGTCTCCGATAAATTGAGTAACGTAAACTATATATTTTGTTGCACATCCAAAGCAACAGTTTGAAAAAGCCGTGTATCACAGCGTCAAAATCATCTTCTTTGTTTCTATAAAAACATCTGCAATTCGTTCAAACACATGTATTTAAACGTATTACTCAGTTGATTACAGTGTTTGACTCTTTTTTGTTTGTTTTTGTTTTGTGATATCAAAGTACGTACAATGTGTCGGATAATTAGACATCGTTAGCTTGTCTGAGGAATATGGCTAAATAACAACCAATATCGATTTCTGGCGCTTATTAAGTTTGACCATAAGGTTTTTATATGACAATATACAGATGGTATGGTATTGAATAACTATGATATATCTACATATCTACTGATATCGATAAAAATGTACTATATGGATTGATTGAAATTCATTTTCCAACGAAAACAACATGTGCAGCTGTGCGAAAATAAAAACGTACAAGTTTGCATTTCAGTAGTGGCACCATCTTGTTTTGCGGGTGTACGTCACGTTTGCATTATTTTCACGTGACGTTTGCTGAAAGTTGCCATAAAAATGCGAGCTCTCATACAGGGGTGTTGGCAAAGTTCCTGTTTTATAGATGGCATTGGCTTCCTGAACATTAATCTAGCCTAATACTTTTATTTTATCCGATAAAAATTGAAAAGTGTACTTTTAATCCTTAAATAAATGACCCGATAGTTTATTATAATCTATTTTAGAGACATTCTTTAACGTCCAGTATGGCAGAAACATTTTAAAATTGAGATTTGTAGTTTGTCCGAATTAGCGTTTTATAAAAATGTAACATAAAATCAATGTTCGTAAATACATACATAAACATTCCATATTTGTCTACTAATTATAAAACACACTACATTAAATAAACATAGTCCAGTGAGCTCACCTTGGCTAATAATCTATGTCGTACTGAGCTAAAATGGCTTAAGTAGCATCGCGCAGACTATACTATGCCATAACGAGCGTCAATTTGTCCATTTGACGAGTAAGATAGTTCCTCATCCATATAACGGTACAACCATCTGCTGACACCTGGTACGTCTTTATGTGTGGACCCATGTCACATACAGAGAAATGGCTACAATTACATATATAAACTCAATTTACAATTCACTCAATATGTATTACATAACACTTACCATATATCTGTTCCATGGTAGTTTTATCAATATATAAAAGTAGAACTTTCATTTCTTACTACTTCTCAATTCTATGGCAGTTTTATCAATATGTAAAAACAGTACAATCCGTTATCACCGTCTATCAATTTAATAGTAGTAAAATACATCTCTACATCCACTAAAATTATGTGTACACAGTTCATACAATAAAACTGGCCGACCTTGTGAATATCAGAATAACATAATTCAAATATTAATTTCATTTTAGACAAACAATTGTTAAATGCTAATTTTAAATTTATCATCATGAATACACAATATATAGCTCAAAATACTTCCTAGATCCCATGTCCTAATAAAACAACTCTCAAAACCTTAGACATGACATTCTATCGACCATTCTCTCTTCTGAATAGAAATGAACAACTTATCACAATAGATAAATAATGATCTGATTCTGTAAAACTATCGCTACCGGACATTTTCATTAGTAAACTATGGAAAAGCATGAATAAAATAGTAATAACTCATAACACCGTGTGTATTAGAACAGTTCAATTGTCTCTCGCCACATCGATAACTGACAATGAATCTCATTTTGACCTGGGTTATTTAGCCAAATATTTGGCACATATAACTGGGTATGTCTAAAAACGTTAACTATTGTAATATTTTCAACATTTAATACAGCACAAAAATAAAAACATATATTGCCATAAAAAGTAATATGCCTTCTATGAAAATGTCAAATGCCGTATCTGTATTGAATACGGTTATGTTGCAACAGCACTAGAAAATATGCACGGTATGAGTATCCAGAGCAATCCTCTGACGTCAACACGTTAAATATTTGCATGACGTTAAACTGGCCAAATCACACCTTTTCAAAGTACCCAACTGCTTCTGGGATTCATTTCATACATGTCCATTCACCCATTTATCATACACAGTTTTATATCATTTTTCCTTGTACAATAATACAATGACTTTGAAACTACAGTTCATTTAGATTTGACCGACTCATTATTGTGCTTGTACTTGACGTCAGTGACGTCATCAGACTGCTCCGTGTAGCCATTACATGAATGTTTTAGCACTGTTGCTACATAACGGTATTCAATATGAATATATAATTGAATAGAGAAATATTACGATTAATTGCAATATATTTTTCTATTCTTGTGCTGTAGACCTATTAAATGTTGAAAATGTTAAAAAATTACACGTATTTTTAACACACTTCGTTCATGTAAGAAATCAGTAAACGATAAATAACTTAGACACACCCAACATCGTATGACATTGATTTACAAAATAAAAAATTTAGGTATTGTTACCAAATCAAACCTGTTTAAATTTTCTAAAATCCCTAATACGGATTTTTATAAAATGAACGTCACTATTACGTGTGACGTCACGTTGTCATGATTTTAACGTTACGTTTGCCGTAAATTGCCATAAAAATGCGAGCACTCATACAGGGTGTTGACAACGCCGCGATTGTATTGATGACGTTGGCTTCTTGAACAATTATAGACAAATGGTTTTCTTTCATTCGTTAAAAAACTGAAAAGTGTGCTTTTAATCCTTAAGGACGATTGCCATAGTATTTTATGCGTATCAAAGGGAAGCAATTTTGTCGGGACCTGCCAGAGTCACAACATACCGCTTTATTAGAACTAACCCTATTTCGGATTACACAATCATTTACCGATAAGCCTAAGATTAGTCTCTTATATTGTGCTCAATATATGAAAAATTGCATACTGGTGTGAACTATTTATTTATAGTAGTTTAACCTGAATATGAAATATAACAGAAATCTGAATATTTATACACTTTTGCTCAATTCGTATGAAAGCGTTAATTTTGCAATTACAGTTTATTTAATGGTGGCATACTTTAAGAGCTTTTTTCTCAAATTACGCCGTAAAGTGTATTTTTTATTTTGATTGTTATTAGATAGGCATCAGAGAGTATTTTGTGAGGTTTTAAGAAAATTTAGCAATACACTATATCAAATATTAAAACAAACGCTATATTTTTATTACAAAATTGATACAAAAACAATTGACACACTGCCAAAATGCTTTTGTTTTTAATAACCTTAAAGAGTTAAAATCAAGCTTATAATTACTATTTCCATGAACATTAATATTATAAGCATGCATATATGTAAAGTTTTAATTAGATACTAGATGTAAACAATCTTATATATTGTTTCGCATTGCTTGTTAAATCTTCATTGTTTCGCCAACTTTCAAAAATGGGTATGTTTATGAGAAGATAATACCAAAAACATATGTACGGAAACATGTGTTTTCATGTCTGATATTGCATGAACATACATTAAACTTAAATGCTGAGAAGTTTAATAAATTTATATCCATTGGAAAAATGTGACAAAAACAATAGCAATCATATTTAAATAAATGACCCTGTATTTTAATATAGACTATACAATATGCTATTTCATAGATGGTAGAAACGTTCGAACAGTTCATATTTTTAGATAAAGAATTTTAGTTTGTCTGTATTAGTGTTTTATAAAAAAGTAACATAAAATCAATGTAAATATTATTAGATTTTATGAAACAGATATGCCCAGAACTTGCGACTATCAACAACGGTGAACGTATGTTAGTCGGTCTAGTTGAAAATGACACAGCTACATATAACTGCGATGCAAACTTTACACTCGATGGAGACATCAACCCAAGAGAATGCCTGAGTAACGGCACTTGGTCCGGCAAGGGAACCTACACCTGTACCAGAGGTATAGATATACATATATTGTTCTAGTAATTCAAAACACATCAAATCAAATAAACATTGTCCGGTGAGTTCGTCTGAGCTAAATGATAATGTGTGTGTTTGTGAGCATTCTTGCGTCGGTTGCCGACCGTGATTTTTACCTTGCGAATGCTCTTTCACCTTATTGTATCATTATATCTAACTGAACCAAAGAATCTAAGTAGATTTCTTGAAAAGCTTTGACTGAATAACGACTGTCTGTTTACTGGTGTAAGAAGTTAAATCGGTTCCGCCATCAATGAGTGGTCTACTGCCCCTAATGACCACCACTCATCGCTGAGGGCATGGGATCGAGCCTAGCTTGATTCATTTTATGAATCCCATAATGGCAGACTATTCATAGGTATTTCAGCGGAAGCTGAACTACGTGAAAATAAATAAATGCATTTGAATGTTTTACATTGTCGCAAAGCTGGGAATTCCATCGTTTTACATGTAGATAAAATACACACGAACCGGGCCTCATGCGACTGTGTCTTCAATTGATTAAGCTGCGAAAAAGCTTAGCTTGAAACTATGTTAAATAATAAAGTACAATATATAACATATAAATTATCCTCAGGATTCTTGCCCAATGATTCGTTAATTTTAAACAAAAACAAAAAAGATTATGCTATTTAGAAAACATACAAAAACATGATACAACCAATCATCTATGTGCATATAAAAGTTTCAAACTTTCAATTGTTTGAGAACCGTTTCGAACTTAAAAATCTCAAAAAATATATGCGCATGAAACAATAACAAGTTCCAGCACAAAAGTTACAATTAAATGTTTGAGAACGGTTTAACAATAACAAACTCAGTCGCAATCTGATGCACATGAAACAATGCAAAGTTTTTTGCATAAAAATTATTCGTATATGCTTGAGAACAGTAACACATTAAAACTTTCACACCAAAACATAATACACATGAAACAAATGCCCGGTTCCAGTACACATGTTATTCTTACACGCTTCAAACGTCAAGCCTTCCCAAAGCCTTAGTTTATATTATTACATATGCATTTTTGACATATACAAATGACAATCACGTAATAACAAATATATCACATAAACAAAGCTATTATGATATTAGTTACAATTATCTCCATGCGGCTGTACAAATATATATAACATAAATTTGTTAGGAAAAAAGAGAAACATTTTCGAAATAAAACAAAATAACCCCTACCCCCCCTCCCCCTACCCACAAAAAAAAATGAACAACACTTTTTACCTATATATTGCCGCCCAATCCCCAATGCATGACCACACATGTTCAAACTTAAGCAGCGACAGCACATTAAATAAATACATAAATTAAACATCAATAATCGGTATGTTTAATACAATGAAATAAAAGTCGATTTTTCCCTAATGTGATATCAGCGCTACAATATAATAATATACAGGTTTCCAACGTCAGTTGAAATTAAGACTTTTTGCAGCATTCTACTCACTCCAACAGAATTAACATCCTCAAATGTTTCAAGTACATTTTGACGACCCCATCCCCACCCACTCCTTTTTTAAACTTATTTATTTTACTTCGATTGCAAAAGTTATTTCAACTTATAAAAATCATGCTTGAAGTCCTCCTGGGTAGAACCAGTACTAAGCATATGCGGAAAAAGTGTCTTGCTGAAGGACACCAAATATAGCCATAGGTGTGGATCGGACCAACGACCCTCCCATCCTGGGCTTGGTGCTCTATCACTTGACCACGCGTTGTGTTTCTTAAACGAACAGAACATACATTTTATTTCGACTGAGGCATATACAGCTCATCATCATACAAAATAAAATGAATTAATGAGTAAATAAAATAAGATAATATATATATTCTGTTCTGTTTTAAAGCATAACCGATGACTGTTCGTCGATTAATCCATCGCGAATTGCGTTAATTTCACCATTAAATAGCGGTCTGTCCGTCCGTACATTCTAGATAAAGGATTAGTCTCCTATCAAAAACAAAATGTCTGTATACCATATACTTTACACCAAGTTCGATATTTTCAACGTTGGTCAGTTTATATAGGAGTTACCCTTTTTCATCTTAATAGTTCAAATAATAGTTTCCGATCAATAACTTTCGAACATGTCTATGTTATTAATTAATATTTAGTGTCTAACTGTATAAAATACAAAACAACTTCGATATTTATCAACATCAGTCAAATGTTTGTTAAAATAACATAGCGGAGGCAATCTATGGGCATATTTCTAGTTGAATCAGTAAAATATAGTCATATAAAGGTTTGGCAATATTTATTAAATCTTCTTACAAGATTTTGATGCATAGTAGAAAAGAAATATTCGTATTGTAGGATGTGTTTTTCATAGAGTTGAATCTAGGAGAGATTACAAAAAAAATGTAAAAGCTAGGAGATATCACAAAAAGAGCCATGTAAGAACTAGGAGAGATCACAAAAATAGCCATGTTAAAAAATAGAAGAGATCACAAAATCTTGCCATGGTAAAGCTAGGAGAGATCACAAAAAGAGCCATGTTAAAACTAGGAGAGATCACAAAAAGAGCCATGTTAAAACTAGGAGAGATCACAAAAAGAGCCATGTAAAAACTAGGAAAGATCACAAAAACAGCCATGTTCAAACTAGAAGAGATCACAAAAAGCCATGGTAAAGCTAGGAGAAATCACAAAAACAGCCATGTTAAAACTAGGAGAGATCACAAAAAGAGCCATGTAAAAACTAGAAAAGATCACAAAAACAGCCATGTTAAAACTAGAAGAGATCACAAAAAGCCATGGTAAAGCTAGGAGAAATCACAAAAACAGTCATGTTAAAACTAGGAGAGATCACAAAAAAGCCATGTAAAAACTAGGAGAGATCACAAAAAGCCATGGTAAAGCTAGGAGAAATCACAAAAAGAGTCATGTAGAGTCGAAGTTTTATCTGTGTAAATATTAATACTTTATAACAGTCTTATAGTTAGTGATACCAGCAAAAATAGAAACAAGTCAAACAATTTTTCTCTGTTTTCGTGTATATTAACTGCTGTAAAACATAACCTGTTATGAAAAAAAGGTCTTTATTGTATGTAACCTATCTATCATATTTAAATATGCTACCCTTTTTAAAGCACTAGATCTCGGAGAAGAGTGCCCACAAGACGAAACATGTAAAGACAATAATGCTGAATGTAAGTCATCCGGCGATGGAAGCACTCAGAAAATGACGTGTCAGTGTAAACTATCTCACTATGATGATAATGGACTTACTGAGGCTGGTGGTACTTGTATAGACAGTAAGCCTCCTATTTTATATAAATCTTTTAATTAACAAACATATAGAAAGGTTTGTATTAACAAGCATAGGGAATGATTTCTAATATAGGATACTACTTATACGTAAATGCTCTTAATTGTCCTATAGGTATTACTAGTTGTGAAGTGGTGTAGAGCTTAAAGAAGAATGTTCATAAACTCATCAAAGTTCATCTTTGTTGCTTTTTTTGTGAGGACTGAACTTAAAAAAAAAATTGCAATTGTTTTGTTGCTACTAATGTTACTGCTACTTTTTATGATGATACATGTAGTGATAAAATTGTATTAACTTTACGTTATTATTCAGCCAGTGTTAATCAAATATCTTTAACAACAAAATTATTACAACCTCAAGTGTTAGTCCCTGTAAATACAACTTAGAATAGAGCATTCATACCCATGATATTTAGTGTATTTACTGGTTGTAAAATTATCTAATTATGAAAATAATGTTTTATCATATAACCTATCAGTCTTATTTTAAGACTCTACATTCTTTTTCTAGAAAAATAACTCGTTTAAGTTTAGTAATGACATAATCCTCTAACGTATTGAATACAACATTTTAATACATGCTTTTTAGTATACTTAAGCTATTTTATTGCTGTTTTAAGTATTAATAGTTGTGTAGATACTGACCTTGAAGATGTCTGCTCTCAAATTCATTCGTTTGAGTACGTTATGCCGATAAGACAAATGTTGTTTGTTTGTGTTAATCAAATATCAATTATAAACAAACTCGTCTTAACATCTCGCATCCCGAAGTAAAACTGAGCTTAAAAACCTTGTAGCTTACACTCTTCCAATTAAGGTGACAGCTAATTTATCCCCCCCCCCCCCATATTGATGCGCAAATGGGCGTACATATGATAGCCATTAACATTCCCATAAAACAAGTTAACAAGTCTATTCTTAGCCCTATGTACGCTTTTGTTGACAGTGTGTAATTTATCAGAAGTTCAAACTAATTAGGACCTCCCAGATTAATGCATGTTCCTATAGAATATCTCACACAAGTAATATACTGGGTTTAATTTTTACCATATCAAACTGATAAAAGACAATGATAATTAAGTGACTGACTATAATACAAGAGGACGCATTTAGAAATATACCTTTTAGCGTTTCAATCCAAACAAAACTTGGCATGAATCATTTTCCATATTTAAACTGTAAGCATGCAAAACTTCAATATCGTACACCACCATTTGACATTAATTTTGACAAGTACAAGATTCATATGTAACAAAGAACGGAAGAGTTTGACTTTATTTGTGCAACGTCAAGTTGACATTCAAATGAAAGTCATTTTCGAGGATTGAACTGCTGTGCAAAACACAATTTTTGTGGTACTGCACCTACTTCTGATACATGTCACGAAAGTATGAGGACTCATAGATTCGAACCACAGAATGTACACTCAGGCACATGACATCGAGGTGCTGAAAGCGGTTTTCAAGAAGACCCGACTCGACTCCCAGGAAAATGACACAATATTTCGGTCGTCCAGATCGCTGATGGTCAGTTACTTTTGCCTCAATATTGGAAACCAATATATTAAACTTGAGGACATGCCTTCTGTTAAAGAGCTGTGTGAAATAAACTTTACAGTATCCTGTAGGGTCATGTTACACCCAACACAAACTTTTATAACACTCCAAATTTGCACTCTGGCCGTGCATTTGTCCAAATATTCTTCTATTCAACGCAATTGTTATTTCAAAAGTATGCACAATACTCAAATGTCAATCGATAACGTCGATTTTATAAACGACATTCGCACATGATTTGAAATTACGTCCACTGTTATTTCATAAAATTTGGCATGATATTAAGGAAGGTTGTCTGCTTTCCATGGCAGTGTTTCTTTTTTTAAATGGGGTCTACTTTCAAAGTCCCACGTACTTCTAAAATTGCGTTACTGTAACAAGATAACCAAGGGCCGACAACTCGCGAGGGTAGAATACAAGTACACTAAAAATAAAATTAACAATTTTAATTTTACATGAATAAAATTGCTAATTACTCCACAGCTGGTTAAAAATGTCCTATGATGGAATTAACACTTTTTTTTAACACAGTTCTTTCTCCTACACGTTCCGTATATCTAAATCGCGATTCAAACTGCTTACATCGTATGAATGTTAAAACTGTTATAAAAATACACTAATATTGTATTGAAGATACTACTACCGCGTCCAAATTATTGTAGATTTAGCGTCAATCGTCCCTCGTGGCGATGGCTATATAAACAGGGTTATTTTTTCATGAACTCTGTACTGAGTTTCTCTGGCTTTACGTTGCTTCGTACCGACTATCTTCGATCGTACTCCGGCGCCAGGATCGTGAAGTCGTCCATATGACGAGTATGTGGGTTGCTGTCCTTATGACGGTACATGTACTACCACCAGCTGACTTCCTGTCACGTCCACACGTCGTTAACGTAGCGGACACATGTCTCGCTTACGTCTGAAAACGGCTACAATATACAATATACAATATATTAACTCATATGTACTAGTAACTCAATACGTAATGACATGGCGTCTATTACTTACCATCTATCAATTTCATGGTATTTTTATCAATATATGCTAACAGTTTATTCATTTCTTACTATCTGCAGTTTCGTGGTAGTTTAAACAACATCTCGTATATGAACTTCTGTCAGTCTAAAAGTAGCAATTATATCTCTACATATTTTCTCATTTATAATATAAACAATTACCGATCCATTCTATATCTATTCACTTTGTGAATATCAGAATAAGCATCCACAAAATTTAGTTACACATATCAATCAATTCTAATATGATGAATTTGAATACTTCATCGTAAACACGATATCAACAGCTCAAAATACGTTCTCAGATTCCGCGGACTATATTCTAACCAAACGAATCTCAATACCGCGGATGTGAAATTAAATTACAGACATTCTCGTCGGAATGGATATGAACATTTTATACAATTTTACCTAGATCAGATTTCATCAAAATATATCTATCAGACATTCAAATAACTCCATATGTAACATAGTATAAAATTCACATACCCATCTGCCGTTATGTATTTGAACAGTAACATTCTCAATCCTTCTCGTCATGACAACTCCAAAAGATATTACTGCTAGACTGGACATTGTTTCAATAATACAGTCAGACATATATAGCAAAACACTCCACATACCTTAGTGAATTTCATGCAAATTATGAAACAACAAACTTTAAGTATATCGTACGATACGGTACGATGCAGATTTTACGCTATTAGGCCAAATGTTAAATCAAATTAGTTTTATGACAAATAAACCCGTTTAACTATTCTAACTTTCTAAATACTTTAATGGAATCTGATGAAAAATAAACTGTCAAAATGATTTATTCTTTAATCAAAGAATGACAAGGTAAAAGATAAAAACGTTACTCCTATCGAGCTATCGAAACGTTTTAACACATCCATGCTACCTAGTTCTAAATAAAGCTCATATTACTTGGATAGACACGTACTAGCTGACACTACTAAATTAGGCTAATACAACCTAACTATTTTGTTACAGTTACTACGGTGACTTTTGCATGAACTTTATGATAATTAAAAGTTGATTTGATGGTTTATGACAATAGACAATGTGTCGATATATCCATTGATACCATTGGTTTGCATGTAACGCACTCAATTAAAAAAATGACAGTGTCGTCCTATTATATTTTGGACATACCTCGTAGTAGTGTAGATATTGACCTTAAAGAAGTCTGCTCTCCAATGCATTCGTTTGAGTACGTTATGCCGATGAGACAAATGTTGTCAGTCACAGTTAAGGAAATATCTTTGCCAACAAAATTATTACAACTGCAAATGTTAGTCTATGTAAATACATCTTATAATTTGGCATTGATTTTCATGATAGTTAGTGTATTTAATTGTTGAAAAATGTTCTTATTATGAAAATTTGTCTTTATCATATAATCTATCAGTCTTATTTTAAAATTCTACACTCTTTTTTTAGAAAAAGAACTCGGAGAGGTATGTCCACGAAACGAGGCATGTAAAGACGAAAATGCTGAATGTGTAAGCACCAGCAATGGAAGCATGAAAAGGTGCCAGTGTAAAAACACTCACACTGATAGTAATGGAAAGGACATTATAAACGGTGTTTGCACAAAGTAGTAAGACTCTTTTATTTTTAGTACTGGTATAATCCTCTAAGGTACATAATAAAATATAATAATACAAATAAAATAGTTTAATAAAATTATACGCTTTTTAAATATTTTAAAGGGATTATATTGGCATATTACCGTCAATTACACATGCCCAGCATGAAGATACACTTATAACTTGGAGATATACGCGTCTAAAGTGTCTAATTGTATAACCTCTTTATAAGAAACATCGGGTTTCTGAAGCCACGTTTTTGTTTTTGTTTACATTCGTCATTTTCAACGAACCGCTTTCGGGTTTCCGAACAATCATCGGATAACATCGTGAAGACTCGTTCCCGATCTCGTTTTCGGAGGTAAACATCCGGTGACCTCTTTCAGCAAAACAATTGCGCAATAGCAATGTATTGGTAAGTAAGCCCGATTAACTGCAATATTTGTTTTCATTGTACGATAAAGCCAAGAAATATACATCAGAAATAGTGAACGTGGATGTATGTCATGTCACCAATAAATTTCGCGCTTATTGTCAAGAAATGTTTTGAAATGAATCGAGTTCTGTGTGAGTGCAGATTAGTGCATATCAAATCACGTTGTCGAATGATTTGCTTTTTAAAATATTTACTTGTCCGCTAGTCTCATCCGTATTACGGCGATTAAATGAGACAAGATACAAACTATTATGTTGTATTGACAAGGGATTCTGTATATGCAAATAGGATACCCTTTTTCAAGTTGCATGCCTTTTAGACATCGAATTCTGGGATACTGAATTTCGATCATATCGATTTGTTAAAAGAAATCCGGTTGAAAAGAGATATTGATCATAAACTTTTTTCTCTACTTCTAAAATCTCTCTCTCTCTCTCTCTCTCTCTCTCTCTCTCTCTCTCATTTCGTCTTTCTCTCACTCAGATGCCTGCTGTATACTGTTTATAATGACATAAACAAGTAATTTGTTCTGTTATACACCTTGTTATTGAACTTGTGACTGGTAGGGAGAGAGTCGAATCTAAGTTTGAAGAACGTGTTGCCCAACCCATTTCAAAGTAAATTTTGGGTCTTATTTCAAACTAAAATATGTTGGAACTAAAAAAAATCAGTTTTATTGTTCAGACATCCCTTAATCTCAGAATGAATTTATGATGTTGAAAGTATGTTTATGCAAAGAATTAACCTGTGTGTGGCATAATACACCATGGTAAACAACAAATGTTATCTCGTGTGATTGTAAAGATTAATATTGGCTCCTTATATTGTTTTTAAATGGCAGTGTTATCTAGTCATAGATGTTCTTTTACTGGATGCATACAATTTTTTTTTTTTTTTTCAGTATTGAGAAATACATACATTGATTAAGCAAAAACCTTAAAATGCATGGAAAGTGTAAATGGCCAGCAGCATATCTTCTTTATGAGAGACTGGCTCTATCACTATACCACAACTGTGGTTGACATGACATTGTGTATTGTCATCAGTATAACAAATTCTTGACCTCTATTTTGAAGCAGAAGTTAAGGTTTGGACATCTCTTTATACTTGTAAAGTTCCTATACTGTAAATGTTTGTACAGAAGCAGTTGATCATGAGAATTAAATACTGATTTTCTAGAGTGTAGTGCCAGTTACCAATCATTGTAACAGTGAAATTCTATACAAAAGTAGAACTGTATGAGAAACAGTTGCCGAATTAATATATGGACAGGGTCCTCCCTGAAATGGCACCATCACAAATTACCACATAATGGCCCTCGCTCAGGTCGTGAGACAGTGTTTGTCAATAACCTTCGAAGTGACAATGGACGGTTCTACTCAAATTAAGCTATAGTTTTTCGTAACCAGTAAAAATGGATATGCTATATATTAACTGTCATAGGTAACTAAATATGATAAAAAACAGATCTCAGGACTTTTCTATTTCAATTTTGGATGAGGCAGCCATGGCAATGACCAGGATGCAGAGAGAGGATGTCCTTGTTCTATAGTGCAACCAGCATCGTGGGTGAACACATACTAGTCATTGTGAAAATCAAATTATTGAAGATCAAATTATTAAACGAATAATGGCATTTTATTTCAATATTTTGAAATATGCTTTTGAAATGTATTCAAATATACTTTTGCAAATTAGATGTATCGCAATACACCCAAACTCTGTTGTATTAACATTAATGTGTTTTGAATGTACTTGTGAAATACAATGAGCAAGAAAATATTTATTGTAGTTCAATGTATTTTATTCATTAAATTAGTGTGTCACAATTTTAACAAATATTACAAGTGTACCAGGACGTACATTATTAATTATACATTTGTATAATATGAAATTACGATGAAAGAGACACTCGATAAATGTTGACATCTAGTAACGACTACTGTTCATCCATTATAACAATTATTTTATCACATATATTCATATAACAAAATTAATTTTCAAGTATAACAATCTGTAACTGTATATTTTAGAAATTATTAATTTTCTGATTGAAAAATAGTAGTCATTCAAGTTTTTAAAATGTAATACATTTTTAAAATTACAAATTTGTGTTTTCTTGAAATGACTCCTGTAATACAGATTGAAATGGATGCGTTATTTGTCATACTGATCATCATATAGGACTATAAATATGCAAAAGAATATCAATATCAATAATATCTGAAGTGCATTAAAGCTTAAATCTGTTGAAACAAGATAATAGATAACACTTCATTGCAGTGGTGGTATTAAAATTGAACTTCCATGAAAACCAGGTTTTCCATTTGCAATATATTTGTGTGATAAATATTGAGCCAAAATTGTATTCCAATCCTTAGTTATAAAATTAGATATTAGCCAGACAGGGATTTGTACTCAGAACCTCTACAATGACTTTCAGATGCATGCTATATTGCAATCAATGATCATACATCACGGTCATATATCAATAAGTCTACAATAAGATCAATAATCTGACATCAAAGTTAACGATCAATAATCCCACATCTTGCTGAATGGTCAATAATCCCGTATAAGGATCAATAATCCCACAAAACGGTGAATGATAAACATTCCTACATCAGGATCAATACTCCTACATCACTACATCAATAACTAAGTCTATGTCTTGGTCAATAATCCTACACCATGATCAATCAATAATCCCACACCACAACAAGCTGTTTATAAATCAATAAGAATTCAGTAATTATATGCATACTGGAACTATTGGAAAAGAAATGTTATGGTCAATTCTAAAAATAAGGTTGGAAAATGAAATACAATCCGTTGCAAGCTGTATTGCAATAGACAAAACTGTGTTGGAATACAATCTGTTGCAAGCTGTATTGCAATAGACAAAACTGTGATGTCATGCAATATGTTGCAAGCTCTATTGCAATATACAAAACTGTGATGTAATGCTATATGTTGCAAGCTGTATTGCAATAGACAAAACTGTGTTGGAATACGATCTGTTGCAAGCTGTATTGCAATAGACAAAACTGTGATGTCATGCAATATGTTGCAAGCTCTATTGCAATATACAAAACTGTGATGTTATGCTATATGTTGCAAGCCGTATTGCAATAGACAAAACTCTGTTGTAATGCATATTGCATTGCAGTAGACAAAATTGTGTTGAATTGCAATCAATTGCATGCTGTACTGCAACAGACTAAACTATATTGTTATAAATTATGTTGCAAGCTGTATTGCAATACACAGAACGGTGATGTTATGCAACCTGTTGCAGACTGTATTGCAATAGACAAACTGATGTAATGCGATGTGTTGCAAACTGTATCACAATAGACAAAACTGTGCTGTAATGCAACCTGTTGCATGCTGTATTGCAAAAGAATAAACTGTATTGTTATACATTATGTTGCAAGCTGAATTGCAATTGACAAAACTGTGACGTAATGTACCTGTTGCATGCTGTATTGCAGTAGACAAAACTGTTATGATCCAATTTGTTGTAAGCTGAATTGCAATAGACAAAACTGTGTTATAATGCAACCTGTTGCATGCTGTATTGCAAAAGAATAAACTGTATTGTTATACAATGTTGTAAGTTTTATTGCAATAAACATAACTCTGCTCCCACAATGGGTCACATGAATCTTTGCTAATCGCTTTATCTGTGCAATAGAGCACCATCGATTATTCTTTCACAATCTGTCTCTGATCTAATCCAGTCTCAACATCTTCCTGAATATCAATATTTTCACCACCACCGGTATCAACAGCTGCCTTGATCCCAAATTCAATTTCTTCACAGGACAATTCCTCAATGTCAGGTTAACAGCATCCTACCTAAAATATATAAATTCATTTGAAAATATGGTATTTGATAAGACATGACAATAAAAAGTATCTGTATTTGTCTACACTATTGTATCGTATCAGTTTTGTAGTTGCTTGGCTGACCGACCCCAACCCCTTTTTAGCGAGTCAAATTATACTGACAGTCCTTGTAAAAAAAAAATCACAAACAAGACACAATATCCTGACACTAGTACTAGTGTTTCCCCCAGGATTGAAAAAGGGCAGGGTACCAATTGAAAAAGGGCATTTTTTGGCGCGTACAAAATAATAGAATAGAAGGTCATTACTTTATTGCGTGTTGTGTTAAGAACCATTTTCACCACTTATAATAAGTATGATATATGTATATTTTGGTAAATGTATGAATCATCTTAAATAAGGCTACTACAATATTTTTTTTAATAATACATGGTATCAAGGAACTATAGAAGGATAAACTATAGTTCCTTGATGATACTGTAGTAGCATTATTAATAATACATGATACTATTGCAGTAGCCTTATCATTAATCAATAATAAAGTAATACATTTAGTAGTATTTGATAGTTCCAGTACCATTATAAGATAAATATTATATTTACACAATGCTTTAATCTATGTTAAAAATTTGAACCATTTTAGTGGAGATTTTATTTGTTGAAATAAGATGCTGAGAAACCGGGAGTATCCAACTATCTATTAATGTGCATTTCAAATATACGTATTTATTCGATCTAAAAGTTCTAGATCGAATAAATAAATTCACATTATACTGACAGTAGACCACTCATTCCTCGTTTAACCCAAACTAGCCACATTATGCTGACACTTGACTGCTCATCATTCCCAGTTTGA
This sequence comes from Panopea generosa, assembly GCA_029582155.1. NCBI lineage: Eukaryota > Metazoa > Mollusca > Bivalvia > Adapedonta > Hiatellidae > Panopea > Panopea generosa. The sequence goes on from CM055894.1 coordinate 5,959,980, forward strand.
CACAAACTAGTCAATTATACTGGTCCAAGGCTTGTCATTCTCAGTTTGACCTGAACTAGTCTGTTTATACTGACACTAGACTGTTCATTCCCAGTTCGATCTAAACTCATCACATCATACTGACACTAGACACTTCATTCCCAGTTTGACACAAACTAGTCTGTTTATACTGACACTAGGCTTGTCATTCCCAGTTTGACCTGAACTAGTCTGTTTATACTGACACTAGACTGTTCATTCCCAGTTCGACCCAAACTCATCACATCATACTGACACTAGACTCTTCATTCCCAGTTTGACCCAAACTAATCTGTTTATACTGACACTAGGCTTGTCATTCCCAGTTTGACTCAAACTAGTCTGTTTATACTGACACTAGAATGTTCATTCCCAGTTTGACCCAAACTCATCACATCATACTGACACTAGACACTTCATTCCCAGTTTGACCCAAACTAGTCTGTTTTACTGACACTAGGCTTGTCATTCCCAGTTTTACTCAAACTAGTCAGATTATACTGACACTAGACTTGTCATTTCCAGTTTAACCCAAACTTGTCTGCTTATACTGACACTAGGCTTGTCATTCCAAGTTTGACCCACACTAGTCAGATTATACTGACACTAGTAACTGCATTCCCAGTTTGTCCAAACTAGTCAGATTATACTGACACTTAACTCCTCATTCGCAGTTTGACCCAAACTAGTCAGAGTATACTGACACTAGACTTGTCACTCTCAGTTTGACCCAAACTAAGCAGATCATACTGACACTTAGCTTGTGTTGTTTTGAAACAACAATGGTGGCTATTTCAATATTTAGTAATAAAGCTGAAGTTAAAAAAATATTATTTGCCATGCTCTTATCTACTCACTTAATATTTTATTGCCTTTTTATTGCCTTCCAAAGTTTTGGATTTTTTTTTTATGATTTATGTTTTATTTTTGTTTAAAATGACAATGCAAAATCAAAATCTGGCAAAAAAAATAAGTTAGCTTCCTACCTTCCAACATGAAAAACACTAGGTCTGAGTATAGCAAACATACCGTTTTTAAGGATGACCTAATGTCATATCAACTTTTAATCATAAACAATATATAAATCTTTCAAAGCAACTTAAAATATAGCAGTCACTGCAAGTTTTGCTTGTAGTCAGAGGCATACTCTTCATCATCAATGTCCTCATCTGCTGATAAATTTGTTACATCTCAAGTCAAGCTGCAAATCATAATAAAAAATTATTTGCATTATGTTCTTTGATATTCAAGAAGTCTTTTTTTATTTGAATATTAGGTTATATTTAATAAATAATCGCATTACACAAATACACTTATTTAAAGTTGTCCCATTCTGTGGCATTTTAGTATTTGTATGAACAAATATGTAAAAACAAAGTATAATATTTGAAAAGTTTGCATATTGTAAAAAGAATTTATAAATAACAGGAACAATACTAAAAGTGCAATATTTATTTCTGATTTTATCATTTTTCGGTACTTTATATATTGTCAATACTTACTCTGAAGATAGGTCACTGACACCTAGCATCTGTTTCTTGTATGGTGAGCGTCTGTGTTGAGCCTGAGTGAGGACTTTCTGAAAGCCTGCAAATGTAAAATATCTTTAATAAAGATTTACCAGATTTAGATTGAATAAAATATATAAATATTAAGATCACATCACAAGTACAATTAAACAATACCGGTGAGTGAGTTTGAATCACAGCCCGGCCACTCTCTCCGTAATGTTTGAATTACAACATTGAGTCTCATCATTCGTCTTTCACCACTGATTCAAATGGAAAAGTTTTCAGTTACTTGCAGAGATGTGGATGTGATCAAGAACTAGTTGACATTGATTAGGTTAACTAACATCTGTTAGCCCCCCTCCCCTCGGCAAAAAAAAAGATTCTAAATATCCAAACAATCAATATAAAAATTATGAGAGACAAATCAATGTACTAGTGCACTATACAAAAAACAGAAAATCATGTATGTTAAAGTGATTTCCAGACTTGTCGTTAAACGTTGTTATAACACAATAGACCTTGTTCATATGAAATTCCTAAACGTGTAAGAGAAACCAAAAATGTAGTGGTATTTATACTGAAAATTTTATGCATGGTCTTTTGACCACACACTTGTACTGTTTTTTTGTAAATACTTTTTATCTTCTAATCTTAGATTATTATAAGTTTTAATGATACCAGTAAATACCAACCTACATTGCCATTTATGTACCGACAGTCTCATTTTCAGTTTCTGGTACATATTCTATTCCTTATAGGGTTCTCACTGTAAAAGAATACGGTTTAAATATGATAAAGAAAAATAACAGAATAAAGGGGTAACTTACATCTTTAAATGCATGTCAACACTACTTAGAATTAGTAGAATGTAAATAAAATGCCATTTCTGTTAAGTTTATCATAATCTGAAAGAATATCTCAAAATTGTTATAAACCACGTAAACGATGACATTAGTTATAAACATTTAAATGAGGAGTTAAAACTAAATCGTCAATGAGGTTTGAGGAGGCACGTTAGAGTTAAATTTGAAAGACATGAGTGTTACATACTAGTATACTCCGAGTTACCGCGAACGTTTTGTATGGGCATAGGATGTGCACATCACATTTTATTTTGTTGGTTGTATACATTTCGCTTTTGTAACGCTATTTAATGTTATCAAATAAGTTTAAAATAATGTATTATGTTTTGTTACTCTTCAACCACTTTTTGTTGGCTCCTTGTTTCTAACGTCTATGCATTAGAAGTGTAGAGTTAACTCATTTAAATGAAGAGTTAACACTAAATCCTCAATGTGGACAGATTACCTATAACATACTGGTCGAAATATCATCAATGCGCTTATATTTCTTTATCAAATACCCCCATCTGTTGTCTTTTACACATGTTTGCCTTAAGCAAACTGATCTATACGATACTTTCAGTATATACAAATTGGTATATGTATACCCATTATTTATGTAGGCTATAAGTTTAGCCACAAAATTTACTTCGACGATTACTCTTTAAGTTAATTTCGTCATATATTCCCAACTTCGTCTAATTATTATTGTTACGCCGTGAAAAGAGTTTAACTGTAATTAAGATTTGTATATAGATTTACGCTAGTCTGAACGTATTCGTAAAACCAGATAACGCATTGTTGCGCTAAACCTAGCTAAACAAAACCCTAATATCGTCATGAACTTTATTTTTTAAAAAAGTACAATATTAAAATCGTTCAATACACAAAATCTATAAAACTGAGATGACAGTTTACAAATAACATATTGGTCAGTTGCTCTAATATTTCATTATCGAACACTACCATCTATTGTTTGATACACATAATTGCCTTAAGCAAACTGTTCAATACCATATCTTCAGTATATAACATTTTATATACATGTATGTAGACGCATTTTTGTAGGCTATAAATTTAGCCACATATTTATTTCAAAAATCGTAGTTTACAGATTCAACATTTTGCGAGACAATTATATCCAATTAAAATCAAGTTTGTCATGAATGCGTATCATAAAGCCACCTATCCTTACGCTTAGCACAATACTCCCTTCCTAATACATATAAATGTTTAAGGTTTCAAATTTTTAAATGGACCTAGACATGTTCGCTAAAAATTCCAACCATACATATAAAACTCATGCTATTAAAGCATTACAAATGTATATATATCAATTTTCTACCAAAGTATTATATATCATATTAGTTAAAATAAACGTTATTTTGTACATGCGAGCGAAGTTTGGTGATTTAAACTGACCTTGGTCGGAATTTCCCATAATGTTATGAAATTTTCCGCAATGTAATGATAAATCGGTGTTATTTTAAGCCCTTATATACTACTTACATGGGAAAATACAGTATCAGGACATCTCGACCCATCGCAATTTCGACTCCCGATTTTGAAGACATTTCGACCCCATGACCCCTCGACATTTCATGATGTTCATTGTTATATAAATACAACATTTATTGGTTATGGGGCTGTTAAGATCATACAATGAATAATAAGTTTATTTCATTTTAAATCAAGTTTACAGTTCGTTTAAATAATAATATGTATTCATAATGGTTTGCAATTGCGAAATTATTTCAACGATTGTTTACATGTACATACGTAACAGTTACTTGTACAGCAGAAGTCTCGCAAATTCCGTTGGTTACACATCCTAATTCATCTCTCAAACCGTTCTACCTATTCATTTCAATGCCAATATTTATTCTTGATCGATTGCTGGTTAGATCTTCCTATTGTTTTCTCTCTTTCTCAATGCTTTACGATATTTTCGGCCGACCAACCCTCTCATTTGTTATTTATCTATCAAGTGACAGGCGCATGCGGAAATATTTACGTATATGTTCAGAAATACGAGGCTTTACTCGGGAAGTTTACAGAGTTCAAAGTAAACATTGCGCATACTTTATTGTGGGACGTATTAAAGTTTTGGACAATATTCAGTTACTGTAAATTTGATAACTCTCAGGTAAATAAAGGTTATACGTCAATACATAAGCATTATTTTGTACACAATGTATACATAAAAAGTCTGGATTTAAAGCGTGTTTGTGTTACTTGCCAATATAATCCCTTTAAAAGCTATTTTTAGGTATAAATATTTGTTTAGATATTGACCCTGAGTAAATCTGCTCTCAAATGCATCGTTTGAGTACGTTATGCCGATGAAACAATGTTGTAAGTCACGACCAAATATCTTTAACAAAAAAAATATTACAACTGCAAGTCCCTGTCAATATAACTAAGAATAGGGCTTGATCTTCATGACATTTAGTGTATTTAATGATTGCAAAATTGTCTTATTGTCAAAATATGTCTTTATCAAACAACCTGTCTGTCTTATTTTAAGATTCTACACTCATTTTTTAGAAAAAGAACTTGGAGAAGAATGTCAACGAGACGAGGCATGTAAAGACGAGGATGCTGAATGTATTATCAAGAGTAGTGGAAGCTCAAAGACGTGCCAGTGTAAAAACTCTCACTTTGATAGTAATGGAAAGGACACTCCAAACGGTGTTTGCACAAACAGTAAGACTCGTTTATTATTTGTATTTGTATAATCATCTTAAGTATTAAATAAAACAACTAAATACAAGCTTTACATTATGATCAAAATATTTTAAATTCTTTTGTTAAGTATTAATAACTATGTAGATATTGACTTTGAAGAAGTCTGCTCTCGAATGCATTCGTTTGAGTGCGTTATGACGAGAGACAAATGACGTTTGTTTGTGTTAATCAAATATCAATGATAATAAGATTATAACTTGTGCAAGTGTTAATCCATGAAAATTAAACCAGGAAAATGTTCATTTATTTCCACGATATTAAGAGTATGTTACGGTTTTAAAGGTGTCCGATTATGAAGATAGTCCTTTGTTATATATAGCCCGTTCTTCATAGATCAAATTCTACACTTTTTATTTTAGAAAAAGAACTCGGAGATGTATGTCCACGAGACGAGGCATGTAAAGACGAAAATGCTGAATGTGTTAGCGGCAGCAGTGGTAGCATAAAAAGGTGCCAGTGTAAAAACACTCACTCTGATAGTAATGGAAAGGACACTCCAAACGGTGTTTGCACAAATAGTAAGACTCTTTTATTTTTAGTATTGGTAGAATCCTTTAACGTACTGAATAAAATAGTATAATATATGCTTTTTAAATATTTTAACAGCTGTTTTCAGGTATGAATATTGACCTTGTGGAAGTCTTCTCTCAAATTCATCGTTTGAGTACGTTATGCTGATGAAACAATGTTTTAAGTCGGTGTCAATCAAATATTTTTAACAACAAAATTATTTCAACTGCAAGTCCCTGTCAATATAACTAATAATAGGGCTTGATCTCCATGACATTTAGTGTATTTAATGATTGTAAAGTTATCTAGTTATCAAAATATGTCTTTATCAAACAACCTGTCTGTCTTATTTTAAGATTCTACACTCATTTTTTAGAAAAAGAACTCGGAGAAGAATGTCAACGAGACGAGGCATGTAAAGACGAGAATGCTGAATGTATTATCGCGAGTAGTGGAAGCACGAAGACGTGCCAGTGTAAAAACTCTCACTTTGATAGTAATGGAAAGGACACTCCAAATGGTGTTTGTACAAACAGTAAGACTCGTTTATTATTTGTATTTGAATTAACCTCTAAATTATTCAATAAAACAATTAAATACATGCTTTCTATTGTGCTCAAAATGTTTTAATTCCTTTTTTAAATATTGATAATTGTGTAGATATTGACCTTGAAGAAATCTGCTCTCCAATGCATTCGTTCGAGTGCGTTATGACGAGAGATAAAATACGTTTGTTTGTGTTAATCAAATATCAATGATAATAAGATTATAACTTGTACAAGTGGTTATCCATGAAAATAAAAACAGAGAAATGTTCATTTATTTCCACGATATTAAGAATATGTTACGGTTTTAAAGGTGTCCGATTATGAAGATATTCCTTTGTTATATATAGCCCATTCTTCATATATCCAATTCTGAACTTTTATTTTTAGAGAAAGAACTCGGAGATGTATGTCCACGAGACGAGGCATGTAAAGACGAAAATGCTGAATGTGTTAGCGGCAGCAGTGGTAGCATAAAAAGGTGCCAGTGTAAAAACACTCATTCTGATAGTAATGGAAAGGACACTCCAAACGGTGTTTGCACAAATAGTAAGACTATTTTATTTTTAGTATTGGTAGAATCCTATAACGTACTGAATGAAATAGTTTAATATATGATTTTTAAGTTTTTAAACAGCTGTTTTCAGGTATGAATTTTTGTTTAGATATTGACCTCGAGGAAGTCTGCTCTCAAATTCATCGTTTGAGTACGTTATACCGATAAAACTAATGTTGTAAGTCAGTGTTAATCAAATATCTTTAACAATAAAATTATGACAACTGCAGGTCCCTCTAAATACAACTTAGAATAGGGCTTTATTTCCATGATATTTAGTGTAATTACTGGTTGTAAGATTGTCTAATTATCAAAATATTTCTTTATCACATAACATATCTGTATTATTTTAAGATTCCACACTCTTGTTTTAGAAAAAGAACTCGGAGAAGAATGTCAACGAGACGATGCATGTAAAGACGAGAATGCTGAATGTTTTAGAGCGAACAGTGGAAGCACGAAGATGTGCCAGTGTAAAAATTCTCACTTTGATAGTAATGGAAAGGACACTCCAAACGGTGTTTGCACAAAAAGTAAGACTTTTCTATTTTTAGTATTGGTATATTCCTGTTACGCGTTGAATACAGTTGTTTAGTACATGCTTTTAAAATAATGTAATTGCTGTTTTTAGTATTAATATTAATTCAGGTATTAACGTTGAAGAAGTCTGATCTCAAATTCATTCGTTAGAGTACGTTATGCCGATGAAACATTGTTGTAAGTCAGTGTTAATCAAATATCTTTAACAACAAAATTATGACAACTTCATGTCCCTCTAAATAGAACTTAGAAAAGGGCCTTATTTCCATGATACTTAGTGTATTTAATGGTTGTAAAATTGTCTAATTATGAAAATATTTCTTTATCACACAACCTATCTGTCTTATTTTAAGATTCCACACTCTTGTTTTAGAAAAAGAACTCGGAGAAGAATGTCAACGTGACGATGCATGTAAAGACGAGAATGCTGAATGTTTTATCGCAAACAGTGGAAGCACAAAGACGTGCCAGTGTAAAAACTCTCACTTTGACAGTAATGGAAAGAACACTCCAAACGGTGTTTGCACAAATAGTACGACTCGTTTATGTTTAGTAATAGCATAATCCTTTTACGTATTGAATACAACAGTTTAATACATGCTTTTTGATATACTTAAATTATTGTATTGCTGTTTTAGGTATTAAGTGTTGTGTAGATACAGACCTTGAAGAAGTCTACTCTCAAATTTATTCGTTTGGGTACGTTATGCCGATGAGACAAAATTAATGTTGTTTGTTTGTGTTAATCAAATATCAATAATAATCAAATTATTAGTACTGCAAGTGTCAATCCATGAAACAAAATCAAAGGAAAGTTCATTATATTTCACGATATTAAGTGTATGTTACGGTTTTAAAGGTATCCGATTATGAAGATAGTGTTAAATTATATATAGCCCGTTCTGTATATATCAAATTCTATACTTTTCTGTTTAGAAAAAGAACTCGGAGATGTATGTCCACGAGACGAGGCATGTAAAGACGAAAATGCTGAATGTGTTAGCGCCAGCAGTGGAAACATGAAAAGGTGCCAGTGTAAAAACTCTCATTCTGATAGTAATGGAAAGGACATTCCAAACGGTGTTTGCACAAATAGTAAGACTATTTTATTTTTAGTATTGGTATAATCCTCTAACGTACTAAATAAAATAGTTTAATAAAGTTATACGCTTTTTAAATATTTTAATAGCTGTTTTTATGTATGAATATTTGTTTAGATATAGACCTTGAGGAAGTATGATCTCAAATGCATCGTTTGAGTACGTTATGCCGATGAAACAATGTTGTAAGTCAGTGTCAAATATCTTTAACAACAAAACTATTACAACTGCAAGTCCCTGTCAATATAACTAAGAATAGGGCTTGATCTTCACGACATTTAGTGTATTTAATGATTGTAAAATTGTCTAATTATCAAAATATGTCTTTATCAAACAACCTGTCTGTCTTATTTTAAGATTCTACACTCATTTTTTAGAAAAAGAACTCGGAGAAGAATGTCAACGAGACGAGGCATGTAAAGACGAGAATGCTGAATGTATTATCGCGAGTAGTGGAAGCACGAAGACGTGCCAGTGTAAAAACTCTCACTTTGATAGTAATGGAAAGGACACTTCAAACGGTGTTTGCACAAACAGTAAGACTCGTTTATTATTTGTATTTGTATAATCCTCTAAAGTATTCAATAAAACAATTAAATACATTCTTTCTATTATGCTCAAAATATTTTAATTCCTTTTTTAAGTATTAATATTTGTGTAGATATTAACCTTAAAGAAGACTGCTCTCCAATGCATTCGTTTGAGTGCATTATGACGAGAGACAAATGACGTTTGTTTGTGTTAATCAAATATAACTTGTGCAAGCGTTAATCCATAAAAATTAAACCACAAAAATGTTCATTCATTTCCACGATATTAAGAGTATGTTACGGTTTTAAAGGTGTCCGATTATGAAGATATTCCTTTGTTATATATAGCCCATTCTTCATAAATCAAATTCTGCACTTTTATTTTTAGAGAAAGAACTCGGAGATGCATGTCCACGAGACGAGGCATGTAAAGACGAAAATGCTGAATGTGTTAGCGGCAGCAGTGGTAGCATAAAAAGGTGCCAGTGTAAAAACACTCACTCTGATAGTAATGGAAAGGACACTCCAAACGGTGTTTGCACAAATAGTAAGACTCTTTTATTTTTAGTATTGGTAGAATCCTTTAACGTACTGAATAAAATAGTATAATTTATGCTTTTTAAATATTTTAACAGCTGTTTTCAGGTATGAATATTTGTTTAGATATTGACCTTGTGGAAGTCTGCTCTCAAATTCATCGTTTGAGTACGTTATGCTGATGAAACAATGTTTTAAGTCGGTGTCAATCAAATATTTTTAACAACAAAATTATTTCAACTGCAAGTCACTGTCAATATAACTAATAATAGGGCTTGATCTTCATGACATTTAGTGTATTTAATGATTGTGAAGTTATCTAATTATCAAAATATGTCTTTATCAAACAACCTGTCTGTCTTATTTTAAGATTCTACACTCATTTTTTAGAAAAAGAACTCGGAGAAGAATGTCAACGAGACGAGGCATGTAAAGACGAGAATGCTGAATGCATTACCGCGAGTAGTGGAAGCACGAAGACATGCCAGTGTAAAAACTCTCACTTTGATAGTAATGGAAAGGACACTCCAAATGGTGTTTGTACAAACAGTAAGACTCGTTTATTATTTGTATTTGAATTAACCTCTAAATTATTCAATAAAACAATTAAATACATGCTTTCTATTGTGCTCAAAATGTTTTAATTCCTTTTTTAAGTATTGATAATTGTGTAGATATTGACCTTGAAGAAATCTGCTCTCCAATGCATTCGTTCGAGTGCGTTATGACGAGAGATAAAATACGTTTGTTTGTGTTAATCAAATATCAATGATAATAAGATTATAACTTGTGCAAGTGGTTATCCATGAAAATAAAAACAGAGAAATGTTCATTTATTTCCACGATATTAAGAGTATGTTACGGTTTTAAAGGTGTCCGATTATGAAGATATTCCTTTGTTATATATAGCCCATTCTTCATATATCCAATTCTGAACTTTTATTTTTAGAGAAAGAACTCGGAGATGTATGTCCACGAGACGAGGCATGTAAAGACGAAAATGCTGAATGTGTTAGCGGCAGCAGTGGTAGCATAAAAAGGTGCCAGTGTAAAAACACTCACTCTGATAGTAATGGAAAGGACACTCCAAACGGAGTTTGCACAAATAGTAAGACTCTTTTATTTTTAGTATTGGTAGAATCCTTTAACGTATTGAATAAAATAGTATAATTTATGCTTTTTAAATATTTTAACAGCTGTTTTCAGGTATGAATATTTGTTTAGATATTGACCTTGTGGAAGTCTGCTCTCAAATTCATCGTTTGAGTACGTTATGCTGATGAAACAATGTTTTAAGTCGGTGTCAATCAAATATTTTTAACAACAAAATTATTTCAACTGCAAGTCCCTGTCAATATAACTAATAATAGGGCTTGATCTTCATGACATTTAGTGTATTTAATGATTGTAAAGTTATCTAATTATCAAAATATGTCTTTATCAAACAACCAGTCTGTCTTATTTTAAGATTCTACACTCATTTTTTAGAAAAAGAACTCGGAGAAGAATGTCAACGAGACGAGGCATGTAAAGACGAGAATGCTGAATGTATTATCGCGAGTAGTGGAAGCACGAAGACGTGCCAGTGTAAAAACTCTCACTTTGATAGTAATGGAAAGGACACTCCAAATGGTGTTTGTACAAACAGTAAGACTCGTTTATTATTTGTATTTGAATTAACCTCTAAATTATTCAATAAAACAATTAAATACATGCTTTCTATTGTGCTCAAAATGTTTTAATTCCTTTTTTAAATATTGATAATTGTGTAGATATTGACCTTGAAGAAATCTGCTCTCCAATGCATTCGTTCGAGTGCGTTATGACGAGAGATAAAATACGTTTGTTTGTGTTAATCAAATATCAATGATAATAAGATTATAACTTGTGCAAGTGGTTATCCATGAAAATAAAAACAGAGAAATGTTCATTTATTTCCACGATATTAAGAGTATGTTACGGTTTTAAAGGTGTCCGATTATGAAGATATTCCTTTGTTATATATAGCCCATTCTTCATATATCCAATTCTGAACTTTTATTTTTAGAGAAAGAACTCGGAGATGTATGTCCACGAGACGAGGCATGTAAAGACGAAAATGCTGAATGTGTTAGCGGCAGCAGTGGTAGCATAAAAAGGTGCCAGTGTAAAAACACTCATTCTGATAGTAATGGAAAGGACACTCCAAACGGTGTTTGCACAAATAGTAAGACTATTTTATTTTTAGTATTGGTATAATCCTATAACGTACTGAATGAAATAGTTTAATATATGATTTTTAAGTTTTTAAACAGCTGTTTTCAGGTATGAATTTTTGTTTAGATATTGACCTCGAGGAAGTCTGCTCTCAAATTCATCGTTTGAGTACGTTATACCGATAAAACTAATGTTGTAAGTCAGTGTTAATCAAATATCTTTAACAATAAAATTATGACAACTGCAGGTCCCTCTAAATACAACTTAGAATAGGGCTTTATTTCCATGATATTTAGTGTAATTACTGGTTGTAAGATTGTCTAATTATCAAAATATTTCTTTATCACATAACATATCTGTATTATTTTAAGATTCCACACTCTTGTTTTAGAAAAAGAACTCGGAGAAGAATGTCAACGAGACGATGCATGTAAAGACGAGAATGCTGAATGTTTTAGAGCGAACAGTGGAAGCACGAAGATGTGCCAGTGTAAAAATTCTCACTTTGATAGTAATGGAAAGGACACTCCAAACGGTGTTTGCACAAAAAGTAAGACTTTTCTATTTTTAGTATTGGTATATTCCTGTTACGCGTTGAATACAGTTGTTTAGTACATGCTTTTAAAATAATGTAATTGCTGTTTTTAGTATTAATATTAATTCAGGTATTAACGTTGAAGAAGTCTGATCTCAAATTCATTCGTTAGAGTACGTTATGCCGATGAAACATTGTTGTAAGTCAGTGTTAATCAAATATCTTTAACAACAAAATTATGACAACTTCATGTCCCTCTAAATAGAACTTAGAAAAGGGCCTTATTTCCATGATACTTAGTGTATTTAATGGTTGTAAAATTGTCTAATTATGAAAATATTTCTTTATCACACAACCTATCTGTCTTATTTTAAGATTCCACACTCTTGTTTTAGAAAAAGAACTCGGAGAAGAATGTCAACGTGACGATGCATGTAAAGACGAGAATGCTGAATGTTTTATCGCAAACAGTGGAAGCACAAAGACGTGCCAGTGTAAAAACTCTCACTTTGACAGTAATGGAAAGAACACTCCAAACGGTGTTTGCACAAATAGTACGACTCGTTTATGTTTAGTAATAGCATAATCCTTTTACGTATTGAATACAACAGTTTAATACATGCTTTTTGATATACTTAAATTATTGTATTGCTGTTTTAGGTATTAAGTGTTGTGTAGATACAGACCTTGAAGAAGTCTACTCTCAAATTTATTCGTTTGGGTACGTTATGCCGATGAGACAAAATTAATGTTGTTTGTTTGTGTTAATCAAATATCAATAATAATCAAATTATTAGTACTGCAAGTGTCAATCCATGAAACAAAATCAAAGGAAAGTTCATTATATTTCACGATATTAAGTGTATGTTACGGTTTTAAAGGTATCCGATTATGAAGATAGTGTTAAATTATATATAGCCCGTTCTGTATATATCAAATTCTATACTTTTCTGTTTAGAAAAAGAACTCGGAGATGTATGTCCACGAGACGAGGCATGTAAAGACGAAAATGCTGAATGTGTTAGCGCCAGCAGTGGAAACATGAAAAGGTGCCAGTGTAAAAACTCTCATTCTGATAGTAATGGAAAGGACATTCCAAACGGTGTTTGCACAAATAGTAAGACTATTTTATTTTTAGTATTGGTATAATCCTCTAACGTACTAAATAAAATAGTTTAATAAAGTTATACGCTTTTTAAATATTTTAATAGCTGTTTTTATGTATGAATATTTGTTTAGATATAGACCTTGAGGAAGTATGATCTCAAATGCATCGTTTGAGTACGTTATGCCGATGAAACAATGTTGTAAGTCAGTGTCAAATATCTTTAACAACAAAACTATTACAACTGCAAGTCCCTGTCAATATAACTAAGAATAGGGCTTGATCTTCACGACATTTAGTGTATTTAATGATTGTAAAATTGTCTAATTATCAAAATATGTCTTTATCAAACAACCTGTCTGTCTTATTTTAAGATTCTACACTCATTTTTTAGAAAAAGAACTCGGAGAAGAATGTCAACGAGACGAGGCATGTAAAGACGAGAATGCTGAATGTATTATCGCGAGTAGTGGAAGCACGAAGACGTGCCAGTGTAAAAACTCTCACTTTGATAGTAATGGAAAGGACACTTCAAACGGTGTTTGCACAAACAGTAAGACTCGTTTATTATTTGTATTTGTATAATCCTCTAAAGTATTCAATAAAACAATTAAATACATTCTTTCTATTATGCTCAAAATATTTTAATTCCTTTTTTAAGTATTAATATTTGTGTAGATATTAACCTTAAAGAAGACTGCTCTCCAATGCATTCGTTTGAGTGCATTATGACGAGAGACAAATGACGTTTGTTTGTGTTAATCAAATATAACTTGTGCAAGTGTTAATCCATAAAAATTAAACCACAAAAATGTTCATTCATTTCCACGATATTAAGAGTATGTTACGGTTTTAAAGGTGTCCGATTATGAAGATATTCCTTTGTTATATATAGCCCATTCTTCATAAATCAAATTCTGCACTTTTATTTTTAGAGAAAGAACTCGGAGATGCATGTCCACGAGACGAGGCATGTAAAGACGAAAATGCTGAATGTGTTAGCGGCAGCAGTGGTAGCATAAAAAGGTGCCAGTGTAAAAACACTCACTCTGATAGTAATGGAAAGGACACTCCAAACGGTGTTTGCACAAATAGTAAGACTCTTTTATTTTTAGTATTGGTAGAATCCTTTAACGTACTGAATAAAATAGTATAATTTATGCTTTTTAAATATTTTAACAGCTGTTTTCAGGTATGAATATTTGTTTAGATATTGACCTTGTGGAAGTCTGCTCTCAAATTCATCGTTTGAGTACGTTATGCTGATGAAACAATGTTTTAAGTCGGTGTCAATCAAATATTTTTAACAACAAAATTATTTCAACTGCAAGTCCCTGTCAATATAACTAATAATAGGGCTTGATCTTCATGACATTTAGTGTATTTAATGATTGTGAAGTTATCTAATTATCAAAATATGTCTTTATCAAACAACCTGTCTGTCTTATTTTAAGATTCTACACTCATTTTTTAGAAAAAGAACTCGGAGAAGAATGTCAACGAGACGAGGCATGTAAAGACGAGAATGCTGAATGCATTACCGCGAGTAGTGGAAGCACGAAGACATGCCAGTGTAAAAACTCTCACTTTGATAGTAATGGAAAGGACACTCCAAATGGTGTTTGTACAAACAGTAAGACTCGTTTATTATTTGTATTTGAATTAACCTCTAAATTATTCAATAAAACAATTAAATACATGCTTTCTATTGTGCTCAAAATGTTTTAATTCCTTTTTTAAGTATTGATAATTGTGTAGATATTGACCTTGAAGAAATCTGCTCTCCAATGCATTCGTTCGAGTGCGTTATGACGAGAGATAAAATACGTTTGTTTGTGTTAATCAAATATCAATGATAATAAGATTATAACTTGTGCAAGTGGTTATCCATGAAAATAAAAACAGAGAAATGTTCATTTATTTCCACGATATTAAGAGTATGTTACGGTTTTAAAGGTGTCCGATTATGAAGATATTCCTTTGTTATATATAGCCCATTCTTCATATATCCAATTCTGAACTTTTATTTTTAGAGAAAGAACTCGGAGATGTATGTCCACGAGACGAGGCATGTAAAGACGAAAATGCTGAATGTGTTAGCGGCAGCAGTGGTAGCATAAAAAGGTGCCAGTGTAAAAACACTCACTCTGATAGTAATGGAAAGGACACTCCAAACGGAGTTTGCACAAATAGTAAGACTCTTTTATTTTTAGTATTGGTAGAATCCTTTAACGTATTGAATAAAATAGTATAATTTATGCTTTTTAAATATTTTAACAGCTGTTTTCAGGTATGAATATTTGTTTAGATATTGACCTTGTGGAAGTCTGCTCTCAAATTCATCGTTTGAGTACGTTATGCTGATGAAACAATGTTTTAAGTCGGTGTCAATCAAATATTTTTAACAACAAAATTATTTCAACTGCAAGTCCCTGTCAATATAACTAATAATAGGGCTTGATCTTCATGACATTTAGTGTATTTAATGATTGTAAAGTTATCTAATTATCAAAATATGTCTTTATCAAACAACCAGTCTGTCTTATTTTAAGATTCTACACTCATTTTTTAGAAAAAGAACTCGGAGAAGAATGTCAACGAGACGAGGCATGTAAAGACGAGAATGCTGAATGTATTATCGCGAGTAGTGGAAGCACGAAGACGTGCCAGTGTAAAAACTCTCACTTTGATAGTAATGGAAAGGACACTCCAAATGGTGTTTGTACAAACAGTAAGACTCGTTTATTATTTGTATTTGAATTAACCTCTAAATTATTCAATAAAACAATTAAATACATGCTTTCTATTGTGCTCAAAATGTTTTAATTCCTTTTTTAAATATTGATAATTGTGTAGATATTGACCTTGAAGAAATCTGCTCTCCAATGCATTCGTTCGAGTGCGTTATGACGAGAGATAAAATACGTTTGTTTGTGTTAATCAAATATCAATGATAATAAGATTATAACTTGTGCAAGTGGTTATCCATGAAAATAAAAACAGAGAAATGTTCATTTATTTCCACGATATTAAGAGTATGTTACGGTTTTAAAGGTGTCCGATTATGAAGATATTCCTTTGTTATATATAGCCCATTCTTCATATATCCAATTCTGAACTTTTATTTTTAGAGAAAGAACTCGGAGATGTATGTCCACGAGACGAGGCATGTAAAGACGAAAATGCTGAATGTGTTAGCGGCAGCAGTGGTAGCATAAAAAGGTGCCAGTGTAAAAACACTCATTCTGATAGTAATGGAAAGGACACTCCAAACGGTGTTTGCACAAATAGTAAGACTATTTTATTTTTAGTATTGGTATAATCCTATAACGTACTGAATGAAATAGTTTAATATATGATTTTTAAGTTTTTAAACAGCTGTTTTCAGGTATGAATTTTTGTTTAGATATTGACCTCGAGGAAGTCTGCTCTCAAATTCATCGTTTGAGTACGTTATACCGATAAAACTAATGTTGTAAGTCAGTGTTAATCAAATATCTTTAACAATAAAATTATGACAACTGCAGGTCCCTCTAAATACAACTTAGAATAGGGCTTTATTTCCATGATATTTAGTGTAATTACTGGTTGTAAGATTGTCTAATTATCAAAATATTTCTTTATCACATAACATATCTGTATTATTTTAAGATTCCACACTCTTGTTTTAGAAAAAGAACTCGGAGAAGAATGTCAACGAGACGATGCATGTAAAGACGAGAATGCTGAATGTTTTAGAGCGAACAGTGGAAGCACGAAGATGTGCCAGTGTAAAAATTCTCACTTTGATAGTAATGGAAAGGACACTCCAAACGGTGTTTGCACAAAAAGTAAGACTTTTCTATTTTTAGTATTGGTATATTCCTGTTACGCGTTGAATACAGTTGTTTAGTACATGCTTTTAAAATAATGTAATTGCTGTTTTTAGTATTAATATTAATTCAGGTATTAACGTTGAAGAAGTCTGATCTCAAATTCATTCGTTAGAGTACGTTATGCCGATGAAACATTGTTGTAAGTCAGTGTTAATCAAATATCTTTAACAACAAAATTATGACAACTTCATGTCCCTCTAAATAGAACTTAGAAAAGGGCCTTATTTCCATGATACTTAGTGTATTTAATGGTTGTAAAATTGTCTAATTATGAAAATATTTCTTTATCACACAACCTATCTGTCTTATTTTAAGATTCCACACTCTTGTTTTAGAAAAAGAACTCGGAGAAGAATGTCAACGTGACGATGCATGTAAAGACGAGAATGCTGAATGTTTTATCGCAAACAGTGGAAGCACAAAGACGTGCCAGTGTAAAAACTCTCACTTTGACAGTAATGGAAAGAACACTCCAAACGGTGTTTGCACAAATAGTACGACTCGTTTATGTTTAGTAATAGCATAATCCTTTTACGTATTGAATACAACAGTTTAATACATGCTTTTTGATATACTTAAATTATTGTATTGCTGTTTTAGGTATTAAGTGTTGTGTAGATACAGACCTTGAAGAAGTCTACTCTCAAATTTATTCGTTTGGGTACGTTATGCCGATGAGACAAAATTAATGTTGTTTGTTTGTGTTAATCAAATATCAATAATAATCAAATTATTAGTACTGCAAGTGTCAATCCATGAAACAAAATCAAAGGAAAGTTCATTATATTTCACGATATTAAGTGTATGTTACGGTTTTAAAGGTATCCGATTATGAAGATAGTGTTAAATTATATATAGCCCGTTCTGTATATATCAAATTCTATACTTTTCTGTTTAGAAAAAGAACTCGGAGATGTATGTCCACGAGACGAGGCATGTAAAGACGAAAATGCTGAATGTGTTAGCGCCAGCAGTGGAAACATGAAAAGGTGCCAGTGTAAAAACTCTCATTCTGATAGTAATGGAAAGGACATTCCAAACGGTGTTTGCACAAATAGTAAGACTATTTTATTTTTAGTATTGGTATAATCCTCTAACGTACTAAATAAAATAGTTTAATAAAGTTATACGCTTTTTAAATATTTTAATAGCTGTTTTTATGTATGAATATTTGTTTAGATATAGACCTTGAGGAAGTATGATCTCAAATGCATCGTTTGAGTACGTTATGCCGATGAAACAATGTTGTAAGTCAGTGTCAAATATCTTTAACAACAAAACTATTACAACTGCAAGTCCCTGTCAATATAACTAAGAATAGGGCTTGATCTTCACGACATTTAGTGTATTTAATGATTGTAAAATTGTCTAATTATCAAAATATGTCTTTATCAAACAACCTGTCTGTCTTATTTTAAGATTCTACACTCATTTTTTAGAAAAAGAACTCGGAGAAGAATGTCAACGAGACGAGGCATGTAAAGACGAGAATGCTGAATGTATTATCGCGAGTAGTGGAAGCACGAAGACGTGCCAGTGTAAAAACTCTCACTTTGATAGTAATGGAAAGGACACTTCAAACGGTGTTTGCACAAACAGTAAGACTCGTTTATTATTTGTATTTGTATAATCCTCTAAAGTATTCAATAAAACAATTAAATACATTCTTTCTATTATGCTCAAAATATTTTAATTCCTTTTTTAAGTATTAATATTTGTGTAGATATTAACCTTAAAGAAGACTGCTCTCCAATGCATTCGTTTGAGTGCATTATGACGAGAGACAAATGACGTTTGTTTGTGTTAATCAAATATAACTTGTGCAAGTGTTAATCCATAAAAATTAAACCACAAAAATGTTCATTCATTTCCACGATATTAAGAGTATGTTACGGTTTTAAAGGTGTCCGATTATGAAGATATTCCTTTGTTATATATAGCCCATTCTTCATAAATCAAATTCTGCACTTTTATTTTTAGAGAAAGAACTCGGAGATGTATGTCCACGAGACGAGGCATGTAAAGACGAAAATGCTGAATGTGTTAGCGGCAGCAGTGGTAGCATAAAAAGGTGCCAGTGTAAAAACACTCACTCTGATAGTAATGGAAAGGACACTCCAAACGGTGTTTGCACAAATAGTAAGACTCTTTTATTTTTAGTATTGGTAGAATCCTTTAACGTACTGAATAAAATAGTATAATTTATGCTTTTTAAATATTTTAACAGCTGTTTTCAGGTATGAATATTTGTTTAGATATTGACCTTGTGGAAGTCTGCTCTCAAATTCATCGTTTGAGTACGTTATGCTGATGAAACAATGTTTTAAGTCGGTGTCAATCAAATATTTTTAACAACAAAATTATTTCAACTGCAAGTCCCTGTCAATATAACTAATAATAGGGCTTGATCTTCATGACATTTAGTGTATTTAATGATTGTGAAGTTATCTAATTATCAAAATATGTCTTTATCAAACAACCTGTCTGTCTTATTTTAAGATTCTACACTCATTTTTTAGAAAAAGAACTCGGAGAAGAATGTCAACGAGACGAGGCATGTAAAGACGAGAATGCTGAATGCATTATCGCGAGTAGTGGAAGCACGAAGACATGCCAGTGTAAAAACTCTCACTTTGATAGTAATGGAAAGGACACTCCAAATGGTGTTTGTACAAACAGTAAGACTCGTTTATTATTTGTATTTGAATTAACCTCTAAATTATTCAATAAAACAATTAAATACATGCTTTCTATTGTGCTCAAAATGTTTTAATTCCTTTTTTAAGTATTGATAATTGTGTAGATATTGACCTTGAAGAAATCTGCTCTCCAATGCATTCGTTCGAGTGCGTTATGACGAGAGATAAAATACGTTTGTTTGTGTTAATCAAATATCAATGATAATAAGATTATAACTTGTGCAAGTGGTTATCCATGAAAATAAAAACAGAGAAATGTTCATTTATTTCCACGATATTAAGAGTATGTTACGGTTTTAAAGGTGTCCGATTATGAAGATATTCCTTTGTTATATATAGCCCATTCTTCATATATCCAATTCTGAACTTTTATTTTTAGAGAAAGAACTCGGAGATGTATGTCCACGAGACGAGGCATGTAAAGACGAAAATGCTGAATGTGTTAGCGGCAGCAGTGGTAGCATAAAAAGGTGCCAGTGTAAAAACACTCACTCTGATAGTAATGGAAAGGACACTCCAAACGGAGTTTGCACAAATAGTAAGACTCTTTTATTTTTAGTATTGGTAGAATCCTTTAACGTATTGAATAAAATAGTATAATTTATGCTTTTTAAATATTTTAACAGCTGTTTTCAGGTATGAATATTTGTTTAGATATTGACCTTGTGGAAGTCTGCTCTCAAATTCATCGTTTGAGTACGTTATGCTGATGAAACAATGTTTTAAGTCGGTGTCAATCAAATATTTTTAACAACAAAATTATTTCAACTGCAAGTCCCTGTCAATATAACTAATAATAGGGCTTGATCTTCATGACATTTAGTGTATTTAATGATTGTAAAGTTATCTAATTATCAAAATATGTCTTTATCAAACAACCAGTCTGTCTTATTTTAAGATTCTACACTCATTTTTTAGAAAAAGAACTCGGAGAAGAATGTCAACGAGACGAGGCATGTAAAGACGAGAATGCTGAATGTATTATCGCGAGTAGTGGAAGCACGAAGACGTGCCAGTGTAAAAACTCTCACTTTGATAGTAATGGAAATGACACTCCAAATGGTGTTTGTACAAACAGTAAGACTCGTTTATTATTTGTATTTGAACTAACCTCTAAATTATTCAATAAAACAATTAAATACATGCTTTCTATTGTGCTCAAAATGTTTTAATTCCTTTTTTAAGTATTGATAATTGTGTAGATATTGACCTTGAAGAAATCTGCTCTCCAATGCATTAGTTCGAGTGCGTTATGACGAGAGATAAAATACGTTTGTTTGTGTTAATCAAATATCAATGATAATAAGATTATAACTTGTGCAAGTGGTTATCCATGAAAATAAAAACAGAGAAATGTTCATTTATTTCCACGATATTAAGAGTATGTTACGGTTTTAAAGGTGTCCGATTATGAAGATATTCCTTTGTTATATATAGCCCATTCTTCATATATCCAATTCTGAACTTTTATTTTTAGAGAAAGAACTCGGAGATGTATGTCCACGAGACGAGGCATGTAAAGACGAAAATGCTGAATGTGTTAGCGGCAGCAGTGGTAGCATAAAAAGGTGCCAGTGTAAAAACACTCACTCTGATAGTAATGGAAAGGACACTCCAAACGGTGTTTGCACAAATAGTAAGACTCTTTTATTTTTAGTATTGGTAGAATCCTTTAACGTACTGAATAAAATAGTATAATTTATGCTTTTTAAATATTTTAACAGCTGTTTTCAGGTATGAATATTTGTTTAGATATTGACCTTGTGGAAGTCTGCTCTCAAATTCATC
This sequence comes from Panopea generosa, assembly GCA_029582155.1. NCBI lineage: Eukaryota > Metazoa > Mollusca > Bivalvia > Adapedonta > Hiatellidae > Panopea > Panopea generosa. The sequence goes on from CM055894.1 coordinate 5,981,615, forward strand.
GTTTGAGTACGTTATGCTGATGAAACAATGTTTTAAGTCGGTGTCAATCAAATATTTTTAACAACAAAATTATTTCAACTGCAAGTCCCTGTCAATATAACTAATAATAGGGCTTGATCTTCATGACATTTAGTGTATTTAATGATTGTAAAGTTATCTAATTATCAAAATATGTCTTTATCAAACAACCTGTCTGTCTTATTTTAAGATTCTGAACTCATTTTTTAGAAAAAGAACTCGGAGAAGAATGTCAACGAGACGAGGCATGTAAAGACGAGAATGCTGAATGCATTATCGCGAGTAGTGGAAGCACGAAGACATGCCAGTGTAAAAACTCTCACTTTGATAGTAATGGAAAGGACACTCCAAATGGTGTTTGTACAAACAGTAAGACTCGTTTATTATTTGTATTTGAATTAACCTCTAAATTATTCAATAAAACAATTAAATACATGCTTTCTATTGTGCTCAAAATGTTTTAATTCCTTTTTTAAGTATTGATAATTGTGTAGATATTGACCTTGAAGAAATCTGCTCTCCAATGCATTCGTTCGAGTGCGTTATGACGAGAGATAAAATACGTTTGTTTGTGTTAATCAAATATCAATGATAATAAGATTATAACTTGTGCAAGTGGTTATCCATGAAAATAAAAACAGAGAAATGTTCATTTATTTCCACGATATTAAGAGTATGTTACGGTTTTAAAGGTGTCCGATTATGAAGATATTCCTTTGTTATATATAGCCCATTCTTCATATATCCAATTCTGAACTTTTATTTTTAGAGAAAGAACTCGGAGATGTATGTCCACGAGACGAGGCATGTAAAGACGAAAATGCTGAATGTGTTAGCGGCAGCAGTGGTAGCATAAAAAGGTGCCAGTGTAAAAACACTCACTCTGATAGTAATGGAAAGGACACTCCAAACGGTGTTTGCACAAATAGTAAGACTCTTTTATTTTTAGTATTGGTAGAATCCTTTAACGTACTGAATAAAATAGTATAATTTATGCTTTTTAAATATTTTAACAGCTGTTTTCAGGTATGAATATTTGTTTAGATATTGACCTTGTGGAAGTCTGCTCTCAAATTCATCGTTTGAGTACGTTATGCTGATGAAACAATGTTTTAAGTCGGTGTCAATCAAATATTTTTAACAACAAAATTATTTCAACTGCAAGTCCCTGTCAATATAACTAATAATAGGGCTTGATCTTCATGACATTTAGTGTATTTAATGATTGTAAAGTTATCTCATTATCAAAATATGTCTTTATCAAACAACCTGTCTGTCTTATTTTAAGATTCTGAACTCATTTTTTAGAAAAAGAACTCGGAGAAGAATGTCAACGAGACGAGGCATGTAAAGACGAGAATGCTGAATGCATTATCGCGAGTAGTGGAAGCACGAAGACATGCCAGTGTAAAAACTCTCACTTTGATAGTAATGGAAAGGACACTCCAAATGGTGTTTGTACAAACAGTAAGACTCGTTTATTATTTGTATTTGAATTAACCTCTAAATTATTCAATAAAACAATTAAATACATGCTTTCTATTGTGCTCAAAATGTTTTAATTCCTTTTTTAAGTATTGATAATTGTGTAGATATTGACCTTGAAGAAATCTGCTCTCCAATGCATTCGTTCGAGTGCGTTATGACGAGAGATAAAATACGTTTGTTTGTGTTAATCAAATATCAATGATAATAAGATTATAACTTGTGCAAGTGGTTATCCATGAAAATAAAAACAGAGAAATGTTCATTTATTTCCACGATATTAAGAGTATGTTACGGTTTTAAAGGTGTCCGATTATGAAGATATTCCTTTGTTATATATAGCCCATTCTTCATATATCCAATTCTGAACTTTTATTTTTAGAGAAAGAACTCGGAGATGTATGTCCACGAGACGAGGCATGTAAAGACGAAAATGCTGAATGTGTTAGCGGCAGCAGTGGTAGCATAAAAAGGTGCCAGTGTAAAAACACTCACTCTGATAGTAATGGAAAGGACACTCCAAACGGTGTTTGCACAAATAGTAAGACTCTTTTATTTTTAGTATTGGTAGAATCCTTTAACGTACTGAATAAAATAGTATAATTTATGCTTTTTAAATATTTTAACAGCTGTTTTCAGGTATGAATATTTGTTTAGATATTGACCTTGTGGAAGTCTGCTCTCAAATTCATCGTTTGAGTACGTTATGCTGATGAAACAATGTTTTAAGTCGGTGTCAATCAAATATTTTTAACAACAAAATTATTTCAACTGCAAGTCCCTGTCAATATAACTAATAATAGGGCTTGATCTTCATGACATTTAGTGTATTTAATGATTGTAAAGTTATATAATTATCAAAATATGTCTTTATCAATCAACCTGTCTGTCTTATTTTAAGATTCTACACTCATTTTTTAGAAAAAGAACTCGGAGAAGAATGTCAACGAGACGAGGCATGTAAAGACGAGAATGCTGAATGTATTATCGCGAGTAGTGGAAGCACGAAGACGTGCCAGTGTAAAAACTCTCACTTTGATAGTAATGGAAAGGACACTCCAAATGGTGTTTGTACAAACAGTAAGACTCGTTTATTATTTGTATTTGAATTAACCTCTAAATTATTCAATAAAACAATTAAATACATGCTTTCTATTGTGCTCAAAATGTTTTAATTCCTTTTTTAAGTATTGATAATTGTGTAGATATTGACCTTGAAGAAATCTGCTCTCCAATGCATTCGTTCGAGTGCGTTATGACGAGAGATAAAATACGTTTGTTTGTGTTAATCAAATATCAATGATAATAAGATTATAACTTGTGCAAGTGGTTATCCATGAAAATAAAAACAGAGAAATGTTCATTTATTTCCACGATATTAAGAGTATGTTACGGTTTTAAAGGTGTCCGATTATGAAGATATTCCTTTGTTATATATAGCCCATTCTTCATATATCCAATTCTGAACTTTTATTTTTAGAGAAAGAACTCGGAGATGTATGTCCACGAGACGAGGCATGTAAAGACGAAAATGCTGAATGTGTTAGCGGCAGCAGTGGTAGCATAAAAAGGTGCCAGTGTAAAAACACTCACTCTGATAGTAATGGAAAGGACACTCCAAACGGTGTTTGCACAAATAGTAAGACTCTTTTATTTTTAGTATTGGTAGAATCCTTTAACGTACTGAATAAAATAGTATAATTTATGCTTTTTAAATATTTTAACAGCTGTTTTCAGGTATGAATATTTGTTTAGATATTGACCTTGTGGAAGTCTGCTCTCAAATTCATCGTTTGAGTACGTTATGCTGATGAAACAATGTTTTAAGTCGGTGTCAATCAAATATTTTTAACAACAAAATTATTTCAAGTGCAAGTCCCTGTCAATATAACTAATAATAGGGCTTGATCTTCATGACATTTAGTGTATTTAATGATTGTAAAGTTATATAATTATCAAAATATGTCTTTATCAATCAACCTGTCTGTCTTATTTTAAGATTCTACACTCATTTTTTAGAAAAAGAACTCGGAGAAGAATGTCAACGAGACGAGGCATGTAAAGACGAGAATGCTGAATGTATTATCGCGAGTAGTGGAAGCACGAAGACGTGCCAGTGTAAAAACTCTCACTTTGATAGTAATGGAAAGGACACTCCAAATGGTGTTTGTACAAACAGTAAGACTCGTTTATTATTTGTATTTGAATTAACCTCTAAATTATTCAATAAAACAATTAAATACATGCTTTCTATTGTGCTCAAAATGTTTTAATTCCTTTTTTAAGTATTGATAATTGTGTAGATATTGACCTTGAAGAAATCTGCTCTCCAATGCATTCGTTCGAGTGCGTTATGACGAGAGATAAAATACGTTTGTTTGTGTTAATCAAATATCAATGATAATAAGATTATAACTTGTGCAAGTGGTTATCCATGAAAATAAAAACAGAGAAATGTTCATTTATTTCCACGATATTAAGAGTATGTTACGGTTTTAAAGGTGTCCGATTATGAAGATATTCCTTTGTTATATATAGCCCATTCTTCATATATCCAATTCTGAACTTTTATTTTTAGAGAAAGAACTCGGAGATGTATGTCCACGAGACGAGGCATGTAAAGACGAAAATGCTGAATGTGTTAGCGGCAGCAGTGGTAGCATAAAAAGGTGCCAGTGTAAAAACACTCACTCTGATAGTAATGGAAAGGACACTCCAAACGGTGTTTGCACAAATAGTAAGACTCTTTTATTTTTAGTATTGGTAGAATCCTTTAACGTACTGAATAAAATAGTATAATTTATGCTTTTTAAATATTTTAACAGCTGTTTTCAGGTATGAATATTTGTTTAGATATTGACCTTGTGGAAGTCTGCTCTCAAATTCATCGTTTGAGTACGTTATGCTGATGAAACAATGTTTTAAGTCGGTGTCAATCAAATATTTTTAACAACAAAATTATTTCAACTGCAAGTCCCTGTCAATATAACTAATAATAGGGCTTGATCTTCATGACATTTAGTGTATTTAATGATTGTAAAGTTATCTCATTATCAAAATATGTCTTTATCAAACAACCTGTCTGTCTTATTTTAAGATTCTACACTCATTTTTTAGAAAAAGAACTCGGAGAAGAATGTCAACGAGACGAGGCATGTAAAGACGAGAATGCTGAATGTATTATCGCGAGTAGTGGAAGCACGAAGACGTGCCAGTGTAAAAACTCTCACTTTGATAGTAATGGAAAGGACACTCCAAATGGTGTTTGTACAAACAGTAAGACTCGTTTATTATTTGTATTTGAATTAACCTCTAAATTATTCAATAAAACAATTAAATACATGCTTTCTATTGTGCTCAAAATGTTTTAATTCCTTTTTTAAGTATTGATAATTGTGTAGATATTGACCTTGAAGAAATCTGCTCTCCAATGCATTCGTTCGAGTGCGTTATGACGAGAGATAAAATACGTTTGTTTGTGTTAATCAAATATCAATGATAATAAGATTATAACTTGTGCAAGTGGTTATCCATGAAAATAAAAACAGAGAAATGTTCATTTATTTCCACGATATTAAGAGTATGTTACGGTTTTAAAGGTGTCCGATTATGAAGATATTCCTTTGTTATATATAGCCCATTCTTCATATATCCAATTCTGAACTTTTATTTTTAGAGAAAGAACTCGGAGATGTATGTCCACGAGACGAGGCATGTAAAGACGAAAATGCTGAATGTGTTAGCGGCAGCAGTGGTAGCATAAAAAGGTGCCAGTGTAAAAACACTCACTCTGATAGTAATGGAAAGGACACTCCAAACGGTGTTTGCACAAATAGTAAGACTCTTTTATTTTTAGTATTGGTAGAATCCTTTAACGTACTGAATAAAATAGTATAATTTATGCTTTTTAAATATTTTAACAGCTGTTTTCAGGTATGAATTTTTGTTTAGATATTGACCTTGTGGAAGTCTGCTCTCAAATTCATCGTTTGAGTACGTTATGCTGATGAAACAATGTTTTAAGTCGGTGTCAATCAAATATTTTTAACAACAAAATTATTTCAACTGCAAGTCCCTGTCAATATAACTAATAATAGGGCTTGATCTTCATGACATTTAGTGTATTTAATGATTGTAAAGTTATCTCATTATCAAAATATGTCTTTATCAAACAACCTGTCTGTCTTATTTTAAGATTCTACACTCATTTTTTAGAAAAAGAACTCGGAGAAGAATGTCAACGAGACGAGGCATGTAAAGACGAGAATGCTGAATGTATTATCGCGAGTAGTGGAAGCACGAAGACGTGCCAGTGTAAAAACTCTCACTTTGATAGTAATGGAAAGGACACTCCAAATGGTGTTTGTACAAACAGTAAGACTCGTTTATTATTTGTATTTGAATTAACCTCTAAATTATTCAATAAAACAATTAAATACATGCTTTCTATTGTGCTCAAAATGTTTTAATTCCTTTTTTAAGTATTGATAATTGTGTAGATATTGACCTTGAAGAAATCTGCTCTCCAATGCATTCGTTCGAGTGCGTTATGACGAGAGATAAAATACGTTTGTTTGTGTTAATCAAATATCAATGATAATAAGATTATAACTTGTGCAAGTGGTTATCCATGAAAATAAAAACAGAGAAATGTTCATTTATTTCCACGATATTAAGAGTATGTTACGGTTTTAAAGGTGTCCGATTATGAATATATTCCTTTGTTATATATAGCCCATTCTTCATATATCCAATTCTGAACTTTTATTTTTAGAGAAAGAACTCGGAGATGTATGTCCACGAGACGAGGCATGTAAAGACGAAAATGCTGAATGTGTTAGCGGCAGCAGTGGTAGCATAAAAAGGTGCCAGTGTAAAAACACTCACTCTGATAGTAATGGAAAGGACACTCCAAACGGTGTTTGCACAAATAGTAAGACTCTTTTATTTTTAGTATTGGTAGAATCCTTTAACGTACTGAATAAAATAGTATAATTTATGCTTTTTAAATATTTTAACAGCTGTTTTCAGGTATGAATATTTGTTTAGATATTGACCTTGTGGAAGTCTGCTCTCAAATTCATCGTTTGAGTACGTTATGCTGATGAAACAATGTTTTAAGTCGGTGTCAATCAAATATTTTTAACAACAAAATTATTTCAACTGCAAGTCCCTGTCAATATAACTAATAATAGGGCTTGATCTTCATGACATTTAGTGTATTTAATGATTGTAAAGTTATATAATTATCAAAATATGTCTTTATCAATCAACCTGTCTGTCTTATTTTAAGATTCTACACTCATTTTTTAGAAAAAGAACTCGGAGAAGAATGTCAACGAGACGAGGCATGTAAAGACGAGAATGCTGAATGTATTATCGCGAGTAGTGGAAGCACGAAGACGTGCCAGTGTAAAAACTCTCACTTTGATAGTAATGGAAAGGACACTCCAAATGGTGTTTGTACAAACAGTAAGACTCGTTTATTATTTGTATTTGAATTAACCTCTAAATTATTCAATAAAACAATTAAATACATGCTTTCTATTGTGCTCAAAATGTTTTAATTCCTTTTTTAAGTATTGATAATTGTGTAGATATTGACCTTGAAGAAATCTGCTCTCCAATGCATTCGTTCGAGTGCGTTATGACGAGAGATAAAATACGTTTGTTTGTGTTAATCAAATATCAATGATAATAAGATTATAACTTGTGCAAGTGGTTATCCATGAAAATAAAAACAGAGAAATGTTCATTTATTTCCACGATATTAAGAGTATGTTACGGTTTTAAAGGTGTCCGATTATGAAGATATTCCTTTGTTATATATAGCCCATTCTTCATATATCCAATTCTGAACTTTTATTTTTAGAGAAAGAACTCGGAGATGTATGTCCACGAGACGAGGCATGTAAAGACGAAAATGCTGAATGTGTTAGCGGCAGCAGTGGTAGCATAAAAAGGTGCCAGTGTAAAAACACTCACTCTGATAGTAATGGAAAGGACACTCCAAACGGTGTTTGCACAAATAGTAAGACTCTTTTATTTTTAGTATTGGTAGAATCCTTTAACGTACTGAATAAAATAGTATAATTTATGCTTTTTAAATATTTTAACAGCTGTTTTCAGGTATGAATATTTGTTTAGATATTGACCTTGTGGAAGTCTGCTCTCAAATTCATCGTTTGAGTACGTTATGCTGATGAAACAATGTTTTAAGTCGGTGTCAATCAAATATTTTTAACAACAAAATTATTTCAACTGCAAGTCCCTGTCAATATAACTAATAATAGGGCTTGATCTTCATGACATTTAGTGTATTTAATGATTGTAAAGTTATCTAATTATCAAAATATGTCTTTATCAAACAACCTGTCTGTCTTATTTTAAGATTCTACACTCATTTTTTAGAAAAAGAACTCGGAGAAGAATGTCAACGAGACGAGGCATGTAAAGACGAGAATGCTGAATGTATTATCGCGAGTAGTGGAAGCACGAAGACGTGCCAGTGTAAAAACTCTCACTTTGATAGTAATGGAAAGGACACTCCAAATGGTGTTTGTACAAACAGTAAGACTCGTTTATTATTTGTATTTGAATTAACCTCTAAATTATTCAATAAAACAATTAAATACATGCTTTCTATTGTGCTCAAAATGTTTTAATTCCTTTTTTAAGTATTAATAATTGTGTAGATATTGACCTTGAAGAAATCTGCTCTCCAATGCATTCGTTCGAGTGCGTTATGACGAGAGATAAAATACGTTTGTTTGTGTTAATCAAATATCAATGATAATAAGATTATAACTTGTGCAAGTGGTTATCCATGAAAATAAAAACAGAGAAATGTTCATTTATTTCCACGATATTAAGAGTATGTTACGGTTTTAAAGGTGTCCGATTATGAAGATATTCCTTTGTTATATATAGCCCATTCTTCATATATCCAATTCTGAACTTTTATTTTTAGAGAAAGAACTCGGAGATGTATGTCCACGAGACGAGGCATGTAAAGACGAAAATGCTGAATGTGTTAGCGGCAGCAGTGGTAGCATAAAAAGGTGCCAGTGTAAAAACACTCACTCTGATAGTAATGGAAAGGACACTCCAAACGGTGTTTGCACAAATAGTAAGACTCTTTTATTTTTAGTATTGGTAGAATCCTTTAACGTACTGAATAAAATAGTATAATATATGCTTTTTAAATATTTTAACAGCTGTTTCCAGGTATGAATATTTGTTTAGATATTGACCTTGTGGAAGTCTGCTCTCAAATTCATCGTTTGAGTACGTTATGCTGATGAAACAATGTTTTAAGTCGGTGTCAATCAAATATTTTTAACAACAAAATTATTTCAACTGCAAGTCCCTGTCAATATAACTAATAATAGGGCATGATCTTCATGACATTTAGTGTATTTAATGATTGTAAAGTTATCTCATTATCAAAATATGTCTTTATCAAACAACCTGTCTGTCTTATTTTAAGATTCTACACTCATTTTTTAGAAAAAGAACTCGGAGAAGAATGTCAACGAGACGAGGCATGTAAAGACGAGAATGCTGAATGTATTATCGCGAGTAATGGAAGCACGAAGACGTGCCAGTGTAAAAACTCTCACTTTGATAGTAATGGAAAGGACACTCCAAATGGTGTTTGTACAAACAGTAAGACTCGTTTATTATTTGTATTTGAATTAACCTCTAAATTATTCAATAAAACAATTAAATACATGCTTTCTATTGCGCTCAAAATGTTTTAATTCCTTTTTTAAGTATTGATAATTGTGTAGATATTGACCTTGAAGAAATCTGCTCTCCAATGCATTCGTTCGAGTGCGTTATGACGAGAGATAAAATACGTTTGTTTGTGTTAATCAAATATCAATGATAATAAGATTATAACTTGTGCAAGTGGTTATCCATGAAAATAAAAACAGAGAAATGTTCATTTATTTCCACGATATTAAGAGTATGTTACGGTTTTAAAGGTGTCCGATTATGAAGATATTCCTTTGTTATATATAGCCCATTCTTCATATATCCAATTCTGAACTTTTATTTTTAGAGAAAGAACTCGGAGATGTATGTCCACGAGACGAGGCATGTAAAGACGAAAATGCTGAATGTGTTAGCGGCAGCAGTGGTAGCATAAAAAGGTGCCAGTGTAAAAACACTCACTCTGATAGTAATGGAAAGGACACTCCAAACGGTGTTTGCACAAATAGTAAGACTCTTTTATTTTTAGTATTGGTAGAATTCTTTAACGTACTGAATAAAATAGTATAATTTATGCTTTTTAAATATTTTAACAGCTGTTTTCAGGTATGAATATTTGTTTAGATATTGACCTTGTGGAAGTCTGCTCTCAAATTCATCGTTTGAGTACGTTATGCTGATGAAACACTGTTTTAAGTCGGTGTCAATCAAATATTTTTAACAACAAAATTATTTCAACTGCAAGTCCCTGTCAATATAACTAATAATAGGGCTTGATCTTCATGACATTTAGTGTATTTAATGATTGTAAAGTTATCTAATTATCAAAATATGTCTTTATCAAACAACCTGTCTGTCTTATTTTAAGATTCTACACTCATTTTTTAGAAAAAGAACTCGGAGAAGAATGTCAACGAGACGAGGCATGTAAAGACGAGAATGCTGAATGTATTATCGCGAGTAGTGGAAGCACGAAGACGTGCCAGTGTAAAAACTCTCACTTTGATAGTAATGGAAAGGACACTCCAAATGGTGTTTGTACAAACAGTAAGACTCATTTATTATTTGTATTTGAATTAACCTCTAAATTATTCAATAAAACAATTAAATACAACACGTTCTGATTCAAATTGACCCTTTTCTGAAAAGGTCAAAACTATTGATATTTGTAACTTCTGTTCTCGCGATGTGCATTGAGTATCATTTAAATGATCGGCATGGTCGTTTTATAGTAATACAATAAGAAATTCAAGCCAGCATGCCTATTTGTAGAGTATATGCTTTCAATCTGGCTGAATTCAGTCATTTACATTACATGTGGTTATAGGTTTCACTTAATATTTTTGCTGGATAATTAATTGAACTTGTATCATTTAAAAGTAAAATGGGCATTATCAAATAAAAGTTAATCCTGATGAAGTGATTGGCTGAATTCAGTCAAACTTTAGTTGAGTTAACACGAATTACAAATGCTGCATGTAAAATCGATATTTGCCATTCCAGCTCTTCACTGGCTGAATTCAGCCAAACTTTACATTTAGAAGTCAGTTTGCAAACCTGCTTTTGAAGGAAACCATTTTGCTTGCTGGCTGAATTCAGTCAGTATAGACATCTCACAATACAACATGAAAACTACGGAACGTCTTTTATACATTTCATATCGTTCTTCTGTAAAATGTACTTGGCTGAATTCAGTCAGTAGGATCAAATATGGTTATCAGACAACTTTGTTAGCGCTGTTTAAGTTTTATGAATGTTTAATATATAAAATGAAATATGAACAAATTATATACTAGAACAAAATTTTATAATCCATCTTTTTTATTATTTGATAATGTATTTTGTCAGTTTTAATAAGATCCTTAGCCTGTAATATGCTAATATACATTATACAAAAATTCAATGTCGCCAAATTTGGCTCTAATGAAATATAGCTGTTTGGTTTCAATGAAAATAAAATAGTATCTAATAGATATAAGCTGTACTAATGGGAAATGATCATTTAATCCAAATATGAAACAAGAATGAGAAATCTATAAAAACAAACATCAGAATAGAAGAGGATTTTATGGTTAAATCTCTGTAGGCTATGATACGTTCGAATCACTTAACAAGGCCAAATCATGATTTAAACAGACTATTAGGTGATCATAATTATGTTTATCCTTCATATTAATATACAGAAAACGCACGCACGCACATACGCACGCACGCAAGCACGCATACACATGTATATACAGTATTATGGTTTAAAACATCTGTAGTTTTAGAGATGCCTTTTACTTTTTAATGATTGACACCCAAAACCATTATCAATATTATCGTGGGATCAGACTACACAACTGTACTACCTATCGAGTAGTTATTTCCTGTCATTTGTAGTTTCTGAGAAAGATATTTTAAAACACTTCTCTAAATAATTATGCCTGAGTAAATATTTGGTACCATGTGGTTGGGTTGGTCATTACAGCTCAAAGGTGGGATTAAGTTAAATCTAAGATTCATTATTAATGATTGAAATACCTTTCGTATATAGTATGATGACCTATGCAAGTTTAAAGCTAATTGTCTTAGACATGGATATGAAATGTAAATAGCTTTAATGCAGTTTTTAGATTAACAAAAAATATAACCATAAAATTCATGATAAAACTACACAAATGGACACTTTCAAAACAAATGAATCACAAGTGGGATATAAAATAAAACTTTTTAAGAATTATATTTTTATGACAAACTGAAGTATGTATACTGTAGTTTACAAACATTTGAAACATTTACAAATAAATTGACAAACACATTTTTAATGAAAACCTTATTGTAACATTTTTGTTTGTATTTTGTAAAATATGATATACATGTACCATGTTATTCCCTGATCATTTTCAAGAAACCTGAGGGAAAGCTCTTTTGAGCCATCTTAGGAGGATTTTGATCACTTGCTTTAGTATTATGTGGATGACTTACTGTGACTTCACTTAAACTTAATAAGATATTTTGTTTATCAAAACATGTCTTTAATATTAATTTGGAGATTGTTAAATATAAAAATACATGTAGTTTCATCATATGAAAAATGCTAGAACTCAATTATTTAGAAAAAAAATTATACCATACATTTTCATGATGAACAATATTGCGGAACATATACTTAATTCTCAATATATAACATCATTTAAACGCCAACTTATACATCATGTGTTAAACGCACTAAAATACCATGTTTTCATTTAACAAGTTTTTTTGAAGTATCTATTATTCATGCTCGTCTAAGAAATAGTTACAGTTTGATATATTTGTCTACAAATTAAAAAAATATTCAATATATGTATATAATATGAGCATTAAAAAGAGGACGCTGAACACTATTTCAGGCATTGTCCTTAATGTTCGTGCTACATGCCACATTCATTCTTTAGGTGTTATATGGGAGTGATAATAAAACATGTAAGCAGATGACCGATAATCCAAGGATCAATCTTATTGCATTACTTTGAATTTGTATCATTAGTGGAAGAGAAGAAATTGTTTCCCTCTGTTGAAAATAACACATACAATATATATATAAAGAAAATAACCCTTGTTCCCTGGCTGCCATGTTTTTAAACGGATCAAGTTGATTTTAGCTATTTGGGTAGAGGGTCTCATACTAATGATCATTTGTACAAAATTATTTGAAATTTGACCACCGGTTAGTTATAACATGAAAAACTATATCATATTCATGAAACACATAGTGACTTTCAAAAAGTGCAACATTTGTGACATAAGTTGAAATATTTAAAATGAACCATTCAATTGCAAAACAGTTTTAAATGTCAAACTGAGTTTGATGACACATTTGAGAACAACCTAAGCTACTATTTTCTGGTATTAATATTTATTTCGTTTCTTGTTCTTAGAGTTAAAACAATTTGCTTCAACAGAAGTCGATGGCGATATGATACTTTCTTTGCTTCCACATCCTTTTCCTGAATATACCTGAAAAAACAACAAAAATAAAATATTTCATGATTTTAATAATACTGACCTATGAAAAAAGTTTACTTATATATCCTATTAAATTTTATAATTATTTTATTTTCGATATATTTCTGCTTTTACATTAGATTAACATGTTAACTACAAGCAATACTAAATAACAAAACACATCATGATATATTTCGAATCAAGCTTATTTTGCATATTATTTTGTATATATTATAATATAATTTAGATTAAGAATAAAAGAGTCATACTAAACTAAATAAGATATCTCGCAGATTTGAAAAATGAAATTATCAATTGGACATACATTTAGGACAAGGACAACATGATACCTTTTTAATTAAATAAAATACTGGCATAGTTGTAAAATTTAGCACAAATGGTGGCTATTTGGATGAATAATGTCTGGTACAAAATACCATTGTTTACCTTAAAAACATGTTTTTAAACTTGCTTTTATCTCCAACATTTGAATTAGACCTGACCCGTTGAGTCACATAAATGATTTAGCATATAATGATCTTAATTATAGCCAACTCGTTCAAAATATTCCAGGCATCATCGAAAATCTATACTTAAATTCATACTACCGAACGCAGTTGTAATATCTATGGAGTATGTGATCCGGGTTCAAATCCCGTGACATACATTATGGTTTATTTTTGGTTGATTTTCCGAGCCACACTATTTTCCTCACAGAGATCCACAAATATTTTTAATTGTAATAATGTTAGTACTGAATGCTTTGAGCATTGTTAGAATAACTTTTTATTGAATGTGTCATTTATACAGACAAACTAGTCAATAGCAGTATTATTCTCGCTAAACAATATATGAATATATGTAAAATTGCGTACAACCACTGTCTCCTATCAATAATATTATCAATTCATTAAAAAAGCGTTTGCATCTAATGGAAGATATTTAAAATGGAATATAAAACTCATTGACGAAATCCTTTTTTACGTGAACACAAACAAACTGCACACTTTCATTGCATGTACTGAATGAAACAACACGTTTGCTGTCGTCTCTTTGATGACTGTGACGTCACCGTGCGTCGGCTAACATCAAAGAGATATTGTACGGGCGAAACGTACATGATTTCAAGTCCTTGAAAATGACATGTTTCTGACGTTTCTTTTTGAAAATTGAAGCATGTTTTTGGATTGCGAAGTTAGTAATATGGAGGAAATATATCAAATTAATGGATAAGATATATCAACGGTATGTACTCTGTAAACAACTATTTTTCCAAACGTTATGGCTAATAACTCCAGTCTGACATCAAAATAAATCGGTCCCGGTCACTTTCCTAATTAATGTCATTAATTTCATAATTAAAGTCACTGTTCAAAAGCTCAAACAAACAAGTAATACTGTGCATTTTTATAAAATATTTAAAAGACGCAAGCCATTTTTGGTTTGAAGTCTCAGCTTTGACCACTTTGAAAAAATAAACGTCACGAGCAAACAATTTAACACATTACGGCAATCAAAACCGTTTTAATGAACCGATATGGGTCGCAAATCACACATCGAAGGCCTGTTACGTAGCGATAGACTCTTCCGAAAAACTCCAGGGGCGTATCCAGGAATTGATGTTAGGGTTCGGGGGTATAGGGCGGCAAATTATACTTAAGTGAATGTATATACATTTATAACTTAATTCTTTTGAATAAAGATAAACATAATAACACGTATACCTTGAATTATCATAGCACATCACTATCTTGTTATGAGCAGGCCGATGACATATTGTTTTTTCTGGCTAAATCTTTTTTTTAATATAACATTGAATGAAAATAGATGAAAGTTTAACATAGATTTCAGTGTTGTATTGATTATTTGTTTGCCTCAGTTTGTCTACCAGTTAAGTTGTTTCTGTCTCGGTGCTTTTGAAAGTTTGGTCTACGCAGTGTAGATATTTTAATTGTATACATGTTTTAGCAGACTGGTATATTTAAAACCATTTACACATGTCATGACATGACATGCAAATATACATACATATTCTTCTGCGTTTGACTTTCTGCAGATGATGATATACATGTAAAAAAAGGCTATTCAGCTTTTTTTTTTAATTTTTACTCGCGTTGATGGTGCCGCCATAACAAACTTTTTCGCGTAAAATTACCAGAATTGATATAGAACTAACGACAAGGAAAAAAACTTAAAAAAAACGACCAAACACTGGACGACAGTAGAATATACTCAAGCATCATGCTAGAAGTAGTTTGTACATATTTTAGGTACATCAAATACGTGCTTAATTTGTTTAAACACAAATCGTTAAGATGGTTATTTGAGTTCAGGGTGAATGTGTAGAAGAAAAACCTATGCTTGCCAAATTTTAGGGGGTGCGTGCGCCCCCCGCCCTGAATCCACCCTTGAACTCCCTAACATGTCTGTAATGGCTTAGTCAAAATTGACCTTCTTTTGCACAGCGGGTGACAAAACCATAGAATGTTATGGCCGCAAGGCATATTTCACAGCTTAGTAAAGCATGATAGGGGTAATTTATACGTCCGATAGAAAATATCTGGACCGATTTTTTATTCAATTTTGAAACGAAACCCGGTTTTGAACGGTAGAAATCGGTCCAAAAACCGAAAAACCGGTGATTTTAGAAGCCCTGGGCCCGGTTTCTCGAAAATACTTCAGTCTACTATTTTACTTAAACTCAACTAGTGTGCTCAATTTCAGCATAAAATTGAGCACACTATCGAGTTTAAGTAAAATAAGAGACTTAAGTATTTTTGTGAAACCGGGGCCTGGTACTGATGTATTAAATACTTTTACATATTTCCATTGTTGATTGATACATTTGTAAGTATGTATGCCTAGTGTGTAGATACTTACAGCTATGTATTATCAAAGTAAGAAGGGCGGAGTTCACTTTATCGAAAACCGGTATGGTTGGCCGTTCAGCATATTTAAAACAGAAGGTTGGCTAAACTACTGGTCCGCCTGCTCTTATCTCTACATGCGGTTTGGATTAATAGCTGTGGGAACTATTTATGTATGAGAGATAAGATAACTGGTCCCTTGGGGCCGGTCACTATTTATAATACTGGTAATCAACAATATAATGCATACTAATAATTCTGTTCTCATTGGTCAAATTGAGTTAGAAGTGGCTACATGACGAGTGAATTTTGCAAATGGATACACAATGATTTCTAAATTAACAAAATGTTTCTTACATTAATAATGAAAATTTGCCTTTTTTAATGTATACTCGACACAATGTTCACAATCCTATAATAAAAACTGGCAATATCTTTATTTAGATTTAAAAAGGTTTTCAAAGAATATTTTTTTTTATTTATAAACTTTAAATCAACATGACATACACTCATGTATTCATCAACAGTTTTGCTCATTTTCAATCAAATAAATGAAGTATGAATTTCAAATTTAAAAAGACATCGTCACTGCTTAAGCGAATACAGAAAAATCAGTGGGAATAGCCATTTTTCGTTGCTGCTGACGTTTATACTGTTACTCCGGTCTTTAATGAGGTGTTTAATTAAGATCTAATGGGGGTTGTAAATGAACAAAATAGCCGTATAGATTACCATTGCCCAGCATGTGGTGATTACTGGTATCATGCTCGGTGATCAGATAAGAGCTGCCATTTGAGTTGTGTATAAATCGGTTTTTGCTTCAAGTAAACTAAACATCATTCAATTTCTCGGATGGAAATCGTAGTTCGTAATCATTATTTTTGCAAATTATCTATAATAATTTCATCAAAATACATCATAACCAAACAAATAGTTTTGAAAAGCATAGCTGCTATATATCATGTTGTTTTTCAGAGGTATGTGCGATTACTCAAGAGAAATAATATATCCCTGATAAATAGGGTTGCTAAAGTCTGCCCTCAAAACATAAAAATTTCAAGGATACTAGTTACATAATCTTGGTTAATTAGATTGAATAGATTTAGTGAATATTTTGCGTCATCTTTATGCCATCGAGGGCTAACAGACGATCAGTTAACCTAACCACTGTTTCCTGGGATAAACCAGTACTCGAGCACACCTCGTCTCCGCAATTAACTGATAACTTTCCCACTTGAAACAATGGTGAGAGACGAATGATAATGAGACACAATGTCGTATATCAATCATCACGGAGACTGTTGCCGGGCAGGGGATTAGAACTCACGACCCCTGGATTGATAGTCAGACGCGTAACCGACTGAGCTTATCAGGCCCGGCTGGTTAATTAGATATGTATAACCAAAATGTGGAATTGTTGGTAATATATATTATTATGAAAATGAAAGTATTAACCTTCTCAGTCTTTATATATTACAACATAATTTATATATGTCTCGTAATTTTATTGCTACAGTTTAAAATTAGTATTGGCTGACCTCATTATTAATTATGTTCCGGAATAACTACTACTACTAATAATAATAATTTATATATCTGTCTCACCGACTCAAAATCAAAAATATCTAAATATCTTGATCTATTAAGTAATCGAATCAGTGGATGTTAAACAATGCGTTCAGAACTCTATATAAATGAATCTGCCGACAATATGTTTGATGGAGTTCTACTGGTGTTAGTCTCATTATTATATATATTATGCAATATGTGTGTGTCTAACTTTGAATGAGATATAGTCATGCTCTGAACACAACTTAGTCATACTTTTTTTGTTAATTCTGTATGATGACAACGGGTAACAACATTTCTCTTGTTAAAATTGCTATGATTATTATATCAAATTGCAATAGTTTTTTTGTTTTATGTTAATGTTCCAAACAGAAAGTGATACCTTTTTGTCTTTTTCTGATGTCCATTCTCGGTCAAACACATGTACTCCATCCATATACATTTTCCTTGTTCTTTTGTATGTTTTTTTCAGACACCTTCATGACACCTCCATGCTTTACTGTCATAATACAAATTTAATAGTATTTATTATTCACCAAGTAGTAACTTTTTGTCTTTTATGTATCAATTTATACGTATAATCAATTTTAACATATTATAAATTTGTTTTATACATTGTAGTTTTGGTCGCATTGAATACAAGAGCTGTAAGTGAACAGCGTTAACTCGACTTTTCTAGTGTTGCCACAAAACAAAATTTAATACCAGAAGTATGTAACATATAAAAATATCGGCACTATAGTACTAACATGTATGTGAAATGGAGGTGAAGAAAATAACAGACGCAAAATTGAAACGGCGGAGTAAAACTGATTTAATTGAAAAACAAAAAAAAGAAATATGATGGGGTAGAAAATAGGGTATAAGGCTCAGACAAGATTTAAACATAGCAAAGTATCTTAACATAATAATATAGAGGGAGGCTCTTTGGTAGCTACCAAAATTACAATCAGGCAGAGTATTTCATATTTAATGCAAAACAAAATAAAAAATGGGTAGGAAAGGTATGGTTTGGGTCAGAGTGCTCTTGGTAGGCAACACAATTGAAATTGGGCAGAGCATTTCTTTTATAAAAAGCAAAAGAAAATCAATAAAAATTGGTAGGGGAGGATATTTCATGTGATATTTAACAAAATTTAACATGGAGCTGTCGGAGGGACAGCGCGCTCGACTATTCGAATATTTGTCACAAAAGTACAAATTTGATTGAGACTAATGACAACTCCAAGCTTACACGATTTATCTTACTTACTAAATTAAGTAGAGCTTATAACTGCAATACTGTTAATGAAATTTCAATCCATCCAATACATGGAAAGACTGTTGAGTTTCAATTAAATACATTGCATGTTTGTTGTGATATGGACTTGATGGTATTTGCACGCAAAACTTTAACAATAATTTTTAAGTCAAATAAAGGCAATACTTTTGCATAATAACCACCAAAGAGTTATCTTAACTTAGTTATTGGAGTAGGTTTGATGACTGGGAATTCTTGTATAAAAGTTCAAGTCAATACATGCAATGGTTATTGAGATAGGCACTTACATGCATAACTTTAACCAATGTGTGATGCCGATGCCCGAGTGAGTAGAATAGCTCTCTTTATTCTCCGAATAGTCAAAAAAAGGCTATTCGAATTATATTGTGACAAACTCAGATACTGATGGCTAATCCAGATAAAAAGAGTTATTTATGGAATTACATAGCTTAAACCTTGTATGAAGTTTCAGTCAAATACATGCAGTGGCTTCTGAGAGATATATTTTAACCAATTATTCTAGACACAAAAAGGGCAATAATTTAGAAAATAATAGCAATAGTTACCCCTGTTCATTAATGTAGTTTGATTTAGACTGCAAAACCTTTTTTTAAAGTTACATCAAATATATGGAGTGTTTTATGAGATATGAAATTAATTGTATTTGCACGCAACACTTTAACCAGAATTTGTATATTTTAAGTCATACAAGGGCGGTAATTTGCATTATATAATGCAAATGCTTGATTACTGTGAAGTCTTGTGTGAAGATTAAGCCAATACATGCGATGGTAACTGAGATAGTTGATTGCACTGCCTCAGAATATAAGCAGGCACAATCATGTCAAGTTCCATCCATAAAACTTCACACTTATGAACAATTATGAGACAATAAATGTGACGGTTTTGCACTCAAATACGACATTGACCTTGAATTTTGTAGCCTGATATGTTACATACTAGGGTCCTCCATGGCTGAGTGGTCTAAGGCACCGTCTAAAGATCACTTCCCTCTCACCGCTAGGGTTGTAGGTTCAAGTCCTGCTCACACCAAAACTTCATTTGAGAAATATTGCCAGTTACTTACGGAAGGACGGTGGTTCTACTCAGTCTGAAGTCTTCTTCCACCAGTAAAACTAGATATGCCATATATAACATGAAATGTGTTGAAAAATGGCGTTAAAACCCATTCAAAAATATATTGCCTCAGAGCATAAGCATGCACAGTTATGCCAAGTTATATGCAAATAACTTTAAGCCCTACACATAAATGAACAATTTTAAAAACTTTTTAAAACGAAGATTGGAAGCTGACATCAGAGCCGATACCGGGTGCGTACAGAAATTCATCTTTTTCTAGAATGTTCAAGCCGAAAGTAAGAAAAAATCACACCAATGATAAATATAAATGTAATTACTGCATATATCTCCAGTAGCATATACATTGAATGGATATGCTTTTTAATCTCAAAATTATATCATCAAGACTGCCTCAATATAAATTGTGTGTACTGGTACTTCTGCCCATATGTACAAATACATATTCCAATATATTGCAATATCAAATGATTACTTACCTGCAAACAAGCTTTCCTTCGATGATTTGATTTCTACCATTAAATGTGTCTCTGAAAAGTAGCTTCGACATTTTCAAACATCTTTGGGCAAGTAAATGTTATTTTTGGCGCCATCTCAAAACACTATCGACAGTTAACGCTTCAGGAATACATCGTAACAACACTTTTCTTGAAGACACTTTCCAATTTTTTCAACATCAAATGCAACATCTTTTCAGGAAACTGAAATTAAAATGTGTGATCGAATACCTACAGTGTTTCATTGACGTTTTCAAATTTGAATTGTACATTGACTCCTGTTAAAGATATCTTAACAATATACAATAAAGTTATATCAAGATTGCATTAAAATATTTAAAATAATTTATCATATCATGAGTTCATGTATTTAATAGGTAAACAAATATACATGTTAATATAGTTTCTTTTAAAAAGCGTTACGCTAGTAAAATGCGTTGTTTGAAAAATCATTGTGGAATGTTTTGAATCAACTTAACCATTGTGAGCATTAGTCCGCATAATATATAGAGTTTAAATTTAAAGAACATACGTTTAATAATAATTTTTGCAGTTTTGTTTATTTTGAACATTTAGATTTTCAAGAGTAAATAAATAAAATGTTAATTGAATATGTAGAAATTGATAACTGGATACATACCATTTAAACGTTTGTTTCCCGGTGAACTCTCTTTGTGTATATATTCCTGGCTCTGAGTTATTTGTATCATCACTACTCATTGAAAATGAACTTGTCTCCAAAAAACATGTATATTTTATTATCAAAATAGCATCACTAATTATTTCATTATCAAAAGTGTTAACACATGTAAATGACAACTATTCCATTCAATAGATTTTATACCAATTAACAGTATACATCATATTGCAGTTTACAAACATGAACTACACAACCCGTTCATTAAGCAGTAATGTTGTCTGAAGAGGGTCAGTACTCTCTGCTCCAGAGAGATACACTACACTACACACGTATCATTGCTGATAAATTGTTGCTAATACACAAATTGCTGGTTCTTATTGCTTTATGTTCGTATATTTGTGGAATCAATTCCATCAACATAATTATAAAATTATATTGATACAAATTGTTCAAATATATTAACTTAGAAATTGAAAATACATTGTTAAGGATCATAGTAGAAAAAGATATTAAAGATAAAGCACTAGGCGATGTTTGAAATCGAAATAATGAATAAATTATTAAGTGCAATTTTTTTCAATTTGTGTTTTGTCATGTTAAACGTAATTTATTTAGCGGAAGACCAAACTACACAAAACATAATTCAATATTAGTTACATCAGACTGCATGTATTGTCCTTAATAAATTTACAGTGTTGAAGTACTTACATGTACTTAAATCATATCTATGTAAAATGCATTTTAATTGTACTAAAGCGTCTTCTTTAAATCTGGGACACATAAGACCAATGGTTTTCAACGCTCTGCTATTAGAAAAAGTAACAATCACATGAAAAGTGCAAATTTAAATAATCTAGAAGTTTAAAAGACTCCGAGCAATATAATAAAAAAAATGTTGTTTTTTCTTTTATAACGTATTCGTTGGACATTGTTTGCATTTGACAGATTGTTTTTATTATTTTCAAAAGTGTTCTTTATGCATTCCTAAAGAACAATAATATATATACATATATTCGGTTTTATTTTTTGAAAGTTTTGAATATTAACTTACCAATGTCACACTCTGGTATTTTTAAACCAAAGTTCTTATAGTTGATATAAATTGTAAATACGATATCAAAATTCTAAACCAATGTATAATGAATGACAATTCAGATTGTGGCGGATTATAATTTGCATATTATTATATAAAGTCCGCCTCATCAATTAAGTAAGTTACTTCACAAGCTCATCCACTACATAATTTTTTCTATTGAATTTATAACATATAAACTTATACCAAATTACTTTCTCTTAATATGCCATTGCGACAAAAAAGCCATATCAGTAACAACAGTCTGCATAATAATTAAGGTGAAACCTTGTACAGTGCAATATCACATAAATATCCATAACAACTATTTAAAAAAAAATTGGTTTGTCATATTGTGTATTGCGTTACATATTTTTTCTGTTTGTACTACATGTATGTACATCAGCATATACTTACAATAACATTATATATCTCTATGTATACTTATTAATAGTTCCTAATTTTGCTAGTCAGGTGAATTTCAATTAACGGTACAAAGACATATCTTTTGACCATGGTCTGGTATATTCTTGCATAACTAACATTATTCTCTCTAACTATATACTTGACAGTTAATACACATAACAGGAATGTTTTCAGTCTATAAATTTCTCCATCTGACGCTAATGGCTATTGCAATGATTATAATAGCTGTTCTCTGCCATGGCAGTTGATTTCACGAATCCCTACTGACCCATATATTAGTCGACGCTGATAGTACTTTTGCAGATGTTTCAGTTATTTGCACAATACCAAACACATAGATTAGCTAGCAAAGGTATACAAACAGTAAACTTTTCAATTGTCAGAAGATTAGGTTCAGGCACTTATTGTACTAGGATTGAGTGCGAATCTGGGTAAACATCTACCTTATATGTTAAATAAAATATTGGCAGGTAAATGTTAGTTTTTCTTGATAAAATGTAGTGAAACTAACTTATAGATTAACAGATAATGACAGATATCCTTACCCTCCTGAATTGGCAATATACACTCAAACACATAGTAAAGTGAATATATTTTAATCCCGAGAGAAAAATGGAATTAACAGTCAATTGAAGAACCATATGAAAATGTTTTTTTTAGTAAAGAAAGTGAGTTTCGAGTAAGGAAAGTGAATTTCGAGTAAGAAAAGTGAGTTTTGGGTAAGAATATAAAATGAATAACCAAAATAGGATATTTAACACCATATCTGTACAAGTTAACAACATATATGTTAAGTTGGAACAAGAAAAAAGAGTTATACACTATAATGACATGACATAGTGAAATGTAGATAGCGCATTGAAAACAAACAAAAAATTAGCAAATTATACCAAATCTCATCAAGGTTTAAAAAATGCCAGCTATTTTATTGACTTAAAATCTAATTCTAAAAATGGAACTGTTCAGAAATGTTTTTTAAAACAATGTCATGATACATATAATAGATATAAAAGGATATATCACGGATAAACCTGTTTGGGGGCAGTAATGTAAAATAAAAGCAATAACACTGCTAAATTAAACTTGGTTGTTTTAACATTTATTTTATTGAGTCACGACCAAATCAAGGTCATTAAATTCTAACTCTTATTTTGAGAAAAGCTAGGGCTTTATCTTTGTTGGTATGTCGTATGTAACATGTAACATAAGGGAATACAAATGAATTTAAGAAGTAAAAAAATACTGTTCAGGTACTAATCATATATTGGCTGCAATATTTTCACCTGCATCCCTTTTCTTACAAAATACATAAGGTTACTTTTTTTCAAATAAATTACATTATTTGTTGCAATGTCTTATTAAAGTGAAAACAACCAAGCTCCACAATCCAAAATATGAAACTTGGATAACGGAGTTTGTGAAAGGGATGAACATAACATAACATAATATTATAAAATAGCTATAACATGTCACTCGCCCTTATTTTCTTGTTACTACCTGAAGTTGAATGTATATGTTTGTCATAATAGTAAATATAATCAAGCACTGCTAATATAAACCTTGGTAAATATAATGCTTACAAGAAACTATCTCTAGTAGATTATTAGCAAAGTTTGTAATTAAAGTGAAAATAAACAACAATATGTAACTTGGGATAACAGAGTGGTAAACAATAATATCTTTATAAATTACACTCGCCACTCTTTTCTATGATAATATTGTGTAATTATCTCAAGTAGACTACTTTGTTTGTTGAAGCATAGTTTGTCATTATAATGGAAATAGCCAAGCTATACTTTTGAAAATATAGGGATGAAAATAAACTGGCTATAGAATCCCCCACCCCCTCTGTTGTTTTTTTCATTAAACTGGTTTGATCATCTATACAAGTGTTATCATAGCATCTATCTACATCATAATACGTGGTCTATTCATAATTAAACAAAAATCTGTGGGGTAGTATATTGTGGTAAGGAGAGGTGTGTGAAAAGATACCAAAGATGAAATTGGTTAAATTATTTGATTTAATACAAAACAAACTTTAAACAAGTGACCTATTGGCCTCAACGGTAACCTGAAAATCTTTAATGGCATAAAGCTATATGAATCTTTGATCCACCCTAAGACCTCATAGTGGTGAAGACCATGAAATTGACATAGATATCAATCGTCATGTCAGCAATAACAAATCACACCAAAATACATTCACATAAGTCTATTCAGTCATAAGACATATCTTTTTTTTTTGCATTTCTCTTATACAGATTTAGTTAAGAAGGCCCACCCCTAGGGTTAAGCTAAAATAAGGCAGAGTATTTCTTTTAACACAGAAAAAAACTCTAAAAAAAAAACAAGAGCTGTCGGACGGACAGCACGCTCGATACTGTTCTAAAACAACAACTTTTTCAGGAAATAAGTACCAAATGTACGGCAATTAATATAAAACTCAGGGGTGGTAAAATTAAGCTATAATTATTACTTAATGCACAAAAGTGAACGGATAGCTCACATTGCCTTAACATTATTTAATTGAGCATTTAGTTACATATGTCTTTCAAACCTTAAAATTGCTTTATTAATTTATTAACCATTGCAGTAAAATGATATATGTGCGAATACTTGAAGGCACACCATGTACATATAATTACCCTAAATACTACAATTGCAATACTAGAATAATATATAAGAACAATATAAGTTGGTCAAGCATATCAGGAAATACTTATTTAACATTATCTGAAATAATCCAGCAAGAATTAAGATAAGATAAGCGAATTTATTTATTGAGGGTGACATATTTAGTTTAAAACTAATCTTCCATGCGGCCCTCTATTAATTATTTACAAAATATACAAAAATGAGATACACATAAAATTATACATGAAATATTCAGTGAAAAAAAAAAAGCTAAAACATTTCTCTTCCCACATGATATTCACACACACATACACACATTCACTTAAGAAAAACAATACATGTGTCAACATTAAAAGTGGTTTGTTAAATTTATATAAGGCAGTGGCAGTATGTTACTATTTACATGATTTTGAACACACTTGTACAGAAAACAAATTGAATTATACAATTTTCATCCATCTGATTAGATTGCTTTGGTATCATGGTATGCTATTACAAAAGTTTTACTTTGATATTTTCTGGAAGATTATTCCATTTTATTGGACCAAATATATATATACTTTGTTTAAATAATTCTTTGTTCGGTTTAGCTAGTTTGATGTTGTTTGAAGAATTTGACTGTGTTACAGGTGTATTTTTATTTGTTTGTCTGAAGTAAAACATTTCATTGATTTCGGCTGAGGTTATTGTACTTCGCTATTTTGTACATAAATTTTGTTTTCCGGAAATAAATCCTATCAAAAACTGTTAGTTTTTTTTAACTCCTGCAAGCTTTCTAGTGTGTTTTAATCATTGTTATTCAAGATGATTTTGCAAGCACGTTTTCGGAGCCTTAGAATTCTATCTAGGTTCATTTGACAGGTGCCAACCTATACAAAATTACAATAATATACAAGAGGTTGAATATAAGCTTTACAAAACTGAACTCTATGGTCAAGGCTAAGATATTGTTTAATTCTTGACAGAAGCCAAACGTTTCATGGATTTATTTTACATATGATCTACATGATTTTTCCAAATTATGTTGTCATTAATAAATATGCCAAGTACTTTATCTTTAGATATTATGCTGAGATTCTCTCTATTAAGATCAAAATTTATGTCTTTGATATCTAAACAAGGACGTTTTTGATGTGTAATTTAAAATATAGTGTAAGCCATAGATGATCTTCTGTTTCAAGAATATTTTATCAATGTTTTACATATGCGATATAAGCACTACCTTCAAAATTTTATCATATGTTAATAAACCATTTCCTGTAAATAGATCTATAGTTTTGTATCAACACATACAGTTTAAACACTATGTATTTAAACTTCACGGGGCAATATATCGGTACAAGTTCATGAGAATGGATCAAAATAGTTGAACTAATCTGTACCAACTATATTCATCTAATGTCTTTGATAAAGGCAAGTAATAAGGGAATCTATCACAGTATACCACATTCACCTAATGTCCTTGATCAATGCAAGTTATAAGGGAATCTATCACATTCACCTAATATCCTTGATCAAGGAAAGTTATAAGGGAATCTATCACATTCTACCACATTCACCTTATGTTCTTGAGCTAGGAAAGTTATAAGGGAATCTACCACATTTTACCACATTCACCTAATGTCCTTAAGAAAGGCAAATTATATAGGAATCTACCACATTTTACCACAATCAACTAATGCCCTAAATCAAGGCAAATTATAAGGGAATCTATCACATTTACCCCATCCATCTAATGTCCTTGATCAAGGCAAGTTATAAGGGAATCTTATCACATTCTACCACATTCACCTAATGTCCTTGATCAAGGCAAGTTTTAAGGGAATCTATCACATTCTACCACATTCACATAATGTCCTTGATCAAGGCAAATTATAAGGGAATCTATCACATTTTACCACATTCACCTAATGTACTTGAGCAGGACGAGCTGTAAGGGAATCTACCACATTATACCCCATTAATCTAATGTCCTTGATCAAGGCAAGTTATCACCAAATCTATCACATTCTACCACTCTCACCTAATGTCCTTAATCAAGGCAAGTTATGAGGGAATCTATAACATTCTACCACATTCACCTTATGTCCTTAAACTCGGCAAATTATAATGGAATCAACCACATTCTACTACATTCGCCTTATGTCCTTGAGTAAGGCAAGTTATAAGGTAATCTTTCACATTATACGTTCACGCTATGTCCTTGAGCTAGGCAAGTTATAAGTGAATCTACCACATTATACACCATTCATCTCATGACCTTGAGCGAGGTAAGTTATATGGGAATCTACCACATTCTACCACATTCACCTAATGTCGTTGATTTAGGCAAGTTATAAGGGAATCTACCACATTCTACCACATTCACCTAATGTCCTTGATCAAGACAATTTATAACGGAATATACCACATTCACCTTATGTCCTTAATTAAGGCAAGTTATGAGGGAATCTATCACATTCTACTACATTCACCTTATGTCCTTGAGTTAGGCAAGTTATAACGGAATATTCACATTCTACCACATTCACCTTATGTCCTTCAGCAGAACAAGTTATAAGAGAATCTACCACGTATTACCACATTCATATAATGTCCTTGAGCTAGGCAAGTTATCAGGGAATTTATCACATTCTACCACATTCAGCTTATGTCCTTGATCAAGGCAAGTTATAACGGAATCTGTCACATTCTACAACATTCACCTTATGTCGTTGAGCTAGGCAAGTTACAAGGGAATTTATCACATTATACCCCATTCATCTAATGTCCTTGAGCTAGGGAAGTTATAAAGGAATCTATCACATTCTACCACATTCACCTGATGTCCTTCATTAAGGCAAGTTATAAGGGAATCGATCACATTCACCTAATGTCCTTGAGCTAGGCAAGTTATAAGGGAATCTATCACATTCTACCACATTCACCTAATGTCCTTGGTCAAGTCAAGTTATAAGGATATATATCACATTCTACCACATTCACGTAATGTCTTTGATCAAGGCACCTTATAAGGTAATCAATCACATTCTACCACATTCAACTTATGTTTTTGAGCTAGGCAAGTTATAAAGAAATCTAAAAACAATCTACCACATTCACCTCATGTCCCTGAGTAAGGCGAATTATATGGAAATCTACCACATTCTACCACATTCATCTAATGTCCTTGATCAACGCTAGTTATAAGGGAATCTATCACATTCTACCACATTCACCTAATGTCCTTGAGCAAGACGAGTTATAACGGAATCTACCACATTCTACCCCATTCATCTAATGTATTTGAGCAAGACACGTTATGAGGGAATTTACCACATTCTACCACATTCATCTAACGTCCATGATCAAGGCAAGTTTTAAGGGAATCTATCACATTGTAACCCATTCACATAATGTCCTTGATCAAAGCAAGTTATAAGGGAATCTAACACATTGTACCCCATTTATCTAATGTCCTTGATCAAGTCAATTTTTAAGGAAATCTATCACATTTTACCACATTCACCTAATGTCCTTGATCAAGGAAAATTATTAGGGAATCTATCACATTCTACCACATCCACGTAATGTACTTGAGCAGGACGAGCTATAAGGGAATCTATCACATTCTACCACATTCACCAAATGTCCTTGATCAAAGCAAATTATAAGGGAATCTATCCAATTATACCACATTCACCTTATGTCCTTGATCAAGGCAAGTTATAAGGAAATATACCACATTCCACCACATTCATCTTATATCCTTGAGCAAGGTAAGTTATAAGGGAATGCATCACACTATACCACATTCACCTTATGTCCTTGTGCAAGGCGAGTTATATGAAAATACACCACATTATACTCCATTCACCTAATGTCTTTGAGCAAGACGAGTTATATAGGAATCGACCACATTCAACTACATTCATCTAATGTCCATGATCAAGGCGAGTTATAAGGGAATCTATCACATTCTACACTATTCACCTCATGTCTTTGAGCAAGGCGAGTTATATGGAAATCTACCACATTTTACCACATTTACCCAATGTACTTGATTAAGGCAAGTTATAAGGGAATCTACCACATTCTGCCACATTCACCCAATGTTGTTATAAGGGAATCTACCATATTCGTCACCATTCACCTCATGTCTTTGAGCAAGGCGAGTTATATGGGAATATACCACATTCTACCTCATTGACCTAATGTCTTTGATTAAGGCAAGTTATAAGGGAATCTACCACATTCTACCACATTCACCCAATGTTCTTGAGTATGGTGAATTATATGGGAATCTACCACGTTCTACAACATTCATCTAATGCCCTTTATCAAGCCATGTTATAAGGGAATATATCACATTCTATAACATTCACCTAATGTCTTTGATCAAGGCACCTTATAAGGTAATCAATCACATTCTATCACATTCACCTAATGTCCTTGCGTAAGTAGAACTATAAGGGAATCTACAACATTCTAGGTAAGTAACAAGGGAATCTATCACATTCTTCTTCATTCATCGAATGTCCTTGAGCAAGACGAGTTATAAGGGAATCAACCACATCTACCACATTCACCTAATGTTCTTGATCAAGGAAAGTTAAAAGGGAAAATATCACATTTTACCACATTCACCTTATGTCCTTGATCAAGGCAAGCTATAAGGGAATTTATCAAATTCTACCACATTCATCTAATGTACTTGAGCAAGGCCAATTATAAGGGAATTTATCAAATTCTACTTCATTCATCTAATGTATTTGAGCAAGACCAGTTATAAAGGAATCTATCACATTCTACCACATTTATCTAATGTACTTGAGCTAGGCAAGTTATAAGGGAATCAATCACATTCTACCACATTCATCTTATACCCTTGAGAAAGGCAAGTTATAAGAGATCTATCACATTCTACCACATTCATGTAATGTCTATGAGCAAGACGAGTTTTAACGGAATCTACCATATTTTACAACATTCACCTAATATCCTTGATCAAGGCAAGTTATAAGGGAATATATAACATTTTACCACATTCACCTTATATCCTTGAGGAAGGCAAGTTATAAAGAAATCTATCACATTCTACCACATTTATCTAATGTACTTGAGCTAGGCAAGTTATAAAGGAATCAACCACATTCTATCACATTCATCTAATGCCCTTCAGCAAGGCAAGTTATAAGGAAATCTATCACATTCTACCACATTCATCTAATGTCTTTGAGCAAGACGGGGTTTAACGGAATCTACCACATTCTATCCCATTCATCTAATGTCCTTGATCAGGACGAGTTATAAGAGAATCTACCACATTCTACCACATTCACCTAATGTCTTTGATCAAGGCAAGTTATAAGGGAATCTACCACATTCTACCCCATTTATCTAATGTCCTTGATCAAGGCAAGTTATCGGCGAATCTAACACATTCTACCGCATTCACCTAATGTCCATGATCCAGGCAAGTTATAAGAGAATCTATCACATTCTAGCACATTCACCTGATGTCCATGAGCTAGGCAAGTTATAAGAGAATATATCAAATTCTACCACATTCATCTAATGTATTTGATCAAGGCCAGTTATAAGGGAATCTATCACATTCTACAACATTCACCTTATGTCCTTGAGCTAGGCAAGTTATAAGGGAATCTATCACATTCTGCCACATTTATCTAATGTACTTGATCTAGGCAAGTTAAAAGGGAATCTACCACATTCTACCACTTTCATCTAATATCCTTGAACAAGGCAAGTTATAAGGGAATCTATCACATTAAACCACATTCACCTTATGTCCTTGTGCAAGGCCAGTTATATGAAAATACACCACATTATTACCCATTCACCGAATATCCTTGAGCAAGATGAGTTATATGGGAATCTATCACATTCTAACACATTCACCTAATGTACTTGAGGCAAGTTAGAAGGGAATCTTCCACATCATACAACATTTACCTAATGTCCTTGATCAGGACAAGTTATAAGCGAATATATCACATTATACAACACTCACCTGATGTCCTTGAGTAAGGCGAGTTATATGAAAATACACCACATTATACCTATTTCCCCTTATGTGAGTTATATTGGAATACACCACATTCTACACCATTCACCTAATGTA
Source organism: Panopea generosa (assembly GCA_029582155.1). Taxonomy (NCBI): domain Eukaryota; kingdom Metazoa; phylum Mollusca; class Bivalvia; order Adapedonta; family Hiatellidae; genus Panopea; species Panopea generosa. Next base: position 6,012,997 of record CM055894.1, read on the forward strand.
CCTGAATAAGACAAGTTATAATAGAATCTACCACATTCTACTTCATTCTCCCAATGTCCTTAAGCAAGCAAGAATTTGTTTCAAAATCGAATTTAAAAAAAAATACTAATGCTAACAAATCAGATATATTTTGACATCAATTGCAATATTGCTTATACAATTTAGAGTGAACTAATCTGTGAGATGGTGTAATACTGTGACTCTATGCACATGTATCAACTATTTATGCACGTTTAAAGGCAGTATGTAAAAATAAATGAGTGAAACATCCCTATAAAATATTGATTGATTGATTGAATGATTGAACATTTAGCGTCATTTTATGCCATCGAGGGCTAACCATCAGTTAACCAAACCACTGTTTCCTGGGATTAACAAGTACTCGAGCACATTCCATCTCCACAAGTAATTGATAACTTTCCCACTTTAATCAGTGGTGATAGACGAATGATAATGAGACACAATGTCGTTTAGCAATCATCACGGAGACTGTTGCCGGGCGGGGGATTCGAACTGACGACACCTGGATTAATAGTCAGACACGTAACCGACTGAGCTAATCGGGCCCGGCTCCTAATAAAATAAAATGTATTAATAAAAGTATAATATTATATTGTAATAATATAAACTGATTTAAATAATGCACTCTAAATGGAGATATTTAATATATTTAATAGTCTGAACTAGATTTAACTGTTATTGAATTCTAAGATGTTCACAGAATGATGGAAATGTACTTATAGACCAGCATCATACAACCAATATATTAACTGCAAAAAAAGTTATTTAATACCCGTGTATAATTGTGCAGTGTCACTGTCTGGAAATTCTCTGGTGTTTTATTTGGGGAATATAACTAAATTTTTAATATAAAGAGAGGAAATAATTTTAGACATTGTTCGGTCGAAATCAGTTTCTAACTACCCTGCACTCAGATTTACCAGCATAGCATGTATCAACAATAGCAACCCTTATCACAGCATGCTGTCAACGCTTTCTCTCCCTGGATACTGTGCAGAACTGACCAACTGACTCCACAGAACATTAGCATTGTACAAAGATAATAAAACCTGATTAACTGACACCTCTTTAACATACATACAAGTGCCATAGTACAAAAATAACATGTTCTGTCAATATACAACATCCCCTACGAAATAAACACACACACACACACACACACATTTTTCTTTCACTGTTAGAAAAATATTATACACTAAAATGAAACACTCATACATTATGTTCATACATAAAATGCAGAAAACAACAAAATTAAATCAAGTGACATATTTTCTTGTTCTAATACAAAGATAATCGTTTTGTTTTTTTTAAAAAAAATGACCAATAATAGAATTGAATACATATTTTTGTCTTATGGTCACATTGACGACATGAAAAATTAATAAAGAAACAATTTGAAATGTATTTATTTTCGTTACATAAACAAATGTAAACTGTAAAATTGTGTAAAACCTTTTAATCATACGTAATTTGAAAATTGTATTTGATTCTTGACAAAATATCGCCCTGTTCTACAACTTAAGATCAGAATAAATCATATTGTAAATAAGTAAACAAAGTCTATAGAAACAATTTGTACTTAAAATTAAAACTATTGATATGTTCACAGTAGACTTAATGTAAAAAAAAACATTGGAAAACTTTTCTAAGAAATCAAGTAATATAAGCAAATTAAAACACCTTCATGTGCATAGTTATAAATGAAATAACATATACGGTACTTAACGTTTAATTTACTAACGTGTTTCATCATAAATCACAGCACATTAACATTATATCATCTGGGCTGATAGGAGTTCTGGTGAGTTCAAAGATGTATTACACATTTATCAATACAATCGTTTAATATGTATGAGTGAAAATTGGGTATAGTTTGTTCTGCCAGATTTCAATGTGTTTGAACTTAAACAGAAATGAGGTGAGTTCCCAGAAAACATTTTCGGCTGGTTTCCAACAAAACTGTACATAAAGTACTTATACTATTATCAGTACGTTGTTATCCCAAAACATGCTTTGTTTTTGGGAATCCACCAACACGGTTAACCATCATACCCAATATGTCTGGTACATTACACTTCCTGGTTGGCTGTCTAAGTGCAAGATACATGATTTCTTACCTAATGTCGGCTACTACAGATTTTTACTAACATAATTGCAAAAAAAAAATAATTTTACAAACGCATCAAACTGGCAAACGGTATGGATATGAAACAAGAGAAACAATCGCAACATTAACATGATATAGCTATATAGATATATGGATATTTACTTATAAAGAGAGAGAGAAAACCTCAATATTAACATGATATATATATAATACCTGGCTATATAAATACATGATTTCAAACATTAGGTCAAGCCAGAGGCTAAAACTATCAGGGCTTTTTAATTATATCAAAAGTATTGTACTGCTTTAAAAAGTAAAAATTAAATCTAATTGGTTAGTAAGGTATCCGCACCTCGCAATCAAGCACTAGCTAAAACTAAAAGTTGGTGAAGTAAAGAGATATATATATACATGTATATAGTAAAGGTAAAGTTTAATACGATATATCATAGGTGAGAGAAAACAAAATGCCAGCTACCATACATTATTAGCGATGTTATTGTATAATTATTCTGATTTATAGTTATATCATTCATTTCAGAAAATTGAAACTTATCTCCTTATTGTCTGTGTTTTTGAAGAGAAGATTAAACAAAACAGAAACTATCATTTTCTTAATTATTCAACCCGTAGATGGGTTTAATATCTTAAATTTTATGAACAATATACTTTATTTTTAAAACCTATTTTTATCGTAAGTTTATTCGTGAAATGCAACAAATGTGAATTGTTCAAATGGTGTTTGTTTGCATTTACACAGTCCACAATGCACTGTTGTGCTTTGAAAAATATTACTTTTGAATTCTGACCAAATTATGTTTCACTATGTTTATGAACATAATATATCACAATATGTGGTAGAATGCACGAACTGATTAGTAACACAAACGACAAATGCATTTATGTCCCTATAGCTGATATTACAGTATCAACATCACCATATTTCGTAATAATTTGATTGAACCCTGAAGCAACTATTAATGTATCCTGTTTTGCTAACGAAGCTGTTAATATATCAACCATTATCAATACATAGCTATACTTTCATTGTGTAATAGGTAATGACCAATACAAGTCTACTTGCTCACCCTGAAAGATGAGGTTGGGGTTCAATAGCCATTTATACTACTTGAGACAGTATTCTAAGCGCTGTAACACTAAAGTATCATGCCGCAGACACATGGTATGATACCCCACCCAGTCATATTATACTCACACCGGGCCGACCAGATCTAGAACTCTCCTCTAAATGCTGAGCGTCAAGCCGATTTTAACAAATCTACTCTCTAAAAAAGGTTATTCTCTTTTAACCCTTTTTAAATTAATATGAAATCATGGATGGCCCGTAATAATGAAATAGTTATATGATGCTTATAATCACCATCTTATCAATGTATCTGGAAATATTTACTGGTTCTGAGGTAGCAATTTGGTTCTGATACACTTTAATAGAACAGAAGTTCATCAACTAAAATGTAATGACTAACCCCTTATAAAACTCATCTTGCCTAAAAATGAATTTTAGGCAAAACACTGTCAGATAAATAACCAATCATACTTTACAATTCGAGATTTTGCTCTGTAAATACCCAGTTTTTAAATAAACTTTGAAAATAATTCATTTCTTCTATTGGATCCTCAGTAAAACTAGACTGATCAATTGAGCTTTAATGAGCATATATCAGCATATATCAGTTTTAACAGACCAATTATCTTTATTGGAAAGTACCATTTACACTTTGGTTGCTCTGTGTGAGTGAATTATTATCTCGGCGATACGTAAACGCTTTTTTCTAATTATTTTTAAGCACAGCTGGTTCCTACTCATATTTACATTGGTGGTCTTCGATAAAACATCTATTTTAGTATCTCAGTCGTCTAATCATGTATAATGTTGATTATACTATGAAAAAAAGTGATTATTTTTAAAATATGTAACCATTTTATAAAAAATTGAATCAGGTGATTTAATTGTAACAACCATTGAAATTCTAGCCAAAAAAAACTGAGCGCATAGGCCTAATTTGGAAATCCTTTGTCTTTGGCTTATTTATATCAATATGTTTATGGCAATACGGACTTAATGAATATATAATTAAACCATTTAGGCATTTTGAATAAAAGTCTTTTGTTTTGTCAATTCTTACATTTTGAAAAATCCTGATACACTTTCGTTTAACAGTATTATGTTAGAAATGTAGTGTATTATGGTATATTTTTTGAAATAGGAGTGTAAATGAATAAAAGTGCAAATAGAATACTTTTTCACATATTTTTTATTTAATATGCAAAAATTGATATTTTAATTCATGTGTGTGTGTGTGGATAAAAATCCTACAAACTAAATGTTTAATGCAGTACCAGTATTATAAATGTCTTTATGGATGAAAAATTGTTACATACTGAATGTTAAATATATACGTTGTTGTTAATCGGGTTGGTTGTTAGTTGTTGATTTTACTTTCATTGTTAAACAAGTTCTTACAACTTAGATAAATCACGCTCGAATTCGTCCGTAACAGAATCAGTTCTAAGCACATGTAAAGATAGTGTCTTCCTTAACAACACTACACATACATGTAGCCTGTGAGCGGGATCGAACCTATGACCCTTCGATCAGGGTTTGAAGTTTTTCTACTGCACCACACGCTCCACAAAAATATGGAATATATATCATATTAATTTCAAAAGAATATATTGATAAATAAGTGTTGTGAATTTCAAATACAATAATGAAGTGCACAGTTTTACAAACCTACCATGGAAGTTTGAACTGACATATAACTGACTTCTTGAATATTGTTGTTTTACTTTAGACATGCAATAATGTAATGTGATTACCAGTAGTGGGGGGCGGGCATAATAATCCAACTGTATGATTCAGGTTAGGTTATTACAATTAGTTTAGTATATAATGTTTTGTTTTAGCTCGATTACGATGAAAGCTCTGAGCTTATATGATCCGCTTTCCAATCCGCTTCATGGGTAGCACCAGTACTAAGTGCTGTTTTATGCGAGGCGTCGGGTCGAGCTGGGAATCGAACCCACAACTTCTGGCGTGAGCGGCCAACACTATATTAATTAGACTACCACCCCGCTGATGCAATTAATTCACTTGCACCAGTCCAATTATTAGATTGATAAACAATATATATATAAATAATGATTAATAATAAGTTGAAACATGTGTTGTATGGAATATACAATTCATAATGACTGTGGCAAGTGTAAACATTTGTCTTTCTTGAAACATAAAATATACCCGATTATTTATATGTTCTTTTGCCAGAAATGTATATGATAGGGAAACCTTAATAGTATAACTGATGTAAAGATGCTCAACCCAGTCAATTAAATGGACTATGCTGATAGCAAATAGGATGTTCAAGCATTCAGTGGCGGGAGGGAGTAAATGTTAAGTAGCCAATGAGGCCTCCAAACATATTATATAATGAAACGGTGAAATGAAGGTCAGCATATTCAATGAGTCAGTGCATAAATAGTATCCGCAGAATAATAGAAAGTGAAACTATTTGAACAACAATATGGCAGATAATGTTATAGAATATTTGCTAATGGCAGCCTCTTCAAATGTATTAAACATTTTACATTGTAGGGGAACATCATATTGATATTAATAGTATTCAGGAGCCAAGTGGGGAATATATTTACGGTGAGAGTTTGCGAAGAATGTTCTTGTAGTTGATGGAACCCATCTTCTTCAGGCTATAAGGTGAACAAAGGAAATAGCTTGAAGCTATGTTGTTAACAGTGTCCTTTGTCATATTTACACACAATTGACAAGAGACGAAGCTTTAATGCTTGGCGCAAACAACAATATGCACAATAAAAATATTAATGTCATGACTGAAGGTATGCCTATTTAGATGGATATTGATTGAGCCTACCAACGAAAACCAGCCTATTGCGATATCAAACAATGATCGGACACAGCTTATACCATTTTTGGGGTAAAAACAGTAAGTAATAATATACATACATTATTTTAACATATTTGTCCTAGATTTAATAAAACATAATACTTTTTCAACATCACTATAAGCATAGCCAGTATATTGTGCAAACTATTTTTTTTTAATTTTTGAAAACTTTTACCAACTATATGAAATCAATAAAATCTAAATTTTATAAAATATCTGTACTCTTTGTTACATGTATTTTAATAGATAGTATTTTCACTATACATAATTTATTTATAGTTCCCCATGAAAATTATGCAACAGAAGAAGTTACGCAACTCTGTGAAGAAACTAGTGAAGGTAAACATATTTCTTACTAATACAAAATTAATGAGAATAAAGAATAAATTGTATCGTGTAAACAGAAAATACTTTGAAATAAAATATAACGTAATTCAACATAAATAGAACTTAATACTTCATACTATACATTTCCGACTAAATACAGCACCATGAGTATGATTACCCTCCCAGTTTGATATTATATCATTGCAAGAGGGTCACAATGAGTATAAATCGTCCACCAGTAGTGCAGTATACCATACTAAAGAAGGCTGATACTACTTCAGACATTAACAAGATTACATTATAGATATATAATTACTGTATTTCGCAAAATTCAAATAATACAAATAATAGTCGTAACACTGCCATTGATCGTCCGATTTGAACAGTACAAAACTTTCTCCATAGTATCATGAAATAATGCTGCACACAAAGGCAAATAAAGCAAAATTTTATGATCAAGAGCCACAAAACATACAAAGCTCTCCGAATTGACTTGTTCAAACCTTGTCCGAGGTCTTATGGTATACAACTACAATGAAAATGAAACATGTTCAGGTGATGGGGAATGCATTTGATTTTGTTGTGATTCGTAACCTAAACATTATTTATCATATTTGGCCTGTTAAAGTGTTTTTTTTTCTGAGATATTATATTTATATATATTCACATACTTTTTAACAGTTCAAGGTCTTTATATAACTCTGACATAAAATATTCGATTAAATCAGTTCAATACGTTTCCTTGATACTCTAATTATAATTACTTTGCAAGTTTAAAATGCGAGGGCTAGAGTGCACATAACCAAATGTTAACAGACAGAACAATGCGATCTGAATAGCTCACTTGAGTTTTGTATAATACAGAAACAGTTATACGATACTAAACGTCCATATAGTGTTATGCATTTATGCCACTGTTAACCTAACATTCACATTACTTTTTTCAGAGTTTACTTTGAAAGAATATCCATCTTTGTCGATATGGACGTGTAGATATTAGTGCGTCCCCCAACAGACACACACGGTGATAAGTGGATAGAGGAAGTAACTAAGACCAAAAAAAAAGATGATTAATTTTAAATGGCTATTCAATAGAGAGGGGGTATATGTTGACTGGTAGTGGTGTAATGACCAAAAGGTGGAAAGTGCAATGTACCATATATAATGGCATTATTTAATTATTCTAATACAAAAGTTATGCCAAAAGAACTAACATAAAGATTAAATAGAATATGGCTTTATTAAATGATCGTAATTTTGAAGTATATACACCTTGTCTATCCCGTCTCTACAATTGATAAAGGGGATTGGGCTAGCTAAATGCTAGTCATAAGCTCATTTTTCCAAAGAACCAAATGGATTTTACGATCGCTTTTCACAAGTCCATTTCAATATATTATGACTTTTAATACTCTGAGACTTGTGTAATGTATCCAACTAATGTTAAATCAGTGTTGGATAATATTATAGCAATGACCTAATTGATGATGTAATATAAACAAGCACTTAACATAGTTCATAATGAATACTTATCCCTCTTCACATTGCAGTTATTTTGTTCAAATGACCTGGCTATAAACGTTTGTAATTTTATTGATAGACAAGGAACTGTTTGAATATGATTTAAACTATGTTGTATTTTGTTATAACCAATAGTACAAATGATATATCTGAATGTAATGCATAACATGTCTTTTAACTATAGTATGAAATAAAATTGTTATATATTACATTGTTTATTTCGTAAATTATTCCTTGAAGAATTACATTCTTTCTTTAAATCTGCTATTCTATACATGTATAAATTTTGATTGCAAAGCAGACTGCACTTAAAAGTACCCAATCCTCCAATGTCTTTGTACCATTTTAAATTTCAACCACCAATTTGGTGGTCCATTTATTCAACATGTTATAGGTGTATGAGGACCAGGATGTAATACAAAATAAATATATATGATTATGTTGTAATAGAGTAAAACATGTTTTTATTTCATTTATCATTCAAATAAACTATTGTTTTTTCTTCTTTTCCCCCTTTTTTCTTATGTGTAGTGTTATCTAAAACAATATTTCTGAAGTTATAATTTTTTAATCACATAATTTAGATATGTATTATACTAAAGCATAAGACAAAATAAATATTTTGTATCGGTTGTTTCCAGTTTACATTCATTTCTTATACATATATGGAGAGACAAAGAGTTTTTTATTTATTTTATTTATACATGGTATCTATGTATCGTACATGTATGATACATGACACAAAGATATTTGCAAAATGTGTTTCATTGCAAGATGGATTAACATACAAGGAAAACTCGGCATTATTGTGATTTTGAAAAAATCTGTTTGAGTTCCAATCAAGTGTATATATGTTGTTTTAAATATATTCTTTTTTTTAATTTGTTCCCCTACTTCAAAGTTTAATTAATTATTGTGTATGATATATAAACTGAGAGTATGAGCATAAATCAAATATATTAAGTAATATTCTATTTGCACCTAACTCCATCGAACCAGTAACTCGGGTCATTATGGCATTAGTTGTAAATTTTAGTAGATAGATAGATATCAAAATAAATAGATAGTATCAAAACAAAAACCTCCAAATCAATTTATATTATCTGTTGATATCATTTGTGACCAATATTGTTTCAATATGATCTATTCATTAGAAGCTACTTTATATTCATTCAAATCAAACAGCTTTATTTTATCCATGCATCGTGCATTTGGATTTTTTGTTTGATTTATATTATCATATTACAGGGAAAGTATCCTAATAAAACTGGCGAAAAAAAAAACAACTAAAAGATTACTAATTTTGTGCTAGGATAGTATTTGTTCATATTTTCTGTTATATATTAAAAGGTCGTCGTACATTTTTGCTGCATTCGGTCCCTTGTTAACCTACTGAAACAGCTTGAGAAAAAAAAAAATTAAAGAGCTCACAAAATTATCTTACAGATAAATGTGATGCTACTGACTGAATTCAGCCAAACATATTTTACAGAATAACGATATGAAATGTATAAAATACTTTCCGTAGTTTTCATGATGTATTGTGAGATGCCCAATACTGACTGAATTCAGCCAGGAAGCAAAATGGTTTCCTTCAAAAGCAGAAGTTGCAAACTGACTTCTAAATATAAAGTTTGGCTGAATTCAGCCAGTGAGGAGCTGGAATGGCAAATATCGATTTTATACGCGAGAACAGAAGTTAAAAATATCAATAGTTTTGACCTTTTCAGAAAAGGGTCAATTTGAATCAGAACGTGTTATACATGCTTTCTATTGAGCTCAAAATGTTTTAATTCCTTTTTTAAGTATTGATAATTGTGTAGATATTGACCTTGAAGAAATCTGCTCTCCAATGCATTCGTTCGAGTGCGTTATGACGAGAGATAAAATACGTTTGTTTGTGTTAATCAAATATCAATGATAATAAGATTATAACTTGTGCAAGTGGTTATCCATGAAAATAAAAACAGAGAAATGTTCATTTATTTCCACGATATTAAGAGTATGTTACGGTTTTAAAGGTGTCCGATTATGAAGATATTCCTTTGTTATATATAGCCCATTCTTCATATATCCAATTCTGAACTTTTATTTTTAGAGAAAGAACTCGGAGATGTATGTCCACGAGACGAGGCATGTAAAGACGAAAATGCTGAATGTGTTAGCGGCAGCAGTGGTAGCATAAAAAGGTGCCAGTGTAAAAACACTCACTCTGATAGTAATGGAAAGGACACTCCAAACGGTGTTTGCACAAATAGTAAGACTCTTTTATTTTTAGTATTGGTAGAATCCTTTAACGTACTGAATAAAATAGTATAATTTATGCTTTTTAAATATTTTAACAGCTGTTTTCAGGTATGAATATTTGTTTAGATATTGACCTTGTGGAAGTCTGCTCTCAAATTCATCGTTTGAGTACGTTATGCTGATGAAACAATGTTTTAAGTCGGTGTCAATCAAATATTTTTAACAACAAAATTATTTCAACTGCAAGTCCCTGTCAATATAACTAATAATAGGGCTTGATCTTCATGACATTTAGTGTATTTAATGATTGTAAAGTTATCTAATTATCAAAATATGTCTTTATCAAACAACCTGTCTGTCTTATTTTAAGATTCTACACTCATTTTTTAGAAAAAGAACTCGGAGAAGAATGTCAACGAGACGAGGCATGTAAAGACGAGAATGCTGAATGTATTATCGCGAGTAGTGGAAGCACGAAGACGTGCCAGTGTAAAAACTCTCACTTTGATAGTAATGGAAAGGACACTCCAAATGGTGTTTGTACAAACAGTAAGACTCGTTTATTATTTGTATTTGAATTAACCTCTAAATTATTCAATAAAACAATTAAATACATGCTTTCTATTGTGCTCAACATGTTTTAATTCCTTTTTTAAGTATTGATAATTGTGTAGATATTGACCTTGAAGAAATCTGCTCTCCAATGCATTCGTTCGAGTGCGTTATGACGAGAGATAAAATACGTTTGTTTGTGTTAATCAAATATCAATGATAATAAGATTATAACTTGTGCAAGTGGTTATCCATGAAAATAAAAACAGAGAAATGTTCATTTATTTCCACGATATTAAGAGTATGTTACGGTTTTAAAGGTGTCCGATTATGAAGATATTCCTTTGTTATATATAGCCCATTCTTCATATATCCAATTCTGAACTTTTATTTTTAGAGAAAGAACTCGGAGATGTATGTCCACGAGACGAGGCATGTAAAGACGAAAATGCTGAATGTGTTAGCGGCAGCAGTGGTAGCATAAAAAGGTGCCAGTGTAAAAACACTCATTCTGATAGTAATGGAAAGGACACTCCAAACGGTGTTTGCACAAATAGTAAGACTCTTTTATTTTTAGTATTGGTATAATCCTATAACGTACTGAATGAAATAGTTTAATATATGATTTTTAAGTTTTTTAACAGCTGTTTTCAGGTATGAATATTTGTTTAGATATTGACCTTGAGGAAGTCTGCTCTCAAATTCATCGTTTGAGTACGTTATACCGATAAAGCTAATGTTGTAAGTCAGTGTTAATCAAATATCTTTAACAATAAAATTATGACAACTGCAGGTCCCTCTAAATACAACTTAGAATAGGGCTTTATTTCCATGATATTTAGTGTAATTACTGGTTGTAAGATTGTCTAATTATCAAAATATTTCTTTATCACATAACATATCTGTATTATTTTAAGATTCCACACTCTTGTTTTAGAAAAAGAACTCGGAGAAGAATGTCAACGAGACGATGCATGTAAAGACGAGAATGCTGAATGTTTTAGAGCGAACAGTGGAAGCACGAAGATGTGCCAGTGTAAAAATTCTCACTTTGATAGTAATGGAAAGGACACTCCAAACGGTGTTTGCACAAAAAGTAAGACTTTTCTATTTTTAGTATTGGTATATTCCTGTTACGCGTTGAATACAGTTGTTTAATACATGCTTTTAGAAATAATGTAATTGCTGTTTTTAGTATTAATATTAATTCAGGTATTAACGTTGAAGAAGTCTGATCTCAAATTCATTCGTTAGAGTACGTTATGCCGATGAAACATTGTTGTAAGTCAGTGTTAATCAAATATCTTTAACAACAAAATTATGACAACTTCATGTCCCTCTAAATAGAACTTAGAAAAGGGCCTTATTTCCATGATACTTAGTGTATTTAATGGTTATAAAATTGTCTAATTATGAAAATATTTCTTTATCACACAACCTATCTGTCTTATTTTAAGATTCCACACTCTTGTTTTAGAAAAAGAACTCGGAGAAGAATGTCAACGTGACGATGCATGTAAAGACGAGAATGCTAAATGTTTTATCGCAAACAGTGGAAGCACAAAGACGTGCCAGTGTAAAAACTCTCACTTTGACAGTAATGGAAAGAACACTCCAAACGGTGTTTGCACAAATAGTACGACTCGTTTATGTTTAGTAATAGCATAATCCTTTTACGTATTGAATACAACAGTTTAATACATGCTTTTTGATATACTTAAATTATTGTATTGCTGTTTTAGGTATTAAGTGTTGTGTAGATACAGACCTTGAAGAAGTCTACTCTCAAATTTATTCGTTTGGGTACGTTATGCCGATGAGACAAAATTAATGTTGTTTGTTTGTGTTAATCAAATATCAATAATAATCAAATTATTAGTACTGCAAGTGTCAATCCATGAAACAAAATCAAAGGAAAGTTCATTATATTTCACGATATTAAGTGTATGTTACGGTTTTAAAGGTATCCGATTATGAAGATAGTGTTAAATTATATATAGCCCGTTCTGTATATATCAAATTCTATACTTTTCTGTTTAGAAAAAGAACTCGGAGATGAATGTCCACGAGACGAGGCATGTAAAGACGAAAATGCTGAATGTGTTAGCGCCAGCAGTGGAAACATGAAAAGGTGCCAATGTAAAAACTCTCATTCTGATAGTAATGGAAAGGACATTCCAAACGGTGTTTGCACAAATAGTAAGACTATTCTATTTTTAGTATTGGTATAATCCTCTAACGTACTAAATAAAATAGTTTAATAAAGTTATACGCTTTTTAAATATTTTAATAGCTGTTTTTATGTATGAATATTTGTTTAGATATAGACCTTGAGGAAGTATGATCTCAAATGCATCGTTTGAGTACGTTATGCCGATGAAACAATGTTGTAAGTCAGTGTCAAATATCTTTAACAACAAAACTATTACAACTGCAAGTCCCTGTCAATATAACTAAGAATAGGGCTTGATCTTCACGACATTTAGTGTATTTAATGATTGTAAAATTGTCTAATTATCAAAATATGTCTTTATCAAACAACCTGTCTGTCTTATTTTAAGATTCTACACTCATTTTTTAGAAAAAGAACTCGGAGAAGAATGTCAACGAGACGAGGCATGTAAAGACGAGAATGCTGAATGTATTATCGCGAGTAGTGGAAGCACGAAGACGTGCCAGTGTAAACACTCTCACTTTGATAGTAATGGAAAGGACACTTCAAACGGTGTTTGCACAAACAGTAAGACTCGTTTATTATTTGTATTTGTATAATCCTCTAAAGTATTAAATAAAACAATTAAATACATTCTTTCTATTATGCTCAAAATATTTTAATTCCTTTTTTAAGTATTAATAATTGTGTAGATATTAAGCTTAAAGAAGACTGCTCTCCAATGCATTCGTTTGAGTGCATTATGACGAGAGACAAATGACGTTTGTTTGTGTTAATCAAATATCAATGATAATAAGATTATAACTTGTGCAAGTGTTAATCCATAAAAATTAAACCAGAAAAAATGTTCATTCATTTCCACTATATTAAGAGTATGTTACGGTTTTAAAGGTGTCCGATTATGAAGATATTCCTTTGTTATATATAGCCCATTCTTCATATTTCAAATTCTGAACTTTTATTTTTAGAGAAAGAACTCGGAGATGTATGTCCACGAGACGAGGCATGTAAAGACGAAAATGCTGAATGTGTAAGCGGCAGCAGTGGTAGCATAAAAAGGTGCCAGTGTAAAAACACTCACTCTGATAGTAATGGAAAGGACACTCCAAACGGTGTTTGCACAAATAGTAAGACTCTTTTATTTTTAGTATTGGTAGAATCCTTTAACGTACTGAATAAAATAGTATAATTTATGCTTTTTAAATATTTTAACAGCTGTTTTCAGGTATGAATATTTGTTTAGATATTGACCTTGTGGAAGTCTGCTCTCAAATTCATCGTTTGAGTACGTTATGCTGATGAAACAATGTTTTAAGTCGGTGTCAATCAAATATTTTTAACAACAAAATTATTTCAACTGTAAGTCCCTGTCAATATAACTAATAATAGGGCTTGATCTTCATGACATTTAGTGTATTTAATGATTGTTAAGTTATCTAATTATCAAAATATGTCTTTATCAAACAACCTGTCTGTCTTATTTTAAGATTCTACACTCATTTTTTAGAAAAAGAACTCGGAGAAGAATGTCAACGAGACGAGGCATGTAAAGACGAGAATGCTGAATGTATTATCGCGAGTAGTGGAAGCACGAAGACGTGCCAGTGTAAAAACTCTCACTTTGATAGTAATGGAAAGAACACTCCAAGTGGTGTTTGTACAAACAGTAAGACTCGTTTATTATTTGTATTTGAATTAACCTCTAAATTATTCAATAAAACAATTAAATACATGCTTTGTATTGTGCTCAAAATGTTTTAATTCCTTTTTTAAGTATTGATAATTGTGTAGATATTGACCTTGAAGAAATCTGCTCTCCAATGCATTCGTTCGAGTGCGTTATGACGAGAGATAAAATACGTTTGTTTTTGTTAATCAAATATCAATGATAATAAGATTATAACTTGTGCAAGTGGTTATCCATGAAAATAAAAACAGAGAAATGTTCATTTATTTCCACGATATTAAGAGTATGTTACGGTTTTAAAGGTGTCCGATTATGAAGATATTCCTTTGTTATATATAGCCCATTCTTCATATATCCAATTCTGAACTTTTATTTTTAGAGAAAGAACTCGGAGATGTATGTCCACGAGACGAGGCATGTAAAGACGAAAATGCTGAATGTGTTAGCGGCAGCAGTGGTAGCATAAAAAGGTGCCAGTGTAAAAACACTCATTCTGATAGTAATGGAAAGGACACTCCAAACGGTGTTTGCACAAATAGTAAGACTCTTTTATTTTTAGTATTGGTATAATCCTATAACGTACTGAATGAAATAGTTTAATATATGATTTTTAAGTTTTTTAACAGCTGTTTTCAGGTATGAATATTTGTTTAGATATTGACCTTGAGGAAGTCTGCTCTCAAATTCATCGTTTGAGTACGTTATACCGATAAAACTAATGTTGTAAGTCAGTGTTAATCAAATATCTTTAACAATAAAATTATGACAACTGCAGGTCCCTCTAAATACAACTTAGAATAGGGCTTTATTTCCATGATATTTAGTGTAATTACTGGTTGTAAGATTGTCTAATTATCAAAATATTTCTTTATCACATAACATATCTGTATTATTTTAAGATTCCACACTCTTGTTTTAGAAAAAGAACTCGGAGAAGAATGTCAACGAGACGATGCATGTAAAGACGAGAATGCTGAATGTTTTAGAGCGAACAGTGGAAGCACGAAGATGTGCCAGTGTAAAAATTCTCACTTTGATAGTAATGGAAAGGACACTCCAAACGGTGTTTGCACAAAAAGTAAGACTTTTCTATTTTTAGTATTGGTATATTCCTGTTACGCGTTGAATACAGTTGTTTAATACATGCTTTTAGAAATAATGTAATTGCTGTTTTTAGTATTAATATTAATTCAGGTATTAACGTTGAAGAAGTCTGATCTCAAATTCATTCGTTAGAGTACGTTATGCCGATGAAACATTGTTGTAAGTCAGTGTTAATCAAATATCTTTAACAACAAAATTATGACAACTTCATGTCCCTCTAAATAGAATTAGAAAAGGGCCTTATTTCCATGATACTTAGTGTATTTAATGGTTGTAAAATTGTCTAATTATGAAAATATTTCTTTATCACACAACCTATCTGTCTTATTTTAAGATTCCACACTCTTGTTTTAGAAAAAGAACTCGGAGAAGAATGTCAACGTGACGATGCATGTAAAGACGAGAATGCTGAATGTTTTATCGCAAACAGTGGAAGCACAAAGACGTGCCAGTGTAAAAACTCTCACTTTGACAGTAATGGAAAGAACACTCCAAACGGTGTTTGCACAAATAGTACGACTCGTTTATGTTTAGTAATAGCATAATCCTTTAACGTATTGAATACAACAGTTTAATACATGCTTTTTGATATACTTAAATTATTGTATTGCTGTTTTAGGTATTAAGTGTTGAGTAGATACTGACCTTGAAGAAGTCTACTCTCAAATTTATTCGTTTGGGTACGTTATGCCGATGAGACAAAATTAATGTTGTTTGTTTGTGTTAATCAAATATCAATAATAATCAAATTATTAGTACTGCAAGTGTCAATCCATGAAACAAAATCAAAGGAAAGTTCATTATATTTCACGATATTACGTGTATGTTACGGTTTTAAAGGTATCCGATTATGAAGATAGTGTTAAATTATATATAGCCCGTTCTGTATATATCAAATTCTATACTTTTCTGTTTAGAAAAAGAACTCGGAGATGTATGTCCACGAGACGAGGCATGTAAAGACGAAAATGCTGAATGTGTTAGCGCCAGCAGTGGAAACATGAAAAGGTGCCAGTGTAAAAACTCTCATTCTGATAGTAATGGAAAGGACATTCCAAACGGTGTTTGCACAAATAGTAAGACTATTTTATTTTTAGTATTGGTATAATCCTTTAACGTACTAAATAAAATAGTTTAATAAAGTTATACGCTTTTTAAATATTTTAATAGCTGTTTTTATGTATGAATATTTGTTTAGATATAGACCTTGAGGAAGTATGATCTCAAATGCATCGTTTGAGTACGTTATGCCGATGAAACAATGTTGTAAGTCAGTGTCAAATATCTTTAACAACAAAACTATTACAACTGCAAGTCCCTGTCAATATAACTAAGAATAGGGCTTAATCTTCATGACATTTAGTGTATTTAATGATTGTAAAATTGTCTAATTATCAAAATATGTCTTTATCAAACAACCTGTCTTTCTTATTTTAAGATTCTACACTCATTTTTTAGAAAAAGAACTCGGAGAAGAATGTCAACGAGACGAGGCATGTAAAGACGAGAATGCTGAATGTATTATCGCGAGTAGTGGAAGCACGAAGACGTGCCAATGTAAAAACTCTCACTTTGATAGTAATGGAAAGGACACTTCAAACGGTGTTTGCACAAACAGTAAGACTCGTTTATTATTTGTATTTGTATAATCCTCTAAAGTATTAAATAAAACAATTAAATACATTCTTTCTATTATGCTCAAAATATTTTAATTCCTTTTTTAAGTATTAATAATTGTGTAGATATTAAGCTTAAAGAAGACTGCTCTCCAATGCATTCGTTTGAGTGCATTATGACGAGAGACAAATGACGTTTGTTTGTGTTAATCAAATATCAATGATAATAAGATTATAACTTGTGCAAGTGTTAATCCATAAAAATTAAACCAGAAAAATGTTCATTCATTTCCACGATATTAAGAGTATGTTACGGTTTTAAAGGTGTCCGATTATGAAGATATTCCTTTGTTATATATAGCCCATTCTTCATATATCCAATTCTGAACTTTTATTTTTAGAGAAAGAACTCGGAGATGTATGTCCACGAGACGAGGCATGTAAAGACGAAAATGCTGAATGTGTTAGCGGCAGCAGTGGTAGCATAAAAAGGTGCAAGTGTAAAAACACTCACTCTGATAGTAATGGAAAGGACACTCCAAACGGTGTTTGCACAAATAGTAAGACTCTTTTATTTTTAGTATTGGTAGAATCCTTTAACGTACTGAATAAAATAGTATAATTTATGCTTTTTAAATATTTTAACAGCTGTTTTCAGGTATGAATATTTGTTTAGATATTGACCTTGTGGAAGTCTGCTCTCAAATTCATCGTTTGAGTACGTTATGCTGATGAAACAATGTTTTAAGTCGGTGTCAATCAAATATTTTTAACAACAAAATTATTTCAACTGCAAGTCCCTGTCAATATAACTAATAATAGGGCTTGATCTTCATGACATTTAGTGTATTTAATGATTGTAAAGTTATCTAATTATCAAAATATGTCTTTATCAAACAACCTGTCTGTCTTATTTTAAGATTCTACACTCATTTTTTAGAAAAAGAACTCGGAGAAGAATGTCAACGAGACGAGGCATGTAAAGACGAGAATGCTGAATGTATTATCGCGAGTAGTGGAAGCACGAAGACGTGCCAGTGTAAAAACTCTCACTTTGATAGTAATGGAAAGGACACTCCAAATGGTGTTTGTACAAACAGTAAGACTCGTTTATTATTTGTATTTGAATTAACCTCTAAATTATTCAATAAAACAATTAAATACATGCTTTGTATTGTGCTCAAAATGTTTTAATTCCTTTTTTAAGTATTGATAATTGTGTAGATATTGACCTTGAAGAAATCTGCTCTCCAATGCATTCGTTCGAGTGCGTTATGACGAGAGATAAAATACGTTTGTTTGTGTTAATCAAATATCAATGATAATAAGATTATAACTTGTGCAAGTGGTTATCCATGAAAATAAAAACAGAGAAATGTTCATTTATTTCCACGATATTAAGAGTATGTTACGGTTTTAAAGGTGTCCGATTATGAAGATATTCCTTTGTTATATATAGCCCATTCTTCATATATCCAATTCTGAACTTTTATTTTTAGAGAAAGAACTCGGAGATGTATGTCCACGAGACGAGGCATGTAAAGACGAAAATGCTGAATGTGTTAGCGGCAGCAGTGGTAGCATAAAAAGGTGCCAGTGTAAAAACACTCACTCTGATAGTAATGGAAAGGACACTCCAAACGGTGTTTGCACAAATAGTAAGACTCTTTTATTTTTAGTATTGGTAGAATCCTTTAACGTACTGAATAAAATAGTATAATTTATGCTTTTTAAATATTTTAACAGCTGTTTTCAGGTATGAATATTTGTTTAGATATTGACCTTGTGGAAGTCTGCTCTCAAATTCATCGTTTGAGTACGTTATGCTGATGAAACAATGTTTTAAGTCGGTGTCAATCAAATATTTTTAACAACAAAATTATTTCAACTGCAAGTCCCTGTCAATATAACTAATAATAGGGCTTGATCTTCATGACATTTAGTGTATTTAATGATTGTAAAGTTATCTAATTATCAAAATATGTCTTTATCAAACAACCTGTCTGTCTTATTTTAAGATTCTACACTCATTTTTTAGAAAAAGAACTCGGAGAAGAATGTCAACGAGACGAGGCATGTAAAGACGAGAATGCTGAATGTATTATCGCGAGTAGTGGAAGCACGAAGACGTGCCAGTGTAAAAACTCTCACTTTGATAGTAATGGAAAGGACACTCCAAATGGTGTTTGTACAAACAGTAAGACTCGTTTATTATTTGTATTTGAATTAACCTCTAAATTATTCAATAAAACAATTAAATACATGCTTTGTATTGTGCTCAAAATGTTTTAATTCCTTTTTTAAGTATTGATAATTGTGTAGATATTGACCTTGAAGAAATCTGCTCTCCAATGCATTCGTTCGAGTGCGTTATGACGAGAGATAAAATACGTTTGTTTGTGTTAATCAAATATCAATGATAATAAGATTATAACTTGTGCAAGTGGTTATCCATGAAAATAAAAACAGAGAAATGTTCATTTATTTCCACGATATTAAGAGTATGTTACGGTTTTAAAGGTGTCCGATTATGAAGATATTCCTTTGTTATATATAGCCCATTCTTCATATATCCAATTCTGAACTTTTATTTTTAGAGAAAGAACTCGGAGATGTATGTCCACGAGACGAGGCATGTAAAGACGAAAATGCTGAATGTGTTAGCGGCAGCAGTGGTAGCATAAAAAGGTGCCAGTGTAAAAACACTCACTCTGATAGTAATGGAAAGGACACTCCAAACGGTGTTTGCACAAATAGTAAGACTCTTTTATTTTTAGTATTGGTAGAATCCTTTAACGTACTGAATAAAATAGTATAATTTATGCTTTTTAAATATTTTAACAGCTGTTTTCAGGTATGAATATTTGTTTAGATATTGACCTTGTGGAAGTCTGCTCTCAAATTCATCGTTTGAGTACGTTATGCTGATGAAACAATGTTTTAAGTCGGTGTCAATCAAATATTTTTAACAACAAAATTATTTCAACTGCAAGTCCCTGTCAATATAACTAATAATAGGGCTTGATCTTCATGACATTTAGTGTATTTAATGATTGTAAAGTTATCTAATTATCAAAATATGTCTTTATCAAACAACCTGTCTGTCTTATTTTAAGATTCTACACTCATTTTTTAGAAAAAGAACTCGGAGAAGAATGTCAACGAGACGAGGCATGTAAAGACGAGAATGCTGAATGTATTATCGCGAGTAGTGGAAGCACGAAGACGTGCCAGTGTAAAAACTCTCACTTTGATAGTAATGGAAAGGACACTCCAAATGGTGTTTGTACAAACAGTAAGACTCGTTTATTATTTGTATTTGAATTAACCTTTAAATTATTCAATAAAACAATTAAATACATGCTTTCTATTGTGCTCAAAATGTTTTAATTCCTTTTTTAAGTATTGATAATTGTGTAGATATTGACCTTGAAGAAATCTGCTCTCCAATGCATTCGTTCGAGTGCGTTATGACGAGAGATAAAATACGTTTGTTTGTGTTAATCAAATATCAATGATAATAAGATTATAACTTGTGCAAGTGGTTATCCATGAAAATAAAAACAGAGAAATGTTCATTTATTTCCACGATATTAAGAGTATGTTACGGTTTTAAAGGTGTCCGATTATGAAGATATTCCTTTGTTATATATAGCCCATTCTTCATATATCCAATTCTGAACTTTTATTTTTAGAGAAAGAACTCGGAGATGTATGTCCACGAGACGAGGCATGTAAAGACGAAAATGCTGAATGTGTTAGCGGCAGCAGTGGTAGCATAAAAAGGTGCCAGTGTAAAAACACTCATTCTGATAGTAATGGAAAGGACACTCCAAACGGTGTTTGCACAAATAGTAAGACTCTTTTATTTTTAGTATTGGTATAATCCTATAACGTACTGAATGAAATAGTTTAATATATGATTTTTAAGTTTTTTAACAGCTGTTTTCAGGTATGAATATTTGTTTAGATATTGACCTTGAGGAAGTCTGCTCTCAAATTCATCGTTTGAGTACGTTATACCGATAAAGCTAATGTTGTAAGTCAGTGTTAATCAAATATCTTTAACAATAAATTGATGACAACTGCAGGTCCCTCTAAATACAACTTAGAATAGGGCTTTATTTCCATGATATTTAGTGTAATTACTGGTTGTAAGATTGTCTAATTATCAAAATATTTCTTTATCACATAACATATCTGTATTATTTTAAGATTCCACACTCTTGTTTTAGAAAAAGAACTCGGAGAAGAATGTCAACGAGACGATGCATGTAAAGACGAGAATGCTGAATGTTTTAGAGCGAACAGTGGAAGCACGAACATGTGCCAGTGTAAAAATTCTCACTTTGATAGTAATGGAAAGGACACTCCAAACGGTGTTTGCACAAAAAGTAAGACTTTTCTATTTTTAGTATTGGTATATTCCTGTTACGCGTTGAATACAGTTGTTTAATACATGCTTTTAGAAATAATGTAATTGCTGTTTTTAGTATTAATATTAATTCAGGTATTAACGTTGAAGAAGTCTGATCTCAAATTCTTTCGTTAGAGTACGTTATGCCGATGAAACATTGTTGTAAGTCAGTGTTAATCAAATATCTTTAACAACAAAATTATGACAACTTCATGTCCCTCTAAATAGAACTTAGAAAAGGGCCTTATTTCCATGATACTTAGTGTATTTAATGGTTATAAAATTGTCTAATTATGAAAATATTTCTTTATCACACAACCTATCTGTCTTATTTTAAGATTCCACACTCTTGTTTTAGAAAAAGAACTCGGAGAAGAATGTCAACGTGACGATGCATGTAAAGACGAGAATGCTGAATGTTTTATCGCAAACAGTGGAAGCACAAAGACGTGCCAGTGTAAAAACTCTCACTTTGACAGTAATGGAAAGAACACTCCAAACGGTGTTTGCACAAATAGTACGACTCGTTTATGTTTAGTAATAGCATAATCCTTTTACGTATTGAATACAACAGTTTAATACATGCTTTTTGATATACTTAAATTATTGTATTGCTGTTTTAGGTATTAAGTGTTGTGTAGATACAGACCTTGAAGAAGTCTACTCTCAAATTTATTCGTTTGGGTACGTTATGCCGATGAGACAAAATTAATGTTGTTTGTTTGTGTTAATCAAATATCAATAATAATCAAATTATTAGTACTGCAAGTGTCAATCCATGAAACAAAATCAAATGAAAGTTCATTATATTTCACGATATTAAGTGTATGTTACGGTTTTAAAGGTATCCGATTATGAAGATAGTGTTAAATTATATATAGCCCGTTCTGTATATATCAAATTCTATACTTTTCTGTTTAGAAAAAGAACTCGGAGATGTATGTCCACGAGACGAGGCATGTAAAGACGAAAATGCTGAATGTGTTAGCGCCAGCAGTGGAAACATGAAAAGGTGCCAGTGTAAAAACTCTCATTCTGATAGTAATGGAAAGGACATTCCAAACGGTGTTTGCACAAATAGTAAGACTATTCTATTTTTAGTATTGGTATAATCCTCTAACGTACTAAATAAAATAGTTTAATAAAGTTATACGCTTTTTAAATATTTTAATAGCTGTTTTTATGTATGAATATTTGTTTAGATATAGACCTTGAGGAAGTATGATCTCAAATGCATCGTTTGAGTACGTTATGCCGATGAAACAATGTTGTAAGTCAGTGTCAAATATCTTTAACAACAAAACTATTACAACTGCAAGTCCCTGTCAATATAACTAAGAATAGGGCTGGATCTTCACGACATTTAGTGTATTTAATGATTGTAAAATTGTCTAATTATCAAAATATGTCTTTATCAAACAACCTGTCTGTCTTATTTTAAGATTCTACACTCATTTTTTAGAAAAAGAACTCGGAGAAGAATGTCAACGAGACGAGGCATGTAAAGACGAGAATGCTGAATGTATTATCGCGAGTAGTGGAAGCACGAAGACGTGCCAGTGTAAACACTCTCACTTTGATAGTAATGGAAAGGACACTTCAAACGGTGTTTGCACAAACAGTAAGACTCGTTTATTATTTGTATTTGTATAATCCTCTAAAGTATTAAATAAAACAATTAAATACATTCTTTCTATTATGCTCAAAATATTTTAATTCCTTTTTTAAGTATTAATAATTGTGTAGATATTAAGCTTAAAGAAGACTGCTCTCCAATGCATTCGTTTGAGTGCATTATGACGAGAGACAAATGACGTTTGTTTGTGTTAATCAAATATCAATGATAATAAGATTATAACTTGTGCAAGTGTTAATCCATAAAAATTAAACCAGAAAAAATGTTCATTCATTTCCACTATATTAAGAGTATGTTACGGTTTTAAAGGTGTCCGATTATGAAGATATTCCTTTGTTATATATAGCCCATTCTTCATATTTCAAATTCTGAACTTTTATTTTTAGAGAAAGAACTCGGAGATGTATGTCCACGAGACGAGGCATGTAAAGACGAAAATGCTGAATGTGTAAGCGGCAGCAGTGGTAGCATAAAAAGGTGCCAGTGTAAAAACACTCACTCTGATAGTAATGGAAAGGACACTCCAAACGGTGTTTGCACAAATAGTAAGACTCTTTTATTTTTAGTATTGGTAGAATCCTTTAACGTACTGAATAAAATAGTATAATTTATGCTTTTTAAATATTTTAACAGCTGTTTTCAGGTATGAATATTTGTTTAGATATTGACCTTGTGGAAGTCTGCTCTCAAATTCATCGTTTGAGTACGTTATGCTGATGAAACAATGTTTTAAGTCGGTGTCAATCAAATATTTTTAACAACAAAATTATTTCAACTGCAAGTCCCTGTCAATATAACTAATAATAGGGCTTGATCTTCATGACATTTAGTGTATTTAATGATTGTAAAGTTATCTAATTATCAAAATATGTCTTTATCAAACAACCTGTCTGTCTTATTTTAAGATTCTACACTCATTTTTTAGAAAAAGAACTCGGAGAAGAATGTCAACGAGACGAGGCATGTAAAGACGAGAATGCTGAATGTATTATCGCGAGTAGTGGAAGCACGAAGACGTGCCAGTGTAAAAACTCTCACTTTGATAGTAATGGAAAGGACACTCCAAATGGTGT
This sequence comes from Panopea generosa, assembly GCA_029582155.1. NCBI lineage: Eukaryota > Metazoa > Mollusca > Bivalvia > Adapedonta > Hiatellidae > Panopea > Panopea generosa. Next base: position 6,037,419 of record CM055894.1, read on the forward strand.
TTGTACAAACAGTAAGACTCGTTTATTATTTGTATTTGAATTAACCTCTAAATTATTCAATAAAACAATTAAATACATGCTTTGTATTGTGCTCAAAATGTTTTAATTCCTTTTTTAAGTATTGATAATTGTGTAGATATTGACCTTGAAGAAATCTGCTCTCCAATGCATTCGTTCGAGTGCGTTATGACGAGAGATAAAATACGTTTGTTTGTGTTAATCAAATATCAATGATAATAAGATTATAACTTGTGCAAGTGGTTATCCATGAAAATAAAAACAGAGAAATGTTCATTTATTTCCACGATATTAAGAGTATGTTACGGTTTTAAAGGTGTCCGATTATGAAGATATTCCTTTGTTATATATAGCCCATTCTTCATATATCAAATTCTGAACTTTTATTTTTAGAGAAAGAACTCGGAGATGTATGTCCACGAGAAGAGGCATGTAAAGACGAAAATGCTGAATGTGTTAGCGGCAGCAGTGGTAGCATAAAAAGGTGCCAGTGTAAAAACACTCATTCTGATAGTAATGGAAAGGACACTCCAAACGGTGTTTGCACAAATAGTAAGACTCTTTTTTTTTTAGTATTGGTATAATCCTATAACGTACTGAATGAAATAGTTTAATATATGATTTTTAAGTTTTTTAACAGCTGTTTTCAGGTATGAATATTTGTTTAGATATTGACCTTGAGGAAGTCTGCTCTCAAATTCATCGTTTGAGTACGTTATACCGATAAAACTAATGTTGTAAGTCAGTGTTAATCAAATATCTTTAGCAATAAAATTATGACAACTGCAGGTCCCTCTAAATACAACTTAGAATAGGGCTTTATTTCCATGATATTTAGTGTAATTACTGGTTGTAAGATTGTCTAATTATCAAAATATTTCTTTATCACATAACATATCTGTATTATTTTAAGATTCCACACTCTTGTTTTAGAAAAAGAACTCGGAGAAGAATGTCAACGAGACGATGCATGTAAAGACGAGAATGCTGAATGTTTTAGAGCGAACAGTGGAAGCACGAACATGTGCCAGTGTAAAAATTCTCACTTTGATAGTAATGGAAAGGACACTCCAAACGGTGTTTGCACAAAAAGTAAGACTTTTCTATTTTTAGTATTGGTATATTCCTGTTACGCGTTGAATACAGTTGTTTTATACATGCTTTTAGAAATATTGTAATTGCTGTTTTTAGTATTAATATTAATTCAGGTATTAACGTTGAAGAAGTCTGATCTCAAATTCATTCGTTAGAGTACGTTATGCCGATGAAACATTGTTGTAAGTCAGTGTTAATCAAATATCTTTAACAACAAAATTATGACAACTTCATGTCCCTCTAAATAGAACTTAGAAAAGGGCCTTATTTCCATGATACTTAGTGTATTTAATGGTTGTAAAATTGTCTAATTATGAAAATATTTCTTTATCACACAACCTATCTGTCTTATTTTAAGATTCCACACTCTTGTTTTAGAAAAAGAACTCGGAGAAGAATGTCAACGTGACGATGCATGTAAAGACGAGAATGCTGAATGTTTTATCGCAAACAGTGGAAGCACAAAGACGTGCCAGTGTAAAAACTCTCACTTTGACAGTAATGGAAAGAACACTCCAAACGGTGTTTGCACAAATAGTACGACTCGTTTATGTTTAGTAATAGCATAATCCTTTAACGTATTGAATACAACAGTTTAATACATGCTTTTTGATATACTTAAATTATTGTATTGCTGTTTTAGGTATTAAGTGTTGTGTAGATACTGACCTTGAAGAAGTCTACTCTCAAATTTATTCGTTTGGGTACGTTATGCCGATGAGACAAAATTAATGTTGTTTGTTTGTGTTAATCAAATATCAATAATAATCAAATTATTAGTACTGCAAGTGTCAATCCATGAAACAAAATCAAATGAAAGTTCATTATATTTCACGATATTAAGTGTATGTTACGGTTTTAAAGGTATCCGATTATGAAGAAAGTGTTAAATTATATATAGCCCGTTCTGTATATATCAAATTCTATACTTTTCTGTTTAGAAAAAGAACTCGGAGATGTATGTCCACGAGACGAGGCATGTAAAGACGAAAATGCTGAATGTGTTAGCGCCAGCAGTGGAAACATGAAAAGGTGCCAGTGTAAAAACTCTCATTCTGATAGTAATGGAAAGGACATTCCAAATGGTGTTTGCACAAATAGTAAGACTATTTTATTTTTAGTATTGGTATAATCCTCTAACGTACTAAATAAAATAGTTTAATAAAGTTATACGCTTTTTAAATATTTTAATAGCTGTTTTTATATATGAATATTTGTTTAGATATAGACCTTGAGGAAGTATGATCTCAAATGCATCGTTTGAGTACGTTATGCCGATGAAACAATGTTGTAAGTCAGTGTCAAATATCTTTAACAACAAAACTATTACAACTGCAAGTCCCTGTCAATATAACTAAGAATAGGGCTTGATCTTCACGACATTTAGTGTATTTAATGATTGTAAAATTGTCTAATTATCAAAATATGTCTTTATCAAACAACCTGTCTGTCTTATTTTAAGATTCTACACTCATTTTTTAGAAAAAGAACTCGGAGAAGAATGTCAACGAGACGAGGCATGTAAAGACGAGAATGCTGAATGTATTATCGCGAGTAGTGGAAGCACGAAGACGTGCCAGTGTAAAAACTCTCACTTTGATAGTAATGGAAAGGACACTTCAAACGGTGTTTGCACGAACAGTAAGACTCGTTTATTATTTGTATTTGTATAATCCTCTAAAGTATTAAATAAAACAATTAAATACATTCTTTCTATTATGCTCAAAATATTTTAATTCCTTTTTTAAGTATTAATAATTGTGTAGATATTAAGCTTAAAGAAGACTGCTCTCCAATGCATTCGTTTGAGTGCATTATGACGAGAGACAAATGACGTTTGTTTGTGTTAATCAAATATCAATGATAATAAGATTATAACTTGTGCAAGTGTTAATCCATAAAAATTAAACCAGAAAAATGTTCATTCATTTCCACTATATTAAGAGTATGTTACGGTTTTAAAGGTGTCCGATTATGAAGATATTCCTTTGTTATATATAGCCCATTCTTCATATATCAAATTCTGAACTTTTATTTTTAGAGAAAGAACTCGGAGATGTATGTCCACGAGACGAGGCATGTAAAGACGAAAATGCTGAATGTGTTAGCGGCAGCAGTGGTAGCATAAAAAGGTGCCAGTGTAAAAACACTCACTCTGATAGTAATGGAAAGGACACTCCAAACGGTGTTTGCACAAATAGTAAGACTCTTTTATTTTTAGTATTGGTAGAATCCATTAACGTACTGAATAAAACAGTATAATTTATGCTTTTTAAATATTTTAACAGCTGTTTTCAGGTATGAATATTTGTTTAGATATTGACCTTGTGGAAGTCTGCTCTCAAATTCATCGTTTGAGTACGTTATGCTGATGAAACAATGTTTTAAGTCGGTGTCAATCAAATATTTTTAACAACAAATTTATTTCAACTGCAAGTCCCTGTCAATATAACTAATAATAGGGCTTGATCTTCATGACATTTAGTGTATTTAATGATTGTAAAGTCATCTAATTATCAAAATATGTCTTTATCAAACAACCTGTCTGTCTTATTTTAAGATTCTACACTCATTTTTTAGGAAAAGAACTCGGAGAAGAATGTCAACGAGACGAGGCATGTAAAGACGAGAATGCTGAATGTATTATCGCGAGTAGTGGAAGCACGAAGACGTGCCAGTGTAAAAACTCTCACTTTGATAGTAATGGAAAGGACACTCCAAATGGTGTTTGTACAAACAGTAAGACTCGTTTATTATTTGTATTTGAATTAACCTCTAAATTATTCAATAAAACAATTAAATACATGCTTTCTATTGTGCTCAAAATGTTTTAATTCCTTTTTTAAGTATTGATAATTGTGTAGATATTGACCTTGAAGAAATCTGCTCTCCAATGCATTCGTTGAGTGCGTTATGACGAGAGATAAAATACGTTTGTTTGTGTTAATCAAATATCAATGATAATAAGATTATAACTTGTGCAAGTGGTTATCCATGAAAATAAAAACAGAGAAATGTTCATTTATTTCCACGATATTAAGAGTATGTTACGGTTTTAAAGGTGTCCGATTATGAAGATATTCCTTTGTTATATATAGCCCTTTCTTCATATATCAAATTCTGAACTTTTATTTTTAGAGAAAGAACTCGGAGATGTATGTCCACGAGACGAGGCATGTAAAGACGAAAATGCTGAATGTGTAAGCGGCAGCAGTGGTAGCATAAAAAGGTGCCAGTGTAAAAACACTCATTCTGATAGTAATGGAAAGGACACTCCAAACGGTGTTTGCACAAATAGTAAGACTCTTTTATTTTTAGTATTGGTATAATCCTATAACGTACTGAATGAAATAGTTTAATATATGATTTTTAAGTTTTTTAACAGCTGTTTTCAGGTATGAATATTTGTTTAGATATTGACCTTGAGGAAGTCTGCTCTCAAATTCATCGTTTGAGTACGTTATACCGATAAAACTAATGTTGTAAGTCAGTGTTAATCAAATATCTTTAACAATAAAATTATGACAACTGCAGGTCCCTCTAAATACAACTTAGAATAGGGCTTTATTTCCATGATATTTAGTGTAATTACTGGTTGTAAGATTGTCTAATTATCAAAATATTTTTTTATCACATAACATATCTGTATTATTTTAAGATTCCACACTCTTGTTTTAGAAAAAGAACTCGGAGAAGAATGTCAACGAGACGATGCATGTAAAGACGAGAATGCTGAATGTTTTAGAGCGAACAGTGGAAGCACGAACATGTGCCAGTGTAAAAATTCTCACTTTGATAGTAATGGAAAGGACACTCCAAACGGTGTTTGCACAAAAAGTAAGACTTTTCTATTTTTAGTATTGGTATATTCCTGTTACGCGTTGAATACAGTTGTTTAATACATGCTTTTAGAAATATTGTAATTGCTGTTTTTAGTATTAATATTAATTCAGGTATTAACGTTGAAGAAGTCTGATCTCAAATTCATTCGTTAGAGTACGTTATGCCGATGAAACATTGTTGTAAGTCAGTGTTAATCAAATATCTTTAACAACAAAATTATGACAACTTCATGTCCCTCTAAATAGAACTTAGAAAAGGGCCTTATTTCCATGATACTTAGTGTATTTAATGGTTGTAAAATTGTCTAATTATGAAAATATTTCTTTATCACACAACCTATCTGTCTTATTTTAAGATTCCACACTCTTGTTTTAGAAAAAGAACTCGGAGAAGAATGTCAACGTGACGATGCATGTAAAGACGAGAATGCTGAATGTTTTATCGCAAACAGTGGAAGCACAAAGACGTGCCAGTGTAAAAACTCTCACTTTGACAGTAATGGAAAGAACACTCCAAACGGTGTTTGCACAAATAGTACGACTCGTTTATGTTTAGTAATAGCATAATCCTTTAACGTATTGAATACAACAGTTTAATACATGCTTTTTGATATACTTAAATTATTGTATTGCTGTTTTAGGTATTAAGTGTTGTGTAGATACTGATCTTGAAGAAGTCTACTATCAAATTTATTCGTTTGGGTACGTTATGCCGATGAGACAAAATTAATGTTGTTTGTTTGTGTTAATCAAATATCAATAATAATCAAATTATTAGTACTGCAAGTGTCAATCCATGAAACAAAATCAAAGGAAAGTTCATTATATTTCACGATATTAAGTGTATGTTACGGTTTTAAAGGTATCCGATTATGAAGATAGTGTTAAATTATATATAGCCCGTTCTGTATATATCAAATTCTATACTTTTCTGTTTAGAAAAAGAACTCGGAGATGTATGTCCACGAGACGAGGCATGTAAAGACGAAAATGCTGAATGTGTTAGCGCCAGCAGTGGAAACATGAAAAGGTGCCAGTGTAAAAACTCTCATTCTGATAGTAATGGAAAGGACATTCCAAACGGTGTTTGCACAAATAGTAAGACTATTTTATTTTTAGTATTGGTATAATCCTCTAACGTACTAAATAAAATAGTTTAATAAAGTTATACGCTTTTTAAATATTTTAATAGCTGTTTTTATGTATGAATATTTGTTTAGATATAGATCTTGAGGAAGTATGATCTCAAATGCATCGTTTGAGTACGTTATGCCGATGAAACAATGTTGTAAGTCAGTGTCAAATATCTTTAACAACAAAACTATTACAACTGCAAGTCCCTGTCAATATAACTAAGAATAGGGCTTGATCTTCACGACATTTAGTGTATTTAATGATTGTAAAATTGTCTAATTATCAAAATATGTCTTTATCAAACAACCTGTCTGTCTTATTTTAAGATTCTACACTCATTTTTTAGAAAAAGAACTCGGAGAAGAATGTCAACGAGACGAGGCATGTAAAGACGAGAATGCTGAATGTATTATCGCGAGTAGTGGAAGCACGAAGACGTGCCAGTGTAAAAACTCTCACTTTGATAGTAATGGAAAGGACACTTCAAACGGTGTTTGCACGAACAGTAAGACTCGTTTATTATTTGTATTTGTATAATCCTCTAAAGTATTAAATAAAACAATTAAATACATTCTTTCTATTATGCTCAAAATATTTTAATTCCTTTTTTAAGTATTAATAATTGTGTAGATATTAAGCTTAAAGAAGACTGCTCTCCAATGCATTCGTTTGAGTGCATTATGACGAGAGACAAATGACGTTTGTTTGTGTTAATCAAATATCAATGATAATAAGATTATAACTTGTGCAAGTGTTAATCCATAAAAATTAAACCAGAAAAATGTTCATTCATTTCCACGATATTAAGAGTATGTTACGGTTTTAAAGGTGTCCGATTATGAAGATATTCCTTTGTTATATATAGCCCATTCTTCATATATCAAATTCTGAACTTTTATTTTTAGAGAAAGAACTCGGAGATGTATGTCCACGAGACGAGGCATGTAAAGACGAAAATGCTGAATGTGTTAGCGGCAGCAGTGGTAGCATAAAAAGGTGCCAGTGTAAAAACACTCACTCTGATAGTAATGGAAAGGACACTCCAAACGGTGTTTGCACAAATAGTAAGACTCTTTTATTTTTAGTATTGGTAGAATCCTTTAACGTACTGAATAAAATAGTATAATTTATGCTTTTTAAATATTTTAACAGCTGTTTTCAGGTATGAATATTTGTTTAGATATTGACCTTGTGGAAGTCTGCTCTCAAATTCATCGTTTGAGTACGTTATGCTGATGAAACAATGTTTTAAGTCGGTGTCAATCAAATATTTTTAACAACAAAATTATTTCAACTGCAAGTCCCTGTCAATATAACTAATAATAGGGCTTGATCTTCATGACATTTAGTGTATTTAATGATTGTAAAGTTATCTAATTATCAAAATATGTCTTTATCAAACAACCTGTCTGTCTTATTTTAAGATTCTACACTCATTTTTTAGGAAAAGAACTCGGAGAAGAATGTCAACGAGACGAGGCATGTAAAGACGAGAATGCTGAATGTATTATCGCGAGTAGTGGAAGCACGAAGACGTGCCAGTGTAAAAACTCTCACTTTGATAGTAATGGAAAGGACACTCCAAATGGTGTTTGTACAAACAGTAAGACTCGTTTATTATTTGTATTTGAATTAACCTCTAAATTATTCAATAAAACAATTAAATACATGCTTTCTATTGTGCTCAAAATGTTTTAATTCCTTTTTTAAGTATTGATAATTGTGTAGATATTAACCTTGAAGAAATCTACTCTCCAATGCATTCGTTGAGTGCGTTATGACGAGAGATAAAATACGTTTGTTTGTGTTAATCAAATATCAATGATAATAAGATTATAACTTGTGCAAGTGGTTATCCATGAAAATAAAAACAGAGAAATGTTCATTTATTTCCACGATATTAAGAGTATGTTACGGTTTTAAAGGTGTCCGATTATGAAGATATTCCTTTGTTATATATAGCCCATTCTTCATATATCAAATTCTGAACTTTTATTTTTAGAGAAAGAACTCGGAGATGTATGTCCACGAGACGAGGCATGTAAAGACGAAAATGCTGAATGTGTTAGCGGCAGCAGTGGTAGCATAAAAAGGTGCCAGTGTAAAAACACTCATTCTGATAGTAATGGAAAGGACACTCCAAACGGTGTTTGCACAAATAGTAAGACTCTTTCATTTTTAGTATTGGTAGGAGTCTTTAACATACTGAATAAAATAGTGTAATATATGCTTTTTAAATATTTTAACAGCTGTTTTCAGGTATGAATATTTGTTTAGATATTGATCTTGTGGAAGTCTGCTCTCAAATTCATCGTTTGAGTATGTTATGCTGATGAAACAATGTTTTAAGTCGGTGTCAATCAAATATTTTTAACAACAAAATTATTTCAACTGCAAGTCCCTGTCAATATAACTAATAATAGGGCTTGATCTTCATGACATTTAGTGTATTTAATGATTGTAAAATTATCTAATTATCAAAATATGTCTTTATCAAACAACCTGTCTGTCTTATTTTAAGATTCTACACTCATTTTTTAGAAAAAGAACTCGGAGAAGAATGTCAACGAGACGAGGCATGTAAAGACGAGTATGCTGAATGTATTATCGCGAGTAGTGGAAGCACGAAGACGTGCCAGTGTAAAAACTCTCACTTTGATAGTAATGGAAAGGACACTCCAAACGGTGTTTGCACAAACAGTAGGATTCGTTTATCATTTGTATTTGAATTAACCTCTTAATTATTTAATAAAACAATTAAATACATGCTTTCTATTGTGCTCAAAATATTTTAATTCCTTTTTTAAGTATTGATAATTGTGTAGATATTGACCTTGAAGAAGTCTACTCTCCAATTCATTCGTTCGAGTGCGTTATGACGAGAGATAAAAGACGTTTGTTTGTGTTAATCAAATATCAATGATAATAAGATTATAATTTGTGCAAGTGTTAATCCATAAAAATTAAACCAGAAAAATGTTCATTCATTTCCACGATATTAAGAGTATGTTACGGTTTTAAAGGTGTCCGATTATGAAGATATTCCTTTGTTATATATAGCCCATTCTTCATATATCAAATTCTGAACTTTTATTATTAGAGAAAGAACTCGGAGATGTATGTCCACGAGACGAGGCATGTAAAGACGAAAATGCTGAATGTGTTAGCGGCAGCAGTGGTAGCATAAAAAGATGCCAGTGTAAAAACACTCACTCTGATAGTAATGGAAAGGACACTCCAAACGGTGTTTGCACAAATAGTAAGACTATTTTATTTTTAGTATTGGTATAATCATCTAACGTACTAAATAAAATAGTTTAATAAAGTTATACGCTTTTTAAATATTTTAATAGCTGTTTTTATGTATGAATATTTGTTTAGATATAGACCTTGAGGAAGTCTGCTCTCAAATGCATCGTTTGAGTACGTTATGCCGATGAAACAATGTTGTAAGTCAGTGTCAAATATCTTTAACAACAAAACTGTTACAACTGCAAGTCCCTGTCAATATAACTAATAATAGGGCTTGATCTTCACGACATTAAGTGTATTTAATGATTGTAAAATTGTCTAATCATCAAAATATGTCTTTATCAAACAACCTGTCTGTCTTATTTTAAGATTCTACACTCATTTTTTAGAAAAAGAACTCGGAGAAGAATGTCAACGAGACGAGGCATGTAAAGACGAGAATGCTGAATGTATTATCGCGAGTAGTGGAAGCACGAAGACGTGCCAGTGTAAAAACTCTCACTTTGATAGTAATGGAAAGGACACTTCAAACGGTGTTTGCACAAACAGTAAGACTCTTTTATTATTTGTATGTGTATAATCCTCTAAAGCATTAAATAAAACAATTAAATACATGCTTTCTATTATGCTCAAAATATTTTAATTCCTTTTTTAAGTATTATTAATTGTGTAGATATTGAACTTAAAGAAGACTGCTCTCCAATGCATTCGTTTGAGTGCATTTTGACGAGAGACAAATGACGTTTGTTTGTGTTAATCAAATATCAATGATAATAAGATTATAACTTGTGCAAGTGTTAATCCATGAAAATTAAACCAGAAAAATGTTCATTTATTTCCACGATATTAAGAGTATGTTACGGTTTTAAAGGTGTCCGATTTTAAGATAGTCCTTTGTTATATATAGCCCGTTCTTCATATATCAAATTCTACACTTTTCAATTTAGAAAAAGAACTCGGAGATGTATGTCCACGAGACGAGGCATGTAAAGACGAAAATGCTGAATGTGTTAGCGGCAGCAGTGGTAGCATAAAAAGGTGCCAGTGTAAAAACACTCATTCTGATAGTAATGGAAAGGACACTCCAAACGGTGTTTGCACAAATAGTAAGACTCTTTCATTTTTAGTATTGGTAGGATTCTTTAACATACTGAATAAAATAGTGTAATATATGCTTTTTAAATATTTTAACAGCTGTTTTCAGGTATGAATATTTGTTTAGATATTGATCTTGTGGAAGTCTGCTCTCAAATTCATCGTTTGAGTATGTTATGCTGATGAAACAATGTTTTAAGTCGGTGTCAATCAAATATTTTTAACAACAAAATTATTTCAACTGCAAGTCCCTGTCAATATAACTAATAATAGGGCTTGATCTTCATGACATTTAGTGTATTTAATGATTGTAAAATTATCTAATTATCAAAATATGTCTTTATCAAACAACCTGTCTGTCTTATTTTAAGATTCTACACTCATTTTTTAGAAAAAGAACTCGGAGAAGAATGTCAACGAGACGAGGCATGTAAAGACGAGTATGCTGAATGTATTATCGCGAGTAGTGGAAGCACGAAGACGTGCCAGTGTAAAAACTCTCACTTTGATAGTAATGGAAAGGACACTCCAAACGGTGTTTGCACAAACAGTAGGATTCGTTTATCATTTGTATTTGAATTAACCTCTTAATTATTTAATAAAACAATTAAATACATGCTTTCTATTGTGCTCAAAATATTTTAATTCCTTTTTTAAGTATTGATAATTGTGTAGATATTGACCTTGAAGAAGTCTACTCTCCAATTCATTCGTTCGAGTGCGTTATGACGAGAGATAAAAGACGTTTGTTTGTGTTAATCAAATATCAATGATAATAAGATTATAACTTGTGCAAGTGTTAATCCATGAAAATTAAACCAGAAAAATGTTCATTTATTTCCACGATATTAAGAGTATGTTACGGTTTTAAAGGTGTCCGATTATGAAGATATTTCTTTGTTATATATAGCCCATTCTTCATATATCAAATTCTGAACTTTTATTTTTAGAAAAAGAACTCGGAGATGTATGTCCACGAGACGAGGCATGTAAAGACGAAAATGCTGAATGTGTTAGCGGCAGCAGTGGAAGCATAAAAAGGTGCCAGTGTAAAAACACTCATTCTGATAGTAATGGAAAGGACACTCCAAACGGTGTTTGCACAAATAGTAAGACTCTTTTATTTTTAGTATTGGTATAATCCTATAACGTACTGAATAAAATAGTTTAATATATGATTTTTAAATTTTTTAACAGCTGTTTTCAGGTATGAATATTTGTTTAGATATTGACCTTGAGGGAGTCTGCTCTCAAATTCATCGTTTGAGTACGTTATACCGATAAAACAAATCTTGTAAGGCAGTGTTAATCAAATATCTTTAACAATGAAATTATGACAACTGCAAGTCCCTCTAAATACAACTTAGAATAGGGCTTTATTTCCATGATATTTAATGTAATTACTGGTTGTAAGATTGTCTAATTATCAAAATATTTCTTTATCACATAACATATCTGTCTAATTTTAAGATTCCTCACTCTTGTTTTAGAAAATGAACTCGGACAAGAATGTCAACGAGACGATATATGTAAAGACGAGAATGCTGAATGTTTTAGAGCGAACAGTGGAAGCACGAAGATGTGCAAGTGTAAAAATTCTCACTTTGATAGTAATGGAAAGGACACTCCAAACGGTGTTTGCACAAAAAGTAAGACTTTTCTATTTTTAGTATTGGTATATTCCTCTTACGCGTTGAATACAATTAATGGAAGACATTTTAAATAGGGATTTGCCAATGAAGTACTCTTTTAGGACCCATATTGTGTAAAAGGGGTGGTTCAGATGTGCCGTTTTGGTGGGTTCATATATCAACTTTAACTTAAAGTCGAATCCTGACCCCCCTAAGTCAGAAAAAAAGCAAGGATTAATCCTCTCACAAAACAAGTTTGATAAAAATTCTCGTCTTTTTTCAAGACATGACACCTGCCAAATAGTAAAAAAAACAACACAACATCAAGTTTCAGTTATAAATATTTATTACAAAATATATACATTGAATAACCAAAACTAAAATTAATAAATATTTATTACAAAATATGCAACTATTCTTCTGACAGAGAAGGATTAATACTTGCCTACTTGAAAGTATCTAAATTGATAAAACACAAAGGCAGAGAAGGATTAATCCTTGCTGACTTTGAATCATACAACTTGATGAAATACAAAATAAGTAACCCCAAAGTAGCTATATTATTAGAACACAAAATACAAACTGCTACTCTGGCCGACAAGGATTAATCCTTGCCGATATCGGACATATGAGTTTCTTAATTGATCAAACGCAAAATATGCAACCAAACTCAGGGAGAGAATGGTTAATCTTTGTCGTACCAATTTTGGAAGTATCTCAATTGATAAAACACGAAATATAAACCCTTACTCTGGCAGACAAGGATTAATCCTTGCCATAGCAGATTTAAAAGTAGTTCAGTTGACAAATACGAAATATGAATTCTTTTCTGGGAGACAAGGATTAATCCTTGCCGACTTTGAATTATCTAAGTTAATGGAGGTACAAAATATGCAACCCATTCTCTGGATAAAACACAAAATATGAAACCCCTACTCTGGTAGAGAAGGATTAATCCTTGTCGTTTTTAAACTAACTTGATAAAACACAAGATATGCAACCCTTTCTCTGGGAGACAAGGATTAATCCTTGCCGTCTTTGAATTATCTAAATCGATGAAATACAACATATGCAACCCCTTCTCTGGAAAAAACATAAAATATGAAACCACTACTCTGGCAGAGAAGGATTAATCCTCGTCGATCAGATATAAAAGTAGTTCAGTTGATAAAACAGAAAATATGATACCCCTCCTCTGGGAGTTTGATTTATGTAAATTGATGAAAGAGAAATATGAAAGAAAAGGATTGAACCTCGTCGTAGTAGCTTAATTGTTAAAACACAAAATATAATTTTACTTCTACTCTGGCAGACAAGGATTAATCCTTGCCATATCATATTCGAAAGTAGCAAAATTGATCAAACAAAAAATGAGAAACCCTTCTCTTGGAGACAAGGATTAATCCTTGCCATATGTGCTTGGAAAGTAACTTTATCGATAAAACACAGAATACGAAACCCTTCCCTGTGAGAGAAGGATTAATCTTTGCCACGTAGTTTAATTGTTAAAAGTTAAATTATAAAACTTCTACTCTGGTAGACAAGGATTAATCCTTGCCATTTCATATTTGAAAGTAGCAAAACTGATCAAGCAAAAAAATGTAAAACCCTTCTCTGGGAGACAAGGATTAATCCTTGCCATATGTGATCGGAAAGTTAATTTATCGATAAAACACAGAATACGAAACCCTTCTCTGTGAGAGAAGGATTAATCCTTGCCGCAGTAGCTTAATTGTTAAAAGTTAAATTATAAAACTTCTACTCTGGTAGACAAGGATTAATCCTTGCCATATCATATTCGAAAGTAGCAAAACTGATCAAACAAAAAATGCGAAACCCTTCTCTGGGAGACAAGGATTAATCCTTGCAAAACTGATCAAACAAAAAATGCGAAACCCTTCTCTGGGAGACAAGGATTAATCCTTGCCATATGTGATTGGAAAAGTAACTTTATTGATAAAACACAGAATACGAAACCCTTTTCTGTGAGAGAAGCATTAATCCTTGCCACAGTAGCTTAATTGTTAAAAGTTCAATTATAAAACTTCTTCTCTGGTAGACAAGGATTAATCCTTGCCATATCATATTCGCAAGGAACAAGAAATGATAAAACAAAAAATGCAAAACCCTTCTCTGTGAGAGAAGGATTAATCCTTGCCGTAGTTGCTAATTTGATAAAACACAAAACAAGAAACCCCTTTGCTGGAAGACAAGAATTAATCCTTGCCATAGTAGTTAAATTGATAAAACACAAAGTGTGAACCTTTCTCTGGAAGAGAAGGATTAATCCTTGCCAGAGTTGATAAAATACAAAATATGAAACTCCTTCTATGCGAGAGAAGGATTAATCCTTGCCATAGTAGTTTAATTGTTAAAAAACAAAATACGAAACATCTTCTCTAGGAGAGAAGTATTAATCCTCGCCATATCAGACTTGGAAGTATCTTATTGATAAAATGCAAAATATCATTTGATAAAATAATACAATTTTAATAAGACGTGCAATTAGAAACTCTCACTCTCGCATAAAGGATTAATTAATCCTTGCCAATTTGGTATTTTCAAATATCTAAATTAATAAAATACAAAATATGCAATCCCTGCTGTCGAAAAGAAGTATTAATCTTCGCATGATCGAAAAATCAAATATCATCAAAAACGCAAAAAGCAGGATTAATCCTTGAAAATTGAAATCACATCAAAAATACAAAATATTAACCTCCTCTTACAGTAGAAGGAAGATTAATACTTGTCCTTGCCAGAAGTATCAAAATTGATAAAATACAATTACATTCGAAACACATTATATGATTCCCCTACTGCAGCAGACTGGGATAATTAATCAATGTCTATTTTTTAAGTATTAAAATGATAAAAATAGAATTTCATTCAGACTCATGTATTGTGCATATTCATGGCAAACTTCATTCAAAACATGCAAAAACTGGTAAATAAGTTAATTCCATGTCAACTAATATATAATGCCATATTACAATAATCACTTAAGTCATATACATAATATAATGTCAAATTGTTATTTCTCGTATATGTTCTGAGCCATTTCTTTAAAAAAACATGATTTATGAATATGATCAAAGTACACAAAATGTTAAAAACTGTCTAATCAAACCTGATGTGAATATAATACTAATAGTATGCTTTGAATATCAGTATAAACCCTATTTCTACCAATATGCGTTATGATGATTTGAAAAAAAAAAAAAAATTGAAGAAGTAGCACTAGTCCATCTAACATTTGTAAAAATGTTATAAAAATGTAAAATAATGCCATGAATATGCACAATACAGCATTTGCTAAAATACACCACAAAATTAAAAACCATATGTGCCTTTTCTCGTCAGTGTTGTATAATATAAGAATACTTTTGCACCGAAAATGCAGATAGACGGGTCTACACTTTCTTGTGGTTTCTGTTGCACCTCCTAAAATTTAACAAATAGGTTTTATATATAGCTACCATAACAATTACGTGGTCAAATTTGAATAAAATTCTAAAATTGTGTTAAAGAGCCAAACGACAAGATTAATGTTGAAAACTAACAATATTCACATATCAATCAATGAATTATATCACTTCACAAAATAGAAAGAGAAGAAAGTGATTGCATACATGCCGAGGCATTTTAATTTAATATTTACATCATGTAGTGTTCCGAAATAGAGTTGAGGTGAAAAAAAGTTTGCTGTGTGTGGCATCGGTATCCCATCAAGAAATATTGTGAGAAAGGCTGATGGAAATATCTTTGTGGATTCAAGGAAATGATTTACAGAAAAAGGGAATGCGTGATTTAAGTCAGGACAATGAGTGGTTACGATTTCAATTTCTCAGTATCGTATATCAATGCAACAGGAGATATTGAACTGGTACTATACTCACTTAAAGTGTTCTTCTTGCCAACAATCTTTTTTTTTCGTCTTTGTAACTTGTCTTATGGGTCGGACTTTAATCTGTTCAGGAATAAAGAAAATGCTTAGCACAAAAAATTCTTGTCGATATTCAATGCCAAGTGATACCGATTTAGAATATTCAAAGGCCACAACTCTAACGATTGTCCAATCAGGTTGTTTCAAAGAAAGAACAGTGTTCTCATTACTCCGTTATGTGTCTATTAAAGATCCGTTGTAAGGGCGGCAGCACAAACAATATATGACACAGGTATGAACAAGTTTTCTTTTGTCTTAAAAAAGATAAAATTTAAAAATTTAAAAATAATAAAGAAGACTACGGTTAACAAAATCATGCAAATGTTCAAGGGTCAATTTATCTTGTGCGAAACTTTTGTGAAAATTATTGAAAACTCAAAGTGATAATTGACGACTATTAACGCATCCAATAGAGTTGTGATCGGAGTCTATTAAAGAACTTGTGTCAGATGTTATGTACAGTTACATACTTACCACAATTAATTGATGTATATCAAATAACAAATAAAGATCTGTGTCAATGTTGTCAATTTAAACATTTAAATGGCAACAACATTGACAGCCAATATAAGATTATGCCTGTTTAAGATAAATGCTGGCTCTGGCATAAGATTTGTTTACCCTACATTTTATGATATAATAAGTGTCTGGAACCATCTTTCTAGGTTCATGTACCTGAGTGTCAGTTGTTTCTTTGACCAGTCGTTGTTCTATAGCAGGGGGAAGATCAAGTTGGGCTGGTATAGCTCTTGGGTTTGTCTCTGCTTTGGCAAGTCTGTAATCCATCTTCAAGTTGATGGTACTGAACGTTTTTTATTAATAAGAGAATTAAAATAATTTTCCCAACATTTTAATTTCTGCTCAGAACTAAAAAGGTAGCGGATTTGTTCTACTTGCTTTTTCACTTTATCACTGTCAATTCTAGTAAAACCTTGTAACAAACTCCAGGTTTTCTCCTTGGGTAATACGAAAAAACAGATTCATCTGTAAATGTTTGCCATACTGAATTTTGGTGTGTTTTATACATACATGTTGCTTTTCCATCTACAAGGGTGAATTTATAATGGTGTTGACTAGTGTGTTTGGAAAACTGACGTAAGCAAGGTTCAAGAAATGTCTTAACATCCAACATATCATTCAGATCAGTTACATCTGGCAATAAACTCCTTAAGTCTTCAAGCGTTTCAGCATCATTTTTCCGTAACCGTTCAGCAATTTTACTGAACCTTGCATCTACATCTTCATGGGTGTTGCCAACAAACAAAAACGATAAATGTACCTGAAAGAAAAAGATAGTTTTTAATGTCATTTTATCAACATCTGTTAGACATCTGTTTTAGGATGGCAATATGTCTTTAGAAACATTGATACATCTGTTTAGAAAATCAGTTTAACACATATTTGTACTGAAGTTGAAAGTGTGACCGTTAAATCACATCAAAAATGGCATAAAGAAACTCAGGCTGTGAATAAGTTTAAGTTTATACGATAATTCGCAGAAAGAAACATCTCATATAGTAGTCCCATGTAAAGTTCAATAACTGCAAGTGGGCCCAAAAATAATGTAGCCTATTTATTTGAATAAACATTGATTCCAATTTTTTGGATCATTTAAACCAAATACAAAAAAAAAGGATTAATACCCAAAATAGTTGAGAAAAACTTAATTCCTGTTTTCCATTATTATCCTATTTAAATATCTAAGTCCCCTTTAATACGGAGTCCAATGGACCCTAGACCCTTTATTTGAACAAGTTGAAACCTCTAACACATATTTTGTCTGGTTTGTTCTTGATGGGCAAAATAAAAAAATCCAAATGTTACTGGTAAACTAATAATTCACCGCGGCAGAAATTGGCTTGAATAAATCGGGGTGAAAATGTTTTGGTGATACTATATGTAAAATATCATGGAAGTTGCTCCAGGCCCTTTTCTCTCAGATAAAAGTTCTTTGAAATTCTGAAGAAATAAAAACAAATAAACTTGGTGACTACATTTAACCCAAGGGTCAATATTTGAACAATCTTGAGAGAGCTTTCATGTTAAAATGCTAAATTTGGTGAAAATCTGCCAAGCATCTCAGAGAAATCGTTCGAAGCGAAAGTTAATGACAGACAGAAACAGGGCTGATGAATGAGTTTTCATATGCATGATCGATTGGCAATAAAAATGGCTAATAATGAGCTTTGCTCAAGTGAGCTGCGAATGCATCAATATTTTATTTCTGTAGCGCAATAAATCTTTATGTTTTATTTTTTAATAGGAATGTCTTATTAAATATATTTTAATATACTCTTTTACCGTAGCAACATCCATATGAAGTTCAAATATTTTTCTTAGACAGTATCACACCATATTCAACTTAATCAATATATCAGAAAAGCTCGACTTTGAAGTAGAGCTAAAATGAATTTTCTGACTGAGATGAGATATATTTATATACGTTGTAATCTTCAAAGAGAGAATTATTTCGTTATACTGACCTCATTGAATATTCTTTCATGCACCAATAATTCACAAAAACCAAGAACATATTTGTTTTTGTTCTCGCGCCAACAATTATCAGCTTGCAGGTAGAGTATTTGTGGGAGTTTCTCATTCTGCAAAGACAATAAAAATTCTAAAAATATAATTCCATTTTTATTATCACAACATGATATCAAAAAATTAACTGTAGGCATGTACCAAATACCCAGTTTTTGAATACTTTAAAAAGCAAATTCAGTGTTACAAAAAAAGCAATTTTTTTAATATGTAAGACTATGCATTTTGCATGTTGATCAATTATTTGATATGATTAAATAATGCATAGTTTGAGGTGCAAATTATGACATAATGTCATTGATAATTTATTATAAAATGTTATATGCCATTATCCAGCTGTTAATAGTATATATAATGTAAAGTAATGCAATCAAATCTGCAATTAAGTTCAGTGCCAAAATTTATTTAAATATTATTCATTATTCAATTAGTCCCATGAAATATGGGTAAATATTTTTCGGAATTAAAAACATTAAAAGAGCAGTTCATACGACAGCGTGGTCCACTACTAAAATAATTTGTCACAAAAGTACAAACTTTGATATGGAATGATAAATAATTGATTGACAGATAGAATATTTAGCATCATTTTATGCCATCGCGGGCTAACAGACGTTCAGTTAACCTAACAACTGTTTCCTGATATCTTGAAAGGTTAACCAGTACTCGAGCATACCCTTTCTCCATAAGTAACTGATAACTTCCCCACTTGAATCAGTGGTGAGAGACGAGTGATTATTAGACACAATGTTGTATATCAATCATCACTGAGACTGTTGCCAGGCGGGGTCTGATAAACAAAACCTTGTAATCAATATAATAAATTATATAGACTTTAACAAGAATTTCTTAACTTAGTTATGTGTTCCCAGATGCATGTGAACCTGCTTAACAGTTAAAATACTCACAGCATCCGCTAACTTCAGGAGAACTTTCAACAAGATGTTGATAGTTAAATTTGGATCATGTGGATACTGCCCAAAATCCAGATACGTAGAAAAACTTCTGCTACCATGGTTGATAACTCCAGTAATATGTGTTTTCAACAGATCTGCTGGATTAATAGCCTGAAATAGAGTACACAACACATTAGACTTTAAAATATTTTTTAAACTTTTTAGGATGTTATATCTACTGTCTTATTTTGAACAATTATGTTATAATTATACAAGTATATTGTAATTGAAAATATACATACAAATGTGTCCGTAAGACACGCATGTCCACATTTTATATATATTACCAAAAATGATATGTTGTCATATTATTGCTGCAAAGTTTCACTAATGACACATATGGAACTTGTCCTATATCCTATTATTTTAAATCTAAACGCATTTGATTTGAAACCAATTTTTTTTTGGACAAACGGAAAAAAACGTGATAAATGGACGTCAGAAACGGGTAGCTCTAAATGCCTCTTCAAGTATTTTTCTTCGATTGTATAACAAATTCTTACAACTTAGACATATCACACTCAAACTATTCTAAGATAGAATCAGTAATTAGCATATGCGGAGATAGTGTCATGGACATGATGATTGATATATTACATTGTGTCTCCTTATCACTCGTCTCTCACCGCTGATTCAAGTGGGAAAGTTACCAGTTACATGCAGAGATGGGTGTGCTCAAGTATTGGTTAACCTTTCAGGATCCCAGGAAACAGTGGTTAGGTTATCTGATCATCTGTTAGCCATTAATGGCATAAAAATGATGCTAAATATTCAATCAATTCAAACATAAGTCGACCCCCTTTCAGTATGATGTGACCAGTTGGGGTACCATACCATAATACTCGCATAATACTTTTGTGTGGCAGCGTTGTGATATGAAAATTTGCTGAAATCAATTTTAAACACAATACAAGAAAGACTTATTAAGTTCTATGTTTGTTATTTTAAGAAGCTATTTAACACATAAAACAAGATAATGCTATTTATTAACATTCCTTTGCTCTTCTTCCAACAAAATGTGGCAAATTGGACTTGGCTATAATAAAAAAGTCTGATATTTCAACAATATAATCATTATATGCGCAATACATTAATACATAGCAATGACACATTTTTAAAATGGAAATCTGTTTCAATTTTTTCCACTCTGATTAAATAGTGTTTTTGTCATATTTATCGAAATTGATATATACCAATCCATTAATATTTTAATCATTTATGATAATGAGAAGCTTTGTTACAATTCTAAGAACAGTCTTTAGGCATTTTTTAGATAAAGCCATTTTTAGTGATATAATACCTTTAAATGGGCACTAAATAATATCAAAACCAATACTCATATTCATGCATCAACTCAGTCTTCCACATGCGACGTATATTTTTCATTTTTTTATCTTTCATGATATTCAGTCTCATTATCATTCATCTGTTACCGCTAATTCAAGAGCAGTGCTCCAAGAATAGGATAGCCTCTTAGAGGCAAAGTTATCATTTACTTGTGGAGATGGAGTGAGCTAGGGTACTGGTTAACCTTTCAGGATCCCAGGAAACAGTGGTTATCTGATCGTCTGTTAGTTCTCGATGGCATATAAATGTTGCTAAATATATAATCAATCAATTCAATCAACAGGTAGATGGCATACAACATTGAGTGATAAGAACAGCTATGTTAAGCAAAAATTGTGAACAGAGCTTGTACTTGCTCAAGACCTTGATCACATCTTAATTTAAAACATATGAGCTCGAATAGACCAGTACTTACATTGATCCATGCCATCAATTATAAGAGATAAAAATGATGATGGATTCTGTCGACTGGCATCTCTTTTGGAGTAATAATATTTCCGTTCCATCCTGAAATAGAAACAAGGCGTAAACATGTGTGTTTCTGACGTACGTTCAATCAATTTCTGTTATAAACAATTAAGTACAGTCTCCATGACAGAGAAACTTACAAATGTTGCGTCAACAAAAATATATTAGATGTATGTGTGTTGTTTTTAAAGTAAACCTATCTAGAAATGAATATCTTTGCTGTGGCTGTAGCCTTATTATTAGCTGATTAGCAGTCTGAAGCTGTAATGGAGATGAGCTGAGCTCCTTCACACAATTCTTAAGTTGTAGTTGTAGTTGCATGGTGTTTAGCGTTGCTTTCAACAATTTTTCAGTCATATCGCGACGATGTTTACTTGAGACAGTATTCTGAGCGCTGTCACACTAGAGTATCATGCCGCAGACACATGGTATGATACCCCACCAAGTCACATTATACTGACACCGGGCCGACCAGACCTAGAACTCTCCTCTAAATGCTGAGCGTCAAGCGAGGAAGCTTCTAGTACCATTTTTAAAGTCTTTGGTATGACCCGGCCGGGGATTGAACCCACGACCTTCCGCATGCGAGGCGAACGCTCTACCACTAGACCACGCCGCGGTCTCAAAATTCTTAAATAAACATTCAGTTTGGTATAACAAGCCATGTACATCATGTAGGCATCTGGTACAATATGAACACAGAATGATACAATGTATTCAAGTTAGTGTTATGCATTTAACAGAATTAAACAGCATTAAGAGCAATGTCTTACATTTGTCTTTGATTATGTTCCTGCCTCTGCTTCAAAAGGATGGCACGGTCAGAAGGAGAGCGATGGAACTCTAACCTTCTCTTAAGGCTAACACAAATGTCACACTTACTAAAGGAATTAATCTGAAAATATATGAAACAATTGATCAGTAGCTTAACCCATTTACAGTCAAAACTGCATTTGTGATGATTCAGGGAACTATTATTGACTGATATATGTACATATCTAGTTCAGATTCACAAAATGGACAAACTGTAACATAAACATTTATTAACTATTTATACAGTACTATGTTGCTCCAAAAGTAAGAGGACAAATTGAACAACAATTCTTTATAGTGAAATCTAGGAGCCAAATAAAATACGCCATTGAATACAATCTTATCTGGTCCATTTTATTTGAGTTGGATGTATTATTCATTAAACAATCCCTATGTTGTTTTAACTCCATCCCTACAGAAGCAAAATTTATACTCAAGTGTACTCCTTATTTATATTTGCTATTCACTGTGGGGGAGTATCAATTGAGGGGTTAAAGAGTTCTCCACCCCGCCAGTCTGTGATGATCGTTACACTACAATGCATCTCAATGACCTTCGAATATCACCGCTGATTCAAGCGGGAAATTTATCAGTTACTTTAATACAGAGATGAGAGTGCTCAAGTACTGGTTTACATTTCAGGATCAAGGGAAAGAGTAAAACTATGGGTTAAATTTCAGCAATTAACTCACAATCTATTTGATTTAATAATATCAAATTATATACTTAAAACTTAATAATATTAAGGACAAATAGTTCAATTTATCAATTTATGGTGCTAATTATATGTTTTCATATTATTTGATTATCTAAAATAGGTTTGTCTCTCAATTAAATAAATTCTTAATTATGGAAGAAGTTACCTGCTTAATTTTTAGTTGTGTGAAGTAGACTTTCTATATACTTTGGAATGAAGATCTTGAAACAGCTGTACACCCTTCAGCTGTCATATCTGCTGTGTATGTGTTATAAAGTCCAATTCTTGTTGTCTTGTATGGCAGGAGAACATTCTTACAATCCGGCATTCGGTCACCATAGTATGTGGCATAGTCCTCCAGCCAAGTAATACTTTTTAGAACTTTTTGTGACAGATCTCTAGTCTTTCTTCCTTTAGTTGCCATTGCATTTCTATTCATCATTTTTGTACATTTGACTAGAACATTTTTATTTATGCTATACAGTTTCAGAAAAGCTCTTTTACACACTTGCTTCCCAGTTTCTAAAAACAATTTTAAAAAACTTCCTTCCTTTTTACGATTTTTCACAGTTTGTAATAACCATTGTGCTCGACCCTGTCTTCTTTTTGACCAGTAACTGTACCGTAGTTCCTTTGTGTTTTTAAATGTTGCAGACTCAAAGCAATTATTTCCACAATAACACTTTTCTTGTAACACATTCGAAATATTTCTGGATAACAAAGACTTCTTTAGCAGTTTGTTATTTGAAGATGTCAGTGCCTCAGCTGAAATGTAAGATTAATATACTCAATTAAATCACACAGAAGTATGTACCAGTGAATCAGCAGTGAGAGATGATTAACAGTGAGACACAATGTCATATACCAATCAGAGATACTATGCTGGGGCGTGGTCATTGCTCCTGGATTGATAGTCAGAGTGCTACTGAATGAGCTAAGAACTCTAGCTTACGTTAAACAAACCTCTATTACTAACTAAAAATGCATAAAACTATAAGGTAATGCAATAGTAACATACATCACCATTCATACAAATTATTCAAATAACAGTAATATAATTTATAAAGGTTCAAAATGTGATACAGACTATAAACACCACTAATAAATACAATTCCAATCTCAACATTTTGTGCAATACAAAGAAAGCAAGACCAAATAACTCAAGGACCAGTCATCAATTTATAATACTAATACCAGTATCTAATTTTGCCAGTTCAAGAAGTAGTTTGTGGTATTTTAGTTATATAACTTCTTTGCTAGTTTTGCGAAGATCAATTCATAGTTCTCCAAGTACTACAGTGCACACAACATACAGTTTACTGTTATAAAGAATAGCACTACAGGAAAAATCTGATATATTACAATATTATTATAGTTGCAATCCTACTCAGGCACTGTAGTTGTTGAAATACTAAATAGTTTCATCAAGTTAAACATACACTTACCTAGAATAAATGTTTTTGAAACAGATGGTACTGAAGTTGCTGATATTGTTTCGATGTCTATATTGTTTTGTTTCCTAGGTGTGCTTGTGAGAAGTGGCAAATCAATAATGTGGATAATTGAGTTCAGAGTATCATTACACTCAAGTGACATGTCTAAATGCCCTCTTGACATCATTTCTTCATCCAACGATAGTCCCAATTCTTGATTGTCATTAAATGATTGTCCATTTAGCAAAGACCACCCAATACTTTTTTCTCCATCAGACATATTCAGGAGGGAATTGCCCAAGCTGACATTCATGTCATCAACCTGTAAAAGAATTGAATAAACATTACTAGTTTTAAAAAAATTCTTATGACTGATTCATAGACCTCATTAATTATTCTTTCAATTTGTTTTCCAGTGGTTCCTGTAATAAGAAGATTCTTCTAGTTTAACTTGAATTATACTGTTTTTCCATAACTGTTTAGGGGAGAGGGGTGGGGGGGGGGGTGTAAGACGTGACAACGCGACCAACACCTGCATTTCAAAGTTGTAAATGTTGCAGACTTAAAAATATGATTGTTTCAATTTTCAAATTTATTTTAAACTGTTGTTTACAACTCAAAAGCCCAAGGTCAATTCTGCAGGATAAAATTGAGACTATACAACGCCGCATAAAAAAGTTGCAGCAGCTGGTTACGTTAGAATCAAATCTTAGTGGTTTCCTTAATATTGAAATATTAAAGTCGCATATTTCACCAAAGAATACGTTATATCGTTCCCAATTATGAACATAAACATTTTGTTTACCCTGCAAATATGTCATTTTCTTAAATCCTCATGGAGCGAATGTTGGTAAGTTAGACTGGTTGCATCTGGTCCAGTTGAGATGGGTACCAGACAATTTTTTTTATACTTATAGTCTAGATCAACTGCAACACGTACTTTTGATGTTTGTTTAATAGAAAATAATAAAATGGAATATAGAATCAGAGACTTATAAAACAATGAATTAAATTAAGTCACTGATAGAAATCAACAGTCAGATAACCGAAATCAACATTACAAAGGCATTATTTTTTTTATAAAAATGACTAACTCAATGTTAAGTTACTGATCTAGAATTATGTTACCTTTGTGTTATTGATAGTGACCATTTTAAAAATGCCTAAATAAAATTATATTGAATTAAATTGAATAACTGATCAAAGGCTTTTGAAATCTCCGAGGTAGCGACGCAGATGATCTAGATCATTCATCTTCAGAAATTATCATATAATATATAATTAGTTTGCCAATTGTCATTTGTTCCGAATTTAAACTACAATGTGTTTTTGTTTCTCTTGTTTCATAAAACGTGTGGTGTTAAAAAAGGGTAACACAAACACAAAAAAAGCATACAGTCTTGATATATATAAATTACGTAAAAAAATGAATTAAGTTATTTCCAGCAGTGGATTGCTTATCAGTGCTCCAGATAAGCTTTTCTGCAAACAGGTGCTTTATGCAATGTGGGAGTATGGCACCTCGCCTATTGACCTGGGGGTATCAACATTTAACAGTATAACTCTGCTTGAAATCATTAGGTCGGCGCTTTCTACTACTTAATCAGCTCTAAACGTGTTGATTAGTGACACTTGTTAATTGATACCCGGTGTGCAGTGGAATTGATGACAACTACCAATTAACGGACCCTGCTGCATGGTGAATAATGACTACGCGTTTTAACATAACATATATTCTATTATAATCTCATCTCTGTCACATAACAATCACAAAGTATAAAACAAATTAGCAGATATATAATTATATATAATCAAAACACTGAAATAAGCAGTGATATAAACCTTTAGTAGCCGTCAACTTTTCATAATAAATATAGAAAACGTTGATTTTTTTTTAATAATTAGTGTTATGCGGATAATTGCTTTAAGTCAAGACTCTATCGCTAAAATTGAACCCTTGTTTAAGTGATTAAGTGATCCGATTAGTATGTTCGACAAGCTGCGAAAATATTAAAAAAAAATGCAAATATCGAACTAGAAAAGGTTATTACTAATGTTAAAATTACGAGTTTATTATTCAAAATACTCAAATCAAAGTTTACCATACGACACAATTTTCAGTATTCAAAAATATTATAAACAAATTTAAAAAAAATTGACGTCTTTTTCCTTGATTCAAAACAAATATCTTAAACAAATTTTACTGAAATTTGCTGCATAACACTAATTAGCTTTGATAACGACACGTTAAGACGAATTTCGAATCGATGGATTTTAAGATATAAAACATTCGTGGTAACACTGTTCTGGCTATTACAACAACATGCCACTCTACTAACCAATTGTATTTGATGTCAACTTTTAAAATAGAAAAATTATTGAACATACAAGCTTTCACCTAGTAACCGAATGTTAGCTAACAGAGCATTTCAAGAACAATATCCCTGTTTATTAGTTTAAAACGTCAAAGAAGTCCATTGTTGTGGTTCTGTTTCATATTCTCATTATTGCATTAATAATTATAGTTTATTATTCAAATAAATCAGCTGATAAAATAAAATTTTATAAATTTTTATATTTGTAACCAACGGCGCACTGGCGTAATTCGTTGTGCGAAAAATTAAAATTGTCATTCGTTATTATAACATATCAAATTGATGGTCGTAAGATACTTATACATATTATTCCTTTATTTCCGTCTCATCATAATATACAATAATAAAATCAATGTACATATGCATGAAATATAATACGTTATGCCATTCATATAAGAATTATAAGAGACTCCATATTAAAAAATAAACGGTATTCTTACATATACAGTTATGATCCTTCAGATGACTAATTTATTTATATTCATTGGTCATTAATAATTATAGATTATTATTCAAATAAATGAGTTTAAAAAATAAAATCTTAAGTTAAGAATTTTTATATTTCTCTCCGACCGACGGCGCAATGACTATGAAACAGTAATTTTATTTAATATTACATATCATATCGTTTTAAACGAATTTATGGTCGGAAAATACTTATTTCATTAATATGTGAAGCTGATTATTCAAATACATACATTTACAAAATAAATTTTAAAGGTTTTCTACATTTTCATATTTCAACCAACGGCGCAACGACGATTCATTGTACGCAATTTCGATGATGTAAAATAATCATTTTAAATGATAATATCAAATTTATGGTCGGCAAAATACTTTTTTCATTAATATTTTCATAGCTCATTACTCAAATAAATGAATTTACAAAATAAAATTTTAAGATATCATATTTTTTATATTTATAACCAATGGCGAGGAGTCGATGAAAAATTAAACTGTTAACAAATTTAATTCGTTTAAAAGCAAATTGTGGTAAAAAAAAACTTATTTCACTAATATTAATAGTTTTTAAATAAAATAAATTATTTTAAAACATTACTTTTAAAGTTATTTTAATTTTTAATCGACACGGCGCCCATTGGGCCAAAAATCGACATTGCGCATTTTAGTCGTACCAAGTGTTTGAAACATATATCTGCATCTACAAAAGATAACCGATGCAAATGAATTGAACTACAAGTTATAACAACAAAAGTTACCGTTATTTTTAAGAATACAAGCGATTGTATGAAATGTTAATGTTTAATGCTGAATAGATATTGAAATGAATTGAATGTTAGCTTTCATTAATTAATTCAATTAATTAATTCATAAAACAATATAAAATAAAATACTCACGGCATAATCTTTGTAGAAAACTGCATCTGCAACCAAAATGCAGGAAACGAATGTGACACATATTCGGAGCAACATGATACTTTTGTGAAGATCTTTACAAAACTACCCGTCGTTTTTAAACAATCAAAGTTTCTTCGCAGCAACAAACGGTCTTGACAAATGCCAGATGCCCTTTTTCGGCACCTCTAGATTATTTCTTTCGCCGAGATGGAGTTTCCGGTATTGCGACGGGTTGGACGAATTCATTATATAAATAGGGATAGAAGATAAATAAGGTAAACTATGCATTTGAACAATTTTTGATGATAGCTAGCTATAATTTTCGAAAACTTTTGAAAAACATAACATTTAATAAATATTTCATCAGGTGATTTATTATTAGACCAAGCATACAATAAAAAAATAGATATAAAACGCCCCTTTTAATATTACATAGACTCGTCCATTCGGTCCCAGTTTGAAATCAGGACTGACTGGTCACAACTTTACCCGTCATAGAGTTCGACAGTCAAAAAAAGTTTCTACGTTTGAAATTTTATCTTTTATTTGAGCTTTTACGAAAATTGTTTGTAACCTATCGATTAAAATGTGGTCACTTGTTGAGAAGGATTCCTTTGTGTTTGTAAGGTACGGTGCTGGGAAGCAGTCGGCAGTGGTACAGACAGTTACACCAACGACAAAGCTGTGGATTGTTGAGGTAAGTGATCTATCTGCCATTAATTCAACCACTGATGGTGACCTAGACTGATAGATCAAGATGTATAAAACCTTTTTTCTAGGAGAAAGTCATCCCAGGCCTGCAGTACTTACGTAAATTACGAAAATTGCCGGTGGAAATTATATCTGATAGACTCTAGTGAAGAGACCCGTGCACCAGGCTGTATAATATTTGGATTTTCCGAAAGAAACTATTCTACCCGAGTTTCCAACTAGATCACCACTATTAGACTATTTTTTCTTCCAATTTCTATCGCATGGGGACGGAGCACACCCATCCATTTTAATCAAATGTAGATCTACTGTTTTTCACACCAATAGAGAAAGTATATTTTTAATTACCTGTTAACAAACATTTTCTTTCATCCATTAGTCCATTGTTTCTCAATAATGCATTAATTTTGTAATCATAAGATTTATAACATAACACACTTTAGAACTTTTAATATCTTAATTTACAAATACATTCTATTTTACAAAGTCAATTCACAGCAATATACATATTTTAATAAGGGGGATATTTTGACTTAGTCATTTTTTAAAGGGGGGGGGGGGGCGGGGTTTGAGTGTTTTGACCCAAATGGGGGTGTTTGACTAGAGGACGTTTTGACTGTAAGCCATGTATGTCACTCTCTTAAAAATATTGTTTCAGGTTACTTTTGTTCAAGGTGAACCAAAACATTTGTCTTTGAAGGACTTTGACAACAGCACCAGTTCCTTTTCCAGACAGTTTCAGAAGACAAGCTTGCAGTCAAGGGGGGTATTTTGTCAGCTTTTTAAAGAAATGGGTAAGAAATGTCTTATGATTGATTTTACTTTATTCATACCATTTTATTAAATTTGTTTTATTAGAATATTTAGCATACTTTTGATGTTATGTTGGACTTAAAACTATAGTAAACCTATCACCCATTTTTATTTGAATTGATGGTGAGCGACAAATGACGGTGTGACATAATGCTGTATATAAATCATCATGGCTTGATGGAAACTCGAAATTACGGCCCCTAGATTAGGTCGGACAGGTTACCAATTGAGTTTATCAACCTTTGTGAGTCGGGTAGTAGCATGGAGAAAAGTTATTTTACAAGAACGGCCTATAATAAAATTTTAATTGGCAGCAGGTTTTGTGCCATTTTACACACACTTGCTTTACACGGTACTTTTAGTGATTCCAAGTTAAGCATGTTAAACCAATTCCGTCTCTTGCGAACCTAGTGTTGCTGTCGGTAGTTTCATTCTTTTGGGTTAATTTAATGCGAAGGGAGGCTACTCTGTTATCAAAGATGGTGGATGCTGGTATTTTACTATTTTCAAGGACGAACAAAGTTATGATAATATTTGGCTTTAGGAAAAAGGAAGATGGTCCTCCAATTAAGGAAAACTTCAACATAGCTATATGCAACTTTCGCCTTGAGTAAGTGATTAATGATATATACGCTTTTAAAATATATATATACGTCCTGTTTCAATTCCGACCCAAAATGAGAGTGGTTTTTAAACAAACTTGTTTTACTCAAAAGCCACATGCTAGTCGGTTTATTGTCCTTTCAGCTTTGGTTTATATCAGTTGTGCTCTTGATGCTTTACCATGGTTTAATTAACTGATGTTCTTGTTAAAGTGGTTTGTTTCATAACCAAGGGATAATGCAATATGTTTGGAATAGCAGCCAACCAGAAGTTGTGACCACTAAGTGATAAGCGGTTGGCGGACACATCTGACCGCTGACAACTTAACTAACATATTGCAGGGTATATGTGTCCTATCAACACATTTCATGTATGGGCAAATTATCATTAACGCTGAAGTGAGGGGTTTTAATGGGAATTTAAGTAATCTTCAAAACATATTTTTCTTTTATTATTTCAGTTCTCAAGCTTCGTTCAGAGTCGTTTATAGATGAAGATGACCGATCAGCAGACACCACCAGTGAAGGTATGTTATATTTGATTAATTTAACTCTTTTATCATCATGTTTTTGTTTGAAAACATATTAAGAGTAAGACACTCTGTAATTTGACACGCTTTCCCGCCAAGAGTGAATTTGAAATATGGTTTCGAACTGAGCAAAGCAATACATAAGAATGCAATCATTATGAATATATTTATAGTCCATTTAAGTATATCTAGTATAATGTCCTTTCCTTTTGATACCATGCCATTCGAAGAATGGTAAAAGGTTGTTAAGTGTTACCGAAACGTCCATCTGAGTAACTTTTTTATAATTTGTAGTAATATTTCCAAAACTAAATGACTACTATTTTTTTTATAATATTTCTTAAATATGAATTTCCAGATAGTAGTATTTTCAGATTAGTATTTACATACATGTGTCCCGTAAAATGACATTGGATTTCAGAGTATTATTATATATAAATATAATTGTCAAATTTATTGCAGCACCTGAGACTGGAGGTGACATTGTAGAAGCAGACTACTCCCCTGAGAAAGGTACTATGGTATTAAATTCTTCAAAAAATGGAATGCCTAAAACCACCATTTTGTTTACAACTTGCCCTATCAGAAATGA
Organism: Panopea generosa; assembly: GCA_029582155.1. NCBI lineage: Eukaryota > Metazoa > Mollusca > Bivalvia > Adapedonta > Hiatellidae > Panopea > Panopea generosa. The sequence goes on from CM055894.1 coordinate 6,068,672, forward strand.
CTTTGTAGACATACATAAGAAGTATCATGTGAAATAAGAGCAATGTTGGAAATATATGAAAAAGACTGTGTTGCTCATGAGTGGAAAAATTCTCTAGAGAACATTAACTAGACAACATAAAAACAAGTAGTACACATTGTTGAATATGACTAATGTCATTGATAATATAAAAATTGCATACCATACATTACTTTAAATAATATTTTGTTTGTTCTATAAAGAAAATATCTCAAAAACATCAATGCAAATATTCAAGTTTGGGTTCTTTTTCATGAGTCAATGTCATAAGGAAACTTTTTGTTTAAATACCTCTTTTTAAATTCTTCTGATGTACAAATTGTGTAATAATGTGAAATTTATTTTTAAGATCCTGCGAATGGCCTCCCAGGTATGGAACAGAAGGCGGATGACTACATATATGAAACAAAGATGCTAGGTAATGACTAAGTTTTTAAAGGAAAATGTTTTAAATGTGTCTGAATCAGCTAATCTTGATATATTTATATATGTTTTCAAGAAACAACATATTTTATCTAAATACTAGACTAGAGGTAAGTTTATTTTTTAGAAAAGATTATCAAATTAAAACAATTCTGCTTTTTGTTGATGTTGAATAAACACAGATCTGTGTGTATAGAGATCATCTCCTTCGAATTTTAAATTTATGACTGTACCTATTTGGTGATTGTGAAACTGTTTATAAATTGCTATAAGATCAGATAACTTAACATAATGTTATAAACTTACACTTTTATAATATCTCTTACAACACGATTAAAAATTCATATAATGGAGCCGGGCCCGATAAGCTCAGTCGGGTACGGGTCTGACTATCAATCCAGGGGTCGTGAGTTCGAATTGCTGCCCGGCAACAGTCTCCGTGATGCTTGCTATACGACTTTGTGTCTCATTATCATTCGTCTCTCACCACTGATTCAAGTGGGAAAGTTATCAGTATTTGCACAGATAGGGTGTGCTTGAGTACTGGTTAATCCCAGGAAACAGTGGTTAGGTTAACTGATTGTTTGTTAGCCCTCGATGGCATAAAAATGACGCTAAATATTCAATCAATCGATCATAAAGTGGAAGGGGGGGGGGGGGGCACCGGTCTGTTACCTATGGACAGCTTTCTAGTTTGATATTATAGGCATTATTTATGTAACTGATTTCTGATTGAACAAAATCTTGATTCCTATTACTCAACCATAACTTCTGTTTTATATTTTACAGAGAAGTCAGTTAAGGTTCACTTATTGAAGTTGATTGAGCCGGGGGAGGCAAAGCGAATCAGGCCAGTAGACATGGCCCATGCTCGAGAGTTGGAAGAGAGCTTCCTGAAAGCACCCGGAGGAGAATTTCATTTGATGGCTGGACATATCATCAGAGGTATGTAGCGGAATGATAAAATGTATCGCACAATAGGAATTTCTTAATACAATGAATTTAAGTCCATTATAATAAAAAATATTGACTACACACATGTTATCAACCTTACGCAACTTCAGTCTTCTCGTAAGGATGTTGCTTACATAACAAACACAATTAAAAATCATTAGCAATTGCGTATTTACATTTTCAGTTAATAATTAACACATGCTACATTATCTAGCCAATGTCATGATGATAAGTTGTTTCTGGTGGCATGCCGCCCGCCCCTCCAAATCAATAGCAGGGTTAGTAGGTTTTTGCTGTTTATATTACTTAAATTCTTATGATTGACTTCATTGTAACACCACATTAAAGCTCTTGTGCTTGGGCCACCAGAAACATTTTTTTGCCTAATATAAGATAGGTGGTTGATGGCTGATACTACTATAACTATGGGTCTTACATTGTATACCTGGCAATGATTATTTGTTATGAAATCATATCACTAGCTTCCTACGTCACTAGCACTAAATTAGCTTAAAATAATTCCCTGACATGCATGTCAAGTATCAAGAGCGGACAATACCTATGGAGTGTCAGCAACTTGATGCATAATATACCCAGGTCAGCAAGTTTGTTTTATTGTTAACATTCTATTTCATATTTTCGATTAAGTGTATCTATAATCCCTCTTTATCCCAGTAATGATTATGTTTATCTTTACAATCCCTCTATCCCAGTAATGATGATTTATAGACATTATTTAAAATTTCATTTACAGGTGATGTCCATAAGGCAGACAAGAATGGTGGTGCTACCATAGAAGTGTTAGGAGGTAACCACACGAAAACTGCTTTGACTTCCCTCTATCGACGTGGTCTGAGACATGAATGGGTGTTTGTAACTATTTACCAGAAACTGTCGACAGAAGAGGCCCTAAAAGTTGGATTGCATCACAATGCTATTGGAGGAAAGCAAAAACCTATGACATTTGTTGATACAGTGAACGTTGTGAGAAGAGTAAAGGACACCACATGCTTGGCAAGCATTTTTGGCTATGAGGTAGTAGTTTTCCTATGTTACTTTATAAAATTCATATTAATCTTTCATTTATAAGTTGACATGAAGACTGTATGTAGTCACAATCACATTCTATTTGTTATCTAAAATGTATGAAATGCAAAAATAATAATTTTATTGTATTGTCGATTAGTATATTATTTAACAATCTGCCTATCATACATCTGAAGTTTATAGTTATTTCTTTAAGGGAAAAAAAACAAGTAAAGCTACCAAACTATGCTTACCATTCAGAATTTATAGTTAATATATTCATTTACATCTTAAATATATGTACATCTTAATATAGTTTTAAAAAAGTGTCAGATTTCATGCACCTAGAGTGTTCAATGGCTCTAAAATTTCCGATTTCATGGTAAAAAACTATATATATATGGTAGGTAGGTCAGGAATTTTAACACTTTTTTTTTTAAATCTAATATTATTTCATTCTATATTTTAACATGTTTCGGAAAGCAAGATATTAAAATATTATGTCAGCTTTTTTTCTTCATTTTTATTAATTAGGTACTTAATTTCACAAATAATGAAAAGTATTAGCATGCAAAACAAATAATTAAATTGGTATGTTCTTTGTAAAAAAAATATTATGCTTGTCATTTTCTATAATATGAATCTGATTAAGATAAATCAATGTCAATTTTGTTCTCTTCAAAACTTCTTGTCAGATAAACTGGTGACTTTAGGTTAATATTTTCCTGTACTCTTCCCCAAATTCCCAAGCTGTGGGCAAAATAAGAAAACAAACAATTAAAGATGACCGCTGTTTAAAAAACATTAAAGTATTATTTTCATTGTTTGCTGACAGAATGCAAGACAATCCAGAAATTGCCTGAAGGTACACATCAAGCTCGCCAGTAAGAGTGATACAATAATGTCGAAAGTTGAGAGACTGGAACAAACATGGACAGGGAAGAAGCCTCTTTCACAAACGTTATTGAGGACGTGTCTGTGGCTTGAAGATGCAAACCTTAGTAAAGCTTTGGATTGTCTTCAGAATGAGGGACTAAAACCCTTCCGTCTTTTGGTGTAAGTATCTTGCATTTGAAACATAGTTTGCATGAATCTTAAAATAGTTTAAAATACACTCATTCCAATTAGAGCAATATTGATATTGCAGACTTGACAATGAAACGCAACAAGTATAAACTGGTCATAACAAAAACTTTTAAAGCAATTTAAAATATTATGAAATTGAAAATACGAACCATTGATGACTTTATATATCAGATTATTCTGTTGTACAATTTACTGTATTTTGAAATAACAAGATCACTTGGTCAATGAATCATTGATATTTTACTTTTTTTCAATAGATTCAAAGCATCTAATCGACAAATAGATAAATTCTGAATAGTCATAATCCATCATAATATGACACAAATTGTAATGGGATTTTACAATCTCAATATTGGTCTACCATAGAGACAATATGGACTAATGACCACTTCTCACTTTATCAATAAGGTTGTCGTGGGTCTGAGCCCAGCTCAGTAAATTAGACAACTATTTGTGAGAAAAATTGCCAATTTATTGTCATTCTTTTCATTCTGAGGTATTTCTCCTGCAATAAAACTAGATAGATGTGTCATATAAAAAATGTCATGTGTTGATTATAGCACTAATCCTTCACTAACAAAAAGAAACAGCCTAACAAATACTAAACGCATAATATTAACGCATATTATGGACTGTGGCCTGGTGGTCAACAAGTGTGAAAATTAATTTAAATTAAGATTATAAATTTTACAGCAAAGAAATGAAATCTGAAGATGATGTAGAAAAACAGGACGAAAGAGCGGAGAAAGTCAACAAAACCCAGAAGGTACATTATATAAATGCAAATATATAAACCAGTAACAAAGTCACCAAAATCATTTATACAATAAATAATATATTACAAAATGTTTAACATATAATGTATCTTTTTGATTTCTATTTGGTCTGTCATATAGGTTACACATTGTTGAATTTGGTTCATCATAGAAAATATTCAAAATGATGAGTTCTATAGGTTGAACAATGAAGTTTAAATGGAGGTAAATCTAGGTGTTTATGCTTTCTGTTTGTCAGTCAGCAACATTAGGAGCTAACATACTCATTCCAATTGAATTTACTTGGCGCAACTCTATAACACTTTGTTCCAAGAATTATTGCTCTTGCGCTTCTAGCAGTAAACGTTTTGTATAAATTCACCAATTGTAATTCATTTTTTTGTAAAGAAGTACAAAATTGCTTCTTATTGACTTGTAGGTTGGGTTATACATCCTATATAGCAATTAATTCTGTCAGTAAATTGCTGTCAATACTGCATTGAAAATGTATGAAACAGCTTTTATGATATGTGTAGTCTATTTTTATTACTCTGCCAGTTATGGTAATGAAAATGTGAAAAATAGTGTTGGGTGATGACCAAGTTTTTGAGGGAGTGACATAAAACTTAACATGGTGATAGAGAATAAAGAAGAGAGTATGCACAATAGTTCAATTACCAGTCGCATTAAAAACCTACAATAAAATATGTTTTATTATCAACCCTTTACTTCATATAGACGCCTTTGGACACTTCTAATATAGATGCCTTTGGACACCTCTGATATAGAAGGATTTTAAATTATTGGGTGAATCATGTTTATATTTACTGACAGAGTGGAAAACAGTGCAGGAAGAGTTCATAGATTGGTGCGAGGAAAGGCATATCTATGAAGTAAAAGGGTTAAGACTGTTGCTGAATCATTGTATGTTATTAATTTTAAAGCTTGCATATCATAATTAATGAAGGTATTGAGAATCAATGTTTTAGTAAAACAATATTGTTAATGTATCAACAGATGTCCAGAAGAAAAGATGATGATGACAGAAAAAAAGATGATGACATTGCTGTTTGGAAGAAAAAATGTGAAGACTTGGAGGTAATTTATCAATATCAATTTGATTTATATTTCCATAAATCAAAGAACACAGTGGATCACTTTAACAAATCTGTTGTAAGATTTGTTTGTTGTAACTTGGACTGGTTAGCTCAGTCAACAGCGTGACTATTAAACGAGGAAAATAATGAGTGTTGAAATCCCAGCCAGGCCACTGTCTCTGTGATAATTTATATCTGACATTATGTTCTTTGTCATAAGACACCGCTAATTCAAGAAGAAAGTAATCAATTTCTTGCAGAGATATGTGCTAGAGTACTGGTTAGCCTTCCAGGATCTATGGAAAGAGCGGTTAGGTTAACTGATTGTCTGTTAGCACTTGATGTCGAAACTGACGCAAAACATAAAAAAAAAATGTTGCTATGTTTCTTTAAAAAAAATAGAACTCAGCAGTTGTGGAGGTTTCAACGTTCTTGTTCCATTCTGAAAATTATTTTTTTAAAAATATACATTCATGGATAATGCATTCATGTTGACATGTTTTACTTTGTTTTCGTATGCTTTAAAACCACAATTCAACTATTTCGCCATTTCGAACACAGCCTTCACCAATATGATCCATGTTTATTAATAACAACAATGATCAATTGTGTCAAGTTACTATGCATGATACTTTTTTCATTGTTAGGAAAGAGTGAGGCAACTGGAAGAAGAAAATAACGAATGGAAAAAAAATGGTAGAATCAAGTAGTAAGTATATTTGTTAATTTATGTATCATATAACATGATGTTGGAGTATTCCATTATCTATGATACTAAAAAGAAGAAATTTGAATTCTTTGTATCTATCAAATTTCAAAGTGTTAATTCCCACACCATTTGAAGAATGATCTAATGACGCTTGTTTCCGATCAATAATTCGGAAAGGTTAAAATTTGGTGTGTATCCTAATAAAAGTACAGTTCATGCTTGTAACTTGTCGTTGTTTCTCAAATTTTACTGACAATTATATGCACCTTTTGGACATTTATTTTTTAATAGTTGAATTTGTCCAGCAAAACATTTAATAATTATTAAGATCCTTTATAACTTGTTACATGCACTGAAACATGTTATTATTATCTGTAACTGATCGAGGCAGTTAAAACAATTGTAACAGAGTTGCTTATCCTATCTGCCGGACCCTGTTAGCTCATTTGGTAGGGTCACTTTACTATCAAGCCAAGGTTTGTGAGGTTGATTCCCCGTATGGACAATTTCTCTGTAATGATATATATCCAACATTGCGTCGCAATGTTTATAATTTCTCACCACTGGATCAAGTGGGAAAGATAATAATTACTTGCAGAAATTCAGTAGAAAGACTTGTAAAGTTAAAAATAATGATTGTCGGTTGAACAAAATTCAAACAAACTTGCATAAGTTATGGTCATCCCAAAAGAGGCCTGTGTTATTGGTTTGTATTTATGTAGTATAATGGCTATTCATACAGTTGATTGATTGATTGATTGATTGATTGATTGATTGATTGAATTTTTAGCGTCATTTTTATGCCATCGAGGGCTAACAGACGATCAGTTAACCTAACCACTGACACAATGTCGTATATCAATCATCACGGAGACTGTTGCCGGGCGGGGGATTCGAACTCACGACCCCTGGATTGATAGTCAGACGCGTAACCGACTGAGCTAATCGGGCCCGGCTCATACAGTTGAAATACGAGTCATTTGTTATTCTAATCAAGAATCTGAGATTCAAATAAACCATAAACTATTCTCTCTAAAAATGTTTCGGAGGAATTGTTTAAGAATAAGAAAAAAACAAAACATTCTTGTGTCCATGATTTTACTTGCAAAGGTATTTGAAGGTCACTAGTAAATGGGACAACCACTCCAATATTTATATAAAGCTGACCATGTTTGCTTTTTTCAGGCTGTAAAACATGCACACTTAGGACAACAGAGCCTACAATGAAACGGCAAAGAACATCAGAAAAAACAAAGGTAAGATTAAATTTTCATGCATTTCTTAAATATTTGAGAACTTGGTAATTAGTTTAATAAGTAGATATTTAAGATTTGTGCTTATCAGAGATAAACTGTAAATGCAGAACTCAAGCACTTGGGAACAAAGTAGACAATAAAGAAATGTGTAAAAGATGGAAAAATAGGCCGATTTCAAAATTACTGCTTCAAATTATACAAAATATAATACTGGAACTTTTCAGCTTTGTATTTATTGATTAATTCTATGTAACGTTTCATGTAATGCAGCATAAAAACATGTTCTGAGTGTTGCATTGAAATTCACCATAATTTCACTTTTCTGAAAGTTTTATGCATTCACATGATTCTGGTTATTGGTTGGAAAACTTATTTTGTACAAGATGTATAGTAATCTGTCATATATAGCGTTAATATATTTGTTAGTAAAAATCTGATTTATATTTTTAAATATATTTTTTTTATCTTTACCAATTAGTACAATACAAGGCATGGATTTTTCAGTATGACTAATATTGCAGTTATGAAGATTAAAGTTTTGTTGCTTTGCAACTTTGAATTACATCAGACAATAAAGGGAATTTGTTATTTAATATGTTCAATGTTTTTATTATACGAAATAATCAAAACCTATAATTACATAAATACATGGTAATTTCCAGATTATGACAGAAGTGAACTTTATATTTTTTATGAAGGGGATCATGTTTATACATGTAGCTTAATGACTTTGCTTTTGTTTTGCAGGAGGTATTTACAACAGGAGAGAAAGTGTTTTCGTTCTACAAACCAGAGAGAAAATGGTATCCAGCATTTATAAAGGACATTAGATGCCAATGGTAAGCAGTTTTGAATATTTTGTTTTAGAAAAAAATTAAAATCTGTATTGTACTAAAAATAGTCGTCATGCTAAAGAAATGGCATAGTTGAACCATTAAGCAAGTTTTGAGAGTTGCTTTAAATGTGCTTGGAATTTTTTCCACATTGTACGGTTTTAGTAATCATGAGCTTCATGTGATATTAAACTATATCATGGCAAATTTGAATTGCTAATATTAAAAGCCTAAAATTTTCTTTGTCAATAAAATAGAAATCAAAGAAATAAGAGCCTAATTGATTTGGTATCAAATTGATATATAAAAAATTATTGTAAATTAATACATATAATGAGCTTTTATTTACAATTAAAGTGGATTAGACGATCAGTTAACCAAACCACTGTTTCCTGGGATTAACCAGTACTCGAGCACACATCATCACCGCAAGTAACTTATAATTTTCCCACTTGAATCAGTGGTGAGAGACGAATGATAACGAGACCCACTGTTGTTTATCAATTATCACAGAGACGGTTGCCTGGTGGGGATTCTTATTATTATTCCAATAATAACAGATCTGTTTGATTACTCAATTCATGAAAAAAGAAACTTGTACATCATATATCAAAATTTATTTTGGAAATGCTTTATTTTATTAAAATATTGTTTCGTTTCAGGATTTTTGGTTGAGTATGAAGAAGATGGTGTAGTCGAGACAGTCAAATCCACTGCAGTCAAAAAGTTGTGAACAGAATAACAAATTAACCAATAAAAAAACTCTTATTGTGTTTTATTTTAATTTTTTTTAAATGTTGCAATGATATTGATCAAATAAGGAAGGCTAATCACTTTACTGTTGACTCAAATTTTTCTTGGTTTCCAATCCTGATTGCTCAGCTGGTAGCCCATTTGATTATCAATCCAGATGTGGAGAGTTTGGGTATCGCTTGTACATATTGATTATATACAATATTTCATTGTCATCTGTGTTTCACCTCTGGTTCAAGTGAAATCGTTGTCGTTTACTGGCAGAAATAGGTGTGCCTGGGTACCAGGATCCCAGGAAAAAGTAGTCGTTTAGCCATCAATGTCAACCAAATTTAAAAGTACAGTGTACACATGTAACACATGCCTATACTTAAATGCATTCTAAATCTTTGATCTGGATCATCAAATCAATCAAAAAAATTAACAATGGAAAAAATAAAATGCAAATATAAATCACTGGCACAACTGTCGTAGGTATAAAAATATATAAATAATATATATATGATGCACATGTCATATGATAATGATCACAAAGGTGTGTAATCGTATGGTTTAACCATAGCATCATCATCTTGTATATCTTGCATCAAGTCATTTTCACAATTACAATGTATTACCAAACTGCTTTGTTATATTATGTATATATGTTTTTAATTATAGTTATTACATCCTCTGTTCTCTTTGTCATTTATTTAATTTATGCTATGTTTTAATTTATCCTCTGCTGTAATGAACAACATTTATAAACATCTGTAATTTGATATATTTCACAAAAACATGCATAGAAACTAGTTGGGTCTGTAAATGAAGATGTGCACAATGAAGAGAAATTTGCTTTTTTTTCCATTTGATGGGGGAACCACTTTTTTCTATTTAAAATGGGCAATCCATTTTTGAGGAAACTAGATACACATATATAAATATACATGCAAATGTACTTGCTTTTCAACCATCATACATAATTAAAACTCCAGTAAACTAACATAATTATGGGCATGAAGTATTCCTCCCTTTCTGTAAGCTTCCGTATTTTATATTTTTAATAAAATTTTTATTTTATATCAATTTTAATGTTTTTAATTTCCACATCGGCAATGATTTATCCTCCCTGTCTATTATTTCAAGGATTATTCCCCTCTGTCTATCGGAGTAGGTGTTCCTTTTTTAGTTCTGTTATTTGACATTTAAATTTAATATAGATATTAATAGCACTTTCCTTGTCTCCCAGAGTAGGTTTTTTTTTTATATTTTGTGTCTTTTTTTTAAATTAAGCTGCTTTCAAATCTGATATGGCAAGGATTAATCCTTGTCTGCCAGTGTAGAAGTTTTATAATTGGTGTTTTATAATTGGTGTTTTATAATTGGTGTTTTAGGCTACTATAATAAGGATAAGTCCATCTCTCCCAGAGAATGGGTTTCATATTTTATCAATTTAGATACTTTCAAATTTAATATTGCAAGGATTAATCCTTGTCTACCAGAGTAGAAGTTTCATATTTTGTGTTTTAACAATTAAACTACTGTGGCAAGGATTAATCCTTCTCTCCCAGGGTTTCATATATTTTGTTTTATCAATTGAGATACTTCCAAAATTGGTATGACAAGGATTAATCCTTCTCTCCGAGAAAAGGGGTTGCATATTTTGTACTTCATCAAGTTAGATATTTCAAAGTCAGCAGAGAAGGGGTTACATATATTTTGTTTTATCAATAAAGATACTCCCAAAAAGTAAGATATTTCAAAGTCGGCAAGGATTAATCCTTGTCTACCAGAGAAGGTTTTGCATATATTGTGTTTTATCAATTGAGATACTTCCAAAATTGGTATGACAAGGATTAATCCTTCTCTCCCGTAGAAGGGGTTTCATATATTGTACTTCATCAAGTTAAATATTTCAAAGTCGGCAAGGATTAATGCTCGTCTACCAGAGAAGGGTTTGCATATATTGTGTTTTATCAATAGATATACTTCCAAAATTGGTATGGCAAGGATTAATCCTTCTCTCCCGTAGAAGGGGTTTCATATATTGTACTTCATCAAGTTAAATATTTCAAATTCGGCAAGGATTAATCCTTGTCTACCAGAGAAGGGGTTGCATATATTGCGTTTTATCAATTGAGATACTTCCAAAATTGGTATGACAAGGATTAATCCTTCTCTCCCGTAGAAGGGGTTTCATATATTGTACTTCATCAAGTTAAATATTTCAAAGTCGGCAAGGATTAATCCTTGTCTACCAGAGAAGGATTTGCATATATTGTGTTTTATCAATAGATATACTTCCAAAATTGGTATGACAAGGATTAATCCTTTTCTCCCGTAGAAGGGGTTTCATATATTGTACTTCATCAAGTTAAATATTTCAAAGTCAGCAAGGATTAATCCTTGTCAGCCAGAAAAGGGGTTGTATACATGTATATTGTGTTTTATCGATAGCGATAATTCCAAAATTGGTATGACAAGGATTAATACTTCTATCCCAAAAAAGGGGTTGCATATTTTGTACTTCATTAAGTTAGATATTTCAAAGTCGGCAAGGATTAATCCTCGTCTACCAGAGAAGGGTTTGCATATATTGTGTTTTATCGATAGCGATAATTCCAAAATTGTTATGGCAAGGATTAATCCTCGTCTACCAGAGAAGGGTTTGCATATATTGTGTTTTATCGATAGCGATAATTCCAAAATTGTTATGGCAAGGATTAATCCTAGTCTGCCAGAGAAGGGTTTGCATATATTGTGTTTTATCGATAGCGATAATTCCAAAATTGGTATGACAAGGAAATTGCATATTATGTGTTTTATCAATTTAGATACTTCCAAGTAGGCAAGGATTAATCCTTCTCTGCAAGAGAAATAGCTGTATATTTTGTAATAAATATGTATAACTAAAACTTGATGTTGTGTTGTTTTTTACTATTTTGCAGGTGTCATATCTTGAAAAAAGACGAGGATTTTTCTCAAACTTGTTTTGTGAGAGGATAAATCCTTGCGGTTTTTTTGTGATTTAAGGGGGGTCAGAATTCGACTTTAAGTTAAAGTTGATATATGAACCCACCAACCGGCACATCTGAACCACCCCTTTTACACAATATGGGTCCTAAAAGAGAACTTCATTGGCACATCCCTTTTTAAAATGTGTTCCATTAATTGTTTAATACATGCTTTTAGAAATAATGTAATTGCTGTTTTTAGTATTAGTATTAATTCAGGTATTAACGTTGAAGAAGTCTGCTCTCAAATTCATTCGTTAGAGTACGTTATGCCGATGAAACAATGTTGTAAGTCAGTGTTAATCAAATATCTTTAACAACAAAATTATGACAACTTCAAGTCCCTCTAAATAGAACTTAGAAAAGGGCCTTATTTCCATGATACTTAGTGTATTTAATGGTTGTAAAATTGTCTAATTATGAAAATATTTCGTTATCACACAACCTATCTGTCTTATTTTAAGATTCCACACTCTTGTTTTAGAAAAAGATCTCGGAGAAGAATGTCAACGAGACGATGCATGTGAAGACGAGAATGCTGAATGTTTTATCGCAAACAGTGGAAGCACAAAGACGTGCCAGTGTAAAAACTCTCACTTTGACAGTAATGGAAAGAACACTCCAAACGGTGTTTGCACAAATAGTACGACTCGTTTATGTTTAGTAATAGCATAATCCTTTAACGTATTGAATACAACAGTTTAATACATGCTTTTTGATATACTTAAATTATTGTATTGCTGTTTTAGGTATTAATAGTTGTGTAGATACTGACGTTGAAGAAGTCTACTCTCAAATTTATTCGTTTGGGTACGTTATGCCGATGAGACAAAATTAATGTTGTTTGTTTGTATTATTCAAATATCAATCATAATCAAATTATTAGTACTGCAAGTGTCAATCCATGAAACAAAAACAAAGAAAAGTTCATTATATTTCACGATATTAAGTATATGTCACGGTTTTAAAGGTATCCGATTATGAAGATAGTATTAAATTATATATAGCCCGTTCTGTATATATTAAATTATATACTTTGCTTTTTAGAAAAAGAACTCGGAGAGTTATGTCCACGAGACGATGCATGTAAAGACGAAAATGCTGAATGTGTTAGCGCCAGCAGTGGAAACATGAAAAGGTGCCAGTGTAAAAACTCTCATTCTGACAGTAATGGAAAGGACATTCCAAACGGTGTTTGCACAAATAGTAAGACTATTTTATTTTCAGTATTGGTATAATCATCTAACGTACTAAATAAAATAGATTATTAAAGTTATACGCTTTTTAAATATTTTAATAGCTGTTTTTATGTATGAATATTTGTTTAGATATAGACCTTGATGAAGTCTGCTCTCAAAAACATCGTTTGAGTACGTTATGCCGATGAAACAATGTTGTAAGTCAGTGTCAAATATCTTTAACAACAAAACTATTACAACTGCAAGTCCCTGTCAATATAACTAAGAATAGGGCTTGATCTTCACGACATTTAGTGTATTTAATGATTGTAAAATTGTCTAATTTTCAAAATATGTCTTTATCAAACAACCTGTCTTATTTTAAGATTCTACACTCATTTTTTAGAAAAAGAACTCGGAGAAGAATGTCAACGAGACGAGGCATGTAAAGACGAGAATGCTGAATGTATTATCGCGAGTAGTGGAAGCACGAAGACGTGCCAGTGTAAAAACTCTCACTTTGATAGTAATGGAAAGGACACTTCAAACGGTGTTTGCACAAACAGTAAGACTCGTTTATTATTTGTATTTGTATAATCCTCTAAAGTATTAAGTAAAACAATTAAATACATGCTTTCTGTTATGCTCAAAATATTTTATTTCTTTTTTAAGTATTAATAATTGTGTAGATATTGACCTTAAAGAAGACTGCTCGCTTATGCATTCGTTTGAGTGCATTATGACGAGAGACAAATGACGTTTGTTTGTGTTAATCAAATATCAATGATAATAAGATTAAAACTTGTGCAAGTGTTAATCCATGAAAATTAAACCAGAAAAATGTTCATTTATTTCCACGATATTAAGAGTATGTTACGGTTTTAAAGGTGTCCGATTATGAAGATAGTCCTTTGTTATATATAGCCCGTTCTTCATATATCAAATTCTGAACTTTTCTTTTTAGAAAAAGAACTCGGAGATGTATGTCCACGAGACGAGGCATGTAAAGACGAAAATGCTGAATGTTTTAGCGGCAGCAGTGGAAGCATGAAAAGGTGCCAGTGTAAAAACACTCATTCTGATAGTAATGGAAAGGACACTCCAAACGGTGTTTGCACAAATAGTAAGACTCTTTTATTTTTAGTATTGGTATAATCCTCTAACGTACTGATTAAAATAGTTTAATATATGCTTTTTAAATATTTTAACAGCTGTTTTCAGGTATGAATATTTGTTTACATATTGACCTTGATGAAGTCTGCTCTCAAATTCATCGTTTGAGTACGTTATACCGATAAAACAAATGTTGTAAGTCAGTGTTAATCAAATATCTTTAACAATAAAATTATGACAACTGCAAGTCCCTCTAAATACGACTTAGAATAGGGCTTTATTTCCATGATATTTAGTGTAATAACTGGTTGTAAGATTGTCTAATTATCAAAATATTTCTTTATCACATAACATATCTGTCTTATTTTAAGATTCCACACTCTTGTTTTAGAAAATGAACTCGGAGAAGAATGTCAACGAGACGATGCATGTAAAGACGAGAATGCTGAATGTTTTATCGCGAACAGTGGAAGCACGAAGAGGTGCCAGTGTAAAAATTCTCACTTTGATAGTAATGGAAAGGACACTCCAAACGGTGTTTGCACAAAAAGTAAGACTTTTCTATTTTTAGTATTGGTATATTCCTCTTACGCATAGAATAAAAGTGTTTAATACATGCTTTTAGAAATAATGTAATTGCTGTTTTTAGTATTTATATTAATTTAGGTATTAACGTTGAAGAAGTCTACTCTCAAATTCATTCGTTAGAGTACGTTATGCCGATGAATGAATGTTGTAAGTCAGTGTTAATCAAATATCTTTAACAACAAAATTATGACAACTTCAAGTCCCTCTAAATACAACTTA
Source organism: Panopea generosa (assembly GCA_029582155.1). NCBI lineage: Eukaryota > Metazoa > Mollusca > Bivalvia > Adapedonta > Hiatellidae > Panopea > Panopea generosa. The sequence goes on from CM055894.1 coordinate 6,083,673, forward strand.
GAAAATAGCTTTATTTCCATGATACTTAGTGTATTTAATGGTTGTAAAATTATCTAATTATGAAAATATTTCTTTATCACACAACCTATCTGTCTTATTATAAGATTCCACACACTTGTTTCAGAAAAAGATCTCGGAGAAGAATGTCAACGAGACGATGCATGTAAAGACGAGAATGCTGAATGTTTAAGAGCGAACAATGGAAGCCCGAAGACGTGCCAGTGTAAAAATTCTCACTTTGATAGTAATGGAAAGGAAACTCCAAACGGTGTTTGCACAAAAAGTAAGACTTTTCTATTTTTAGTATTGGTATATTCCTTTTACGCATTGAACACAATTATTTAATACATGTTTTTAGAAAAAATGTAGTTGCTGTTTTTAGTATTAATATTTATTTAGATATTAACGTTGAAGAAATCTGCTTTCAAATTCATTCGTTAGAGTATGTTATGCCGATGAAACAATTTTGTAAGTCATTGTTAATCAAATATCATTGACAACAAAATTATGACAACTTCAAGTCCCACTAAACACAACTTAGAAAAGGGCTTTATTTCCATGATACTTAGTGTATTTAATGGTTGTAGAATTATCAAATTATGAAAATATTCTTTAATCACACAACCTATCTATCTTATTTAAAGATTCCACACTCTTGTTTTAGAAAAAGAACTCGGAGAAGAATGTCAACTAGACGATACATGTAAAGACGAAAATGCTAAATGTTTTATCGCGAATAGTGGAAGCACAAAGACGTGCCAGTGTAAAAACTCTCACTTTGACAGTAATGGAAAGAACACTCCAAACGGTGTTTGCACAAATAGTAAGACTTGTTTATGTTTAGTAACGGCATAATCCTTTAACGTATTGATTACACCAGTTTAATAAATGCTTTTTAATATACTTAACTTACTTTATTGCTGTTTTAGGTATTAATAGTTGTGTAGATACTGACCTTGAAGAAGACTACTCTCAAATTTATTCATTTGGGTACGTTATGCCGATGAGACAAAATTAATTTTGTTTGTTTGTGTTATTCAAATACCAATGATAATCAAATTATTAGTACTGCAAGTGTCAATCGAGGAAACAAAAGAAAAAAGTTCATTATTTTTCACGAAATTAAGAGTATGCTACGGTTTTAAAGGTATCCGATTATGAAGATAGTGTTTAATTATATATAGCCCGTTCTTCATATATCAAATTCAACGCTTTTCTTTTTAGAAAAAGAACTCGGAGAGGTATGTCCACGAGACGAGGCATGTAAAGACGAAAATGCTGAATGTGTTAGCGCCAGCAGTGGAAACATGAAAAGGTGCCAGTGTAAAAACTCTCATTCTGATAGTAATGGAAAGGAGATTCCAAACGGTGTATGCACAAATAGTAAGACTCTTTTATTTTTAGTTTTGGTATAATCCTCTAACGTACTGATTAAACTAGTTTAATGAAATTATATGCTTTTTAAATATTTGAATACCTGTTTTTATATATGAATATTTGTTTAGATATTGACCTTGAGGAAGTCTGCTCTCAAATGCAGCGTATGAGTATGTTATGCCGATGAACCAATGTTGTAAGGCAGTGTCAGATATCTTTAACAACAAAATTATTACAACTGCATGGCCCTGTCAATATAACTAAGAATAGGGCTTAATTTTCATGACATTTAGTGTATTTAACGATTGTAAAATTGTCTAATTATCAAAATATGTCTTTATCAAACAACCTATCTGTCCTATTTTAAGATTTTACAATCATTTTTTAGAAAAAGAACTCGGAGAAGAATGTCAACGAGACAAGGCATGTAAAGACGAGAATGCTGAATGTATTATCGCGAGTAGCGGAAGCACGAAGACGTGCCAGTGTAAAAACTCTCACTTTGATAGTAATGGAAAGGACACTCCGAACGGTGTTTGCACAAACAGTAAGACTCGTTTATTATTTGTATTTGTATAATCCTCTAAATTATTAAATAAAACAATTAAATACATGCTTTCTATTATGCTCACAATATTGTAATTCCCTTTTTAAGTATTAATAATTGTGTAGATATTGACCTTGAAGAAGTCTGCTCTCCAACGAATTCGTTTGAGTGCATTATGACGAGAGACAAATGACATTTGTTTGTGTTAATCAAATATCAATGATAATAAGATTATAACTTGTGCAAGTGTTAATCCATGAAAATAAAACCAGAGAAATGTTCATTTATTTCCACGATATTAAGAGTATGTTACGGTTTTAAAGGTGTCCGATTATGAAGATAGCCCTTTGTTATGTATAGCCCGTTCTTCATATATCAAATTCTGAACTTTTCTTTTTAGAAAAAGAACTCGGAGATGTATGTCCACGAGACGAGGCATGTAAAGACGAAAATGCCGAATGTGTTAGCGGCGGCAGTGGAAGCATAAAAAGGTGCCAGTGTAAAAACACTCACTCTGATAGTAATGGAAAGGACATTCCAAATGGTGTTTGCACAAACAGTAAGATTCTTTCATTTTTAGTATTGGTATAATCCTCTAACGTTCTGAATAATATAGTTTAATATATGCTTTTTAAATATTTTAACAGCTGTTTTCAGGTATGAATATTTGTTTAGATATTGACCTTGAGAAAGTCTGCTCTCAAATTCATCGTTTGAGTACGTTATGCCGATGGAACAATGTTGTAAGTCAGAGTTAATCAAATATCTTTAACAATAAAATTATGACAACTGCAAGTCCCTCTAAATACAGCTAAGTATATGGCTTTATTTCCATGATATTTAGTGTAATTAATGGTTGTAAAATTGTCTAATTATCAAAATATTTCTTTATCACATAACGTATCTGTCTTATTTTAAGATTCCACACTCTTGTTTTAGAAAAAGAACTCGGAGAAGAATGTCAACGTGACGATGCATGTAAAGACAAGAATGCCAAATGTTTCAGAGCGAACAGTGGAAGCTCGAAGATGTGCCAGTGTAAAAATTCTCACTTTGATAGTAATGGAAAGGACTCTCCAAACGGTGTTTGCACAAAAAGTAAGACTTTTTCTATTTTTAGTATTGGTATATTCCTCTTACGCATTAAATACAATTGTTCAATACATGCTTTTAGAAATAATGTAATTGCTGTTTTTAGTATTAATATTAATTCAGGTATTAACGTTGAAGAAGTCTGCTCTCAAATTTATTCGTTAGAGTAAGTTATGCCGATGAAACAATGTTGTAAGTCAGTGTTAATCAAATATCTTTAACAACAAAATTATGACAACTTCAAGTCCCTCTAAATACAACTTAGAAAATAGCTTTATTTCCATGATACTTAGTGTATTTAAATGTTGTAAAATTATCTAATTATGAAAATACTTCTTTATCAAACAACCTATCTATATTATTTTAAGATTCCACAATCTTGTTTTAGAAAAAGAACTCGGAGAAGAATGTCAACGAGACGATGCATGTAAAGACGAAAATGCTGAATGTTTTATCGCGAAGAGTGGAAGCACAAAGACATGCCAGTGTAAAAACTCTCACTTTGACAGTTATGGAAAGAACACTCAAAACGGTGTTTGCACAAATAGTACGACTCGTTTATGTTTAGTAAAAGCATAATCCTTTAACGTATTGAATACAACAGTTTAATACATGCTTTTTGATATACTTAAATTATTGTATTGCTGTTTTAAGTATTAATACTTGTGTAGATACTGACCTTGAAGAAGACTACTCTCAAATTTATTCATTTGGGTACGTTATGCCGATGAGACAAAATTAATGTTGTTTATTTGTGTTAATCAAATATCAATGATAATCAAATTATTAGTACAGCAAGTGTCAGTCCATGAAACAAAAAAAAAAAAGTTCATTATTTTTCACGATATTAAGTGTATGTTATGGTTTTAAAGGTATCCGATTATCAAGATAGTGTTTAATTATAAATAGCCCGTTCTTCATATATCAAATTCTACACTTTTCTTTTTAGAAAAAGAACTCGGAGATGTATGTCCACGAGACGATGCATGTAAAGACGAAAATGCTGAATGTGTTAGCGGCAGCAGTGGTAGCATAAAAAAGTGCCAGTGTAAAAACACTCACTCTGATAGTAATGGAAAGGACACTCCAAACGGTGTTTGCACAAATAGTAAGACTCTTTTATTTTTAGTATTGGTATAATCCTCTAACGTACTGAATAAAATAGTTCAATAAAATTATATGCTTTTTAAATATTTTAATAGCTGTTTTTATGTATGAATATTTGTTTAGATATTGACCTTTAGGAAGTCTGCTCTCGAATTCATTGTTTGAGTACGTTATGCCGATGAAACAATGTTGTAAGTCAGTGTCAGATATCTTTAACAACAAAATTATTACAACTGCATGACCCTGTCAATATAACTAAGAATAGGGCTTGATTTTCATGACATTGCGTGTATTTAATGATTGTAAAATTGTCTAATTATCAAAATATGTCTTTATCAAACAACCTGTCTGTCTTATTTTAAGATTTTACAATCATTTTTTAGAAAAAGAACTCGGAGAAGAATGTCAACGAGACAAGGCATGTAAAGACGAGAATGCTGAATGTATTATCGCGAGTAGCGGAAGCACGAAGACGTGCCAGTGTAAAAACTCTCACTTTGATAATAATGGAAAGGACACTCCGAACGGTGTTTGCACAAACAGTAAGACTCGTTTATTATTTGTATTTGTATAATCCTCTAAAGTATTAAATAAAACAATTAAATACATGCTTTCTATTATGCTCACAATATTGTAATTCCTTTTTTAAGTATTAATAATTGTGTAGATATTGACATTGAAGAAGTCTGCTCTCCAACGAATTCGTTTGAGTGCATAATGACGAGAGACAAATGACGTTTGTTTGTGTTAATCAAATATCAATGATAATAAGATTATAACTTGTGCAAGTGTTAATCCATGAAAATAAAACCAGAGAAATGTTCATTTATTTCCACGATATTAAGAGTATGTAACGGTTTTAAAGGTGTCCGATTATGAAGATAGCCCTTTGTTATATATAGCCCGTTCTTCATATATCAATTTCTACTCTTTTCTTTTTAGAAAAAGAACTCGGAGATGTATGTCCACGAGACGAGGCATGTAAAGACGAAAATGCTGAATGTGTTAGCGGCAGCAGTGGAAGCATAAAAAGCTGCCAGTGTAAAAACACTCACTCTGATAGTAATGGAAAGGACACTCCAAACGGTGTTTGCACAAATAGTAAGACTCTTTCATTTTTAGTATTGGTATAATCCTCTAACGTTCTGAATAAAATAGTTTAATATATGCTTTTTAAAATATTTTAACAGCTGTTTTCAGGTATGAATATTTGTTTAGATATTGACCTTGAGAAAGTCTGCTCTCAAATTCATCGTTTGAGTACGTTATACCGATAAAACAAATGTTGTAAGTCAGAGTTAATCAAATATCTTTAACAATAAAATTATGACAACTGCAAGTCCCTCTAAATACAACTAAGAATAGGGTATTATTTCCATGATATTTAGTGTAATTAATGGTTGTAAGAGTGTCTAATTATCAAAATATTTCTTTATCAGATAACGTATCTGTCTTATTTTAAGATTCCAAACTCTTGTTTTAGAAAAAGAACTCGGAGAAGAATGTCAACGAGACGATGCATGTAAAGACGAAAATGCTGAATGTTTTATCGCGAACAGTGGAAGCACGAAGACGTGCCAGTGTAAAAACTCTCACTTTGATAGTAATGGAAAGCACACTCAAAACGGTGTTTGCACAAATAGTACGACTCGTTTATGTTTAGTAATAGCATAATCCTTTAACGTATTGAATACAACAGTTTAATACATGCTTTTTAATAAACTTAAATTATTTTATTGCTGTTTTAGGTATTAATAGTTGTGTAGATACTGACCTTGAAGAAGTCTACTCTCAAAGTTATTCGTTTGGGTTCGTTATGCCGATGAGACAAAATTAATGTTGTTTGTTTGTGTAAATCAAATATCAATGATAATCAAATTATTAGTACTGCAAGTGTCAATCCATGAAATAAAAAAAAGAAAAGTTCATTTTTTTTTTACAATATTAAGTGTATGTTACGGTTTTAAAGGTATCCAATTATCAAGAAAGTGTTTAATTATATATAGCCCGTTCTTCATATATCAAATTCTACACTTTTCTTTTTAGAAAAAGAACTCGGAGATGTATGTCCACGAGACGAGGCATGTAAAGACGAAAATGCTGAATGTGTTAGCGGCAGCAGTGGAAGCATAAAAAGGTGCCAGTGTAAAAACACTCACTCTGATAGTAATGGAAAGGAAACTCCAAACGGTGTTTGCACAAATAGTAAGACTCTTTTATTTTTAGTATTGGTATAATCCTCTAACGTACTGAATAAAATAGTTTAAAATTATATGCTTTTTAAATATTTTAATAGCTGTTTTTATATATTAATATTTGTTTAGATATTGACATTTAGGAAGTCTGCTCTCAAATTCATTGTTTGAGTACGTTATGCCGATGAAAGAATGTTGTAAGTCAGTGTCAATCAAATATCTTTAACAACAAAAATATTTCAACTGCAAGTCCCTGTCAATATAACTAAGAATAGGGCATGATCGTCATGACATTTATTGTATTTATTGATTGTAAAATTGTTTAATTATCAAAATATGTCTTTATCAAATAACCTGTCTGTCTTATTTTAAGATTTTACACTTATTTTTTAGAAAAAGAACTCGGAGAAGAATGTCAACGAGACGAAGCATGTAAAGACGAGAATGCTGAATGTATTATCGCGAGTACTGGAAGCACGAAGACGTGCCAGTGTAAACACTCTCACTTTGATAGTAATGGAAAAGACACTCCAAACGGTGTTTGCACAAACAGTAAGACTCGTTTTTGTTTAGTAATGGCATAATCCTTTAACATATTGATTACAACAGTTTAATTCATGCTTTTTAATATACTTAACTTACTTTATTGCTGTTTTAGGTATCAATAGTTGTGTAGATACTGACCTTGAAGAAGTCTACTCTCAAATTTATTCATTTGTGTACGTTATGCCGATGAGACAAAATTAATTTTGTTTGTTTGTGTTATTCAAATATCAATGATAGTCAAATTATTAGTACTGCAACTGTCAATCGAGGAAACAAAAGAAAAAAGAAAAGTTCATTATTTTTCACGATATTAAGAGTATGTTACGGTTTTAAAGGTATCCGATTATGAAGATATTAATTGATTATATATAGACCGTTCTTCATATATCAGACTCTACACTTGTCTTTTTAGAAAAAGAACTCGGAGATGTATGTCCACGAGACGAGGCATGTAAAGACGAAAATGCTGAATGTGTTAGCGCCAGCAGTGGAAACATGAAAAGGTGCCAGTGTAAAAACTCTCATTCTGATAGTAATGGAAAGGAGATTCCAAACGGTGTATGCACAAATAGTAAGACTCTTTTATTTTTAGTATTGGTATAATCATCTAACGTAATGAATAATATAGTTTAATGAAATTATATGCTTTTTAAATATTTTAATAGCTGTTTTTATATATGAATATTTGATTAGATATTGACCTTGAGGAAGTCTGCTCTCAAATGCAGCGTTTGAGTACGTTATGCCGATGAAACAATGTTGTAAGTCAGTGTAAGATATCTTTAGCAACAAAATTATTACAACTGCAAGGCCCTGTCAATAAAACTATGAATAGGGCTTGATCTTCATGATATTTATTGTATATAATGATTGTAAAATTGTCTAATTATCAAAATATGTCTTTATCAAACAACCTGTCTGTCTTATTTTAAGATTCTACACTCATTTTTTAGAAAAAGAACTCGGAGAAGAATGTCAACGAGACGAGGCATGTAAAGACGATAATGCTGAATGTATTGTCGCGAGTAGTAGAAGCACGAAGACGTGCCAGTGTAAAAACTCTCACTTTGATAGTAATGGAAAGGACACTCCAAACGGTGTTTGCACAAACAGTAAGAATCGTTTTTTATTTGTATTTGAATTCACCTCTAAAGTATTAAATAAAACAATTAAATACATGGTTTCTATTATGCTCAAAATAATTTAATTCCTTTTTTAAGTATTAATAATTGTGTAGATATTGACATTGAAGAAGTCTGCTCTCCAATGCATTCGTTTGAGTGCGTTATGACGAGAGGCAAATGACGTTTGTTTGTGTTAATCAAATATCAATGATAATAAGATTATAACTTGTGCAAGTGTTAATCCATGAAAATAAAACCAGAGAAATGTTCATTTATTTCCACGATATTAAGAGTATGTAACGGTTTTAAAGGTGTCCGATTATGAAGATAGCCCTTTGTTATATATAGCCCGTTCTTCATATATCAATTTCTACACTTTTCTTTTTAGAAAAAGAACTCGGAGATATATGTCCACGAGACGAGGCATGTAAAGACGAAAATGCTGAATGTGTTAGCAGGCAGCAGTGGAAGCATCAAAAGGTGCCATGTGTAAAAACACTCACTTCTGATAGTAATGGAAAGGACACTCCAAACGGTGTTTGCACAAATAGTAAGACTCTTTCATTTTAAGTATTGGTATAATCCTCTAACGTTCTGAATAAAATAGTTTAATATATGCTTTTTAAATATTTTTAACAGCTGTTTTCAGGTATGAATATTTGTTTAGATATTGACCGTTGAGAAGTCTGCTCTCAAATTCATTCGTTAGAGTACGTTATACCGATGAAACAAATGTTGTAAGTCAGAGTTAATCAAATATCTTTAACAATAAAATTATGACAACTGCAAGTCTCTCTAAATACAACTTAGAATAGGGTCATTATTTCCATGATACTTAGTGTAATTAATGGTTGTAAGAGTGTCTAATTATCAAAATATTTCTTTATCAGATAACGTATCTGTCTTATTTTAAGATTCCAAACTCTTGTTTTAGAAAAAGAACTCGGAGAAGAATGTCAACGAGACGATGCATGTAAAGACGAAAATGCTGAATGTTTTATCGCGAACAGTGGAAGCACGAAGACGTGCCAGTGTAAAAACTCTCACTTTGATAGTAATGGAAAGCACACTCAAAACGGTGTTTGCACAAATAGTACGACTCGTTTATGTTTAGTAATAGCATAATCCTTTAACGTATTGAATACAACAGTTTAATACATGCTTTTTAATATAACTTAAATTATTTTATTGCTGTTTTAGGTATTAATAGTTGTGTAGATACTGACCTTGAAGAAGTCTACTCTCAAAGTTATTCGTTTGGGTACGTTATGCCGATGAGACAAAATTAATGTTGTTTGTTTGTGTAAATCAAATATCAATGATAATCAAATATTAGTACTGCAAGTGTCAATCCATGAAATAAAAAAAAGAAAAGTTCATTTTTTTTTTACAATATTAAGTGTATGTTACGGTTTTAAAGGTATCCAATTATCAAGAAAGTGTTTAATTATATATAGCCCGTTCTTCATATATCAAATTCTACACTTTTCTTTTTAGAAAAAGAACTCGGAGATGTATGTCCACGAGACGAGGCATGTAAAGACGAAAATGCTGAATGTGTTAGCGGCAGCAGTGGAAGCATAAAAAGGTGCCAGTGTAAAAACACTCACTCTGATAGTAATGGAAAGGAAACTCCAAACGGTGTTTGCACAAATAGTAAGACTCTTTTATTTTTAGTATTGGTATAATCCTCTAACGTACTGAATAAAATAGTTTAAAATTATATGCTTTTTAAATATTTTAATAGCTGTTTTTATATATGAATATTTGTTTAGATATTGACATTTAGGAAGTCTGCTCTCAAATTCATTGTTTGAGTACGTTATGCCGATGAAAGAATGTTGTAAGTCAGTGTCAATCAAATATCTTTAACAACAAAAATATTTCAACTGCAAGTCCCTGTCAATATAACTAAGAATAGGGCATGATCGTCATGACATTTATTGTATTTATTGATTGTAAAATTGTCTAATTATCAAAATATGTCTTTATCAAATAACCTGTCTGTCTTATTTTAAGATTTTACACTTATTTTTTAGAAAAAGAACTCGGAGAAGAATGTCAACGAGACGAAGGCATGTAAAGACGAGAATGCTGAATGTATTATCGCGAGTACTGGAAGCACGAAGACGTGCCAGTGTAAACACTCTCACTTTGATAGTAATGGAAAAGACACTCCAAACGGTGTTTGCACGAACAGTAAGACTCGTTTTTGTTTAGTTATGGCATAATCCTTTAACATATTGATTACAACAGTTTAATTCATGCTTTTTAATATACTTAACTTACTTTATTGCTGTTTTAGGTATCAATAGTTGTGTAGATACTGACCTTGAAGAAGTCTACTCTCAAATTTATTCATTTGTGTACGTTATGCCGATGAGACAAAATTAATTTTGTTTGTTTGTGTTATTCAAATATCAATGATAGTCAAATTATTAGTACTGCAACTGTCAATCGAGGAAACAAAAGAAAAAAGAAAAGTTCATTATTTTTCACGATATTAAGAGTATGTTACGGTTTTAAAGGTATCCGATTATGAAGATATTAGTTGATTATATATAGACCGTTCTTCATATATCAGACTCTACACTTGTCTTTTTAGAAAAAGAACTCGGAGATGTATGTCCACGAGACGAGGCATGTAAAGACGAAAATGCTGAATGTGTTAGCGCCAGCAGTGGAAACATGAAAAGGTGCCAGTGTAAAAACTCTCATTCTGATAGTAATGGAAAGGAGATTCCAAACGGTGTATGCACAAATAGTAAGACTCTTTTATTTTTAGTATTGGTATAATCATCTAACGTAATGAATAATATAGTTTAATGAAATTATATGCTTTTTAAATATTTTAATAGCTGTTTTTATATATGAATATTTGATTAGATATTGACCTTGAGGAAGTCTGCTCTCAAATGCAGCGTTTGAGTACGTTATGCCGATGAAACAATGTTGTAAGTCAGTGTAAGATATCTTAGCAACAAAATTATTACAACTGCAAGGCCCTGTCAATAAAACTATGAATAGGGCTTGATCTTCATGATATTTATTGTATATAATGATTGTAAAATTGTCTAATTATCAAAATATGTCTTTATCAAACAACCTGTCTGTCTTATTTTAAGATTCTACACTCATTTTTTAGAAAAAGAACTCGGAGAAGAATGTCAACGAGACGAAGCATGTAAAGACGATAATGCTGAATGTATTGTCGCGAGTAGTAGAAGCACGAAGACGTGCCAGTGTAAAAACTCTCACTTTGATAGTAATGGAAAGGACACTCCAAACGGTGTTTGCACAAACAGTAAGAATCGTTTTTTATTTGTATTTGAATTCACCTCTAAAGTATTAAATAAAACAATTAAATACATGGTTTCTATTATGCTCAAAATAATTTAATTCCTTTTTTAAGTATTAATAATTGTGTAGATATTGACATTGAAGAAGTCTGCTCTCCAATGCATTCGTTTGAGTGCGTTATGACGAGAGGCAAATGACGTTTGTTTGTGTTAATCAAATATCAATGATAATAAGATTATAACTTGTACAAGTGTTACTCCATGAAAATAAAACCAGAGAAATGTTCATTTATTTCCACGAGATTAAGAGTATGTAACGGTTTTAAAGGTGTCCGATTATGAAGATAGCTCTTTGTTATATATTGCCCGTTCTTCATATATCAAATTCTACACTCTTTTCTTTTTAGAAAAAGAACTCGGAGATATATGTCCACGAGACGAGGCATGTAAAGACGAAAATGCTGAATGTGTTAGCGGCAGCAGTGGAAGCATCAAAAGGTGCCTGTGTAAAAACACTCATTCTGATAGTAATGGAAAGGACACTCCAAACGGTGTTTGCACAAATAGTAAGACTCTTTCATTTTAAGTATTGGTATAATCCTTTAACGTTCTGAATAAAATATTTTAATATATGCTTTTTATATTTTTTAACAGCTGTTTTCAGGTATGAATATTTGTTTAGATTTTAACGTTGAAGAAGTCTGCTCTCAAATTCATTCGTTAGAGTACGTTATGCCGATGGAACAATGTTGTAAGTCAGAGTTAATCAAATATCTTTAACAACAAAATTGTGACAACTGCAAGTCTCTCTAAATACAACTTAGAATAGGTCATTATTTCCAAGATACTTAGTGTATTTAATGGTTGTAAAATTGTCTAATTATCAAAATATTTCTTTATCACACAACCTATCTGTCTTATTTTAAGATTCCACACTCTTGTTTTAGAAAAAGAACTCGGAGAAGAATGTCAACGAGACGATGCATGTAAAGACGAGAATGCTGAATGTTTTATCGCGAACAGTGGAAGCACGAAGACGTGCCAGTGTAAAAATTCTCACTTTGATAGTAATGGAAAGAACACTCCAAACGGTGTTTGCACAAATAGTACGACTCGTTTATGTTTAGTAATGGCATAATCTTTTAACGTATTGAATACAACAGTTTATTTCATGCTTTTTAATATACTTAAATTATTTTATTGCTGTTTTAAGTATTAATAGTTGTGTAGATACTGACCTTGAAGAAGTCTACTCTCAAAGTTATTCGTTTGGGTACGTTATACCGATGAGACAAAATTAATGTTGTTTGTTTGTGTTAATCAAATATCAATGATAATCAAAATATTAGTACTGCAAGTGTCAATCCATGAAACAAAAAAAAGAAAAGTTCATTTTTTTTTTACAATATTAAGTGTATGTTACGGTTTTAAAGGAATCCGATTATCAAGAAAGTGTTTAATTATATATAGCCCGTTCTTCATATATCAAATTCTACACTTTTCTTTTTAGAAAAAGAACTCGGAGATGTATGTCCACGAGACGAGGCATGTAAAGACGAAAATGCTGAATGTGTTAGCGGCGGCAGTGGAAGCATAAAAAGGTGCCAGTGTAAAAACACTCACTCTGATAGTAATGGAAAGGACATTCCAAATGGTGTTTGCACAAACAGTAAGACTCTTTTAGTTTTAGTATTGGTATAATCCTCTAACGTACTGAATAAAATAGTTTAAAATTATATGCTTTTTAAATATTTTAATAGCTGTTTTTATATATGAATATTTGTTTAGATATTGACATTTAGGAAGTCTGCTCTCAAATTCATAGTTTGAGTATGTTATGCCGATGAAAGAATGTTGTAAGTCAGTGTCAATCAAATATCTTTAACAACAAAAATATTTCAACTGCAAGTCCCTGTCAATATAACTAAGAATAGGGCATGATCGTCATGACATTTATTGTATTTATTGATTGTAAAATTGTCTAATTATCAAAATATGTCTTTATCAAATAACATGTCTGTCTTATTTTAAGATTTTACACTTATTTTTTAGAAAAAGAACTCGGAGAAGAATGTCAACGAGACAAGGCATGTAAAGACGAGAATGCTGAATGTATTATCGCGAGTACTGGAAGCACGAAGACGTGCCAGTGTAAACACTCTCACTTTGACAGTAATGGAAAAGACACCCCAAACGGTGTTTGCACGAACAGTAAGACTCGTTTTTGTTTAGTTATGGCATAATCCTTTAACATATTGATTACAACAGTTTAATTCATGCTTTTTAATATACTTAACTTACTTTATTGCTGTTTTAGGTATCAATAGTTGTGTAGATACTGACCTTGAAGAAGTCTACTCTCAAATTTATTCATTTGTGTACGTTATGCCGATGAGACAAAATTAATTTTGTTTGTTTGTGTTATTCAAATATCAATGATAGTCAAATTATTAGTACTGCAACTGTCAATCGAGGAAACAAAAGAAAAAAGAAAAGTTCATTATTTTTCACGATATTAAGAGTATGTTACGGTTTTAAAGGTATCCGATTATGAAGATATTGTTTGATTATATATAGACCGTTCTTCATATATCAGACTCTACACTTGTCTTTTTAGAAAAAGAACTCGGAGATGTATGTCCACGAGACGAGGCATGTAAAGACGAAAATGCTGAATGTGTTAGCGCCAGCAGTGGAAACATGAAAAGGTGCCAGTGTAAAAACTCTCATTCTGATAGTAATGGAAAGGAGATTCCAAACGGTGTATGCACAAATAGTAAGACTCTTTTATTTTTAGTATTGGTATAATCATCTAACGTGATGAATAATATAGTTTAATGAAATTATATGCTTTTTAAATATTTTAATAGCTGTTTTTATATATGAATATTTGATTAGATATTGACCTTGAGGAAGTCTGCTCTCAAATACAGCGTTTGAGTACGTTATGCCGATGAAACAATGTTGTAAGTCAGTGTAAGATATCTTAAGCAACAAAATTATTACAACTGCAAGGCCCTGTCAATAAAACTATGAATAGGGCTTGATCTTCATGATATTTATTGTATATAATGATTGTAAAATTGTCTAATTATCACAATATGTCTTTATCAAACAACCTGTCTGTCTTATTTTAAGATTCTACACTCATTTTTTAGAAAAAGAACTCGGAGAAGAATGTCAACGAGACGAGGCATGTAAAGACGAGAATGCTGAATGTATTGTCGCGAGTAGTAGAAGCACGAAGACGTGCCAGTGTAAAAACTCTCACTTTGATAGTAATGGAAAGGACACTCCAAACGGTGTTTGCACAAACAGTAAGACTCTTTTATTATTTGTATTTGAATTCACCTCTAAAGTATTAAATAAAACAATTAAATACATGGTTTCTATTATGCTCAAAATAATTTAATTCCTTTTTTAAGTATTAATAATTGTGTAGATATTGACATTGAAGAAGTCTGCTCTCCAATGCATTCGTTTGAGTGCATTATGACGAGAGGCAAATGACGTTTGTTTGTGTTAATCAAATATCAATGATAATAAGATTATAACTTGTACAAGTGTTACTCCATGAAAATAAAACCAGAGAAATGTTCATTTATTTCCACGAGATTAAGAGTATGTAACGGTTTTAAAGGTGTCCGATTATGAAGATAGCTCTTTGTTATATATAGCCCGTTCTTCATATATCAAATTCTACACTTTTCTTTTTAGAAAAAGAACTCGGAGAGGTATGTCCACGAGACGAGACATGTAAAGACGAAAATGCTGAATGTGTTAACGGCAGCAGTGGAAGCATAAAAAGGTGCCAGTGTAAAAACACTCACTCTGATAGTAATGGAAAGGACACTCCAAACGATGTTTGCACAAATAGTAAGACTCTTTTATTTTTTTAGTATTGGTATAATCCTCTAACGTACTGAATAAAATAGTCTAATATATACTTTTTAAATATATTAACAGCTGTTTTCAGGTATGAATATTTGTTTAGATATTGACCTTGAGGAAGTCTTCTCTCAAATTCATCGTTTGAGTACGTTATACCGATGAAACAATGGTGTAAGTCAGTGTTAATCAAATATCTTTAACAACAACATTATTTCAACTGCAAGTCCCTGTCAATATAACTAAGAATAGGGCTTGATCTTCATGACATTTAGTTTATTTAATTATTGTAAAATTGTCAAATTATCAAAATATTTCTTTATCAAACAACCTGACTGTCTTATTTTAAGATTCTACACTTATTTTTTAGAAAAAGAACTCGGAGAAGAATGTCAACGAGACGAGGCATGTAAAGACGACAATGCTGAATGTATTATCGCGAGTAGTGGAAGCACGAAGACGTGCCAGTGTAAAAAATCTCATTTTGATAGTAATGGAAAGGACACTCCAAACGGTGTTTGCACAAACAGTAAGACTCGTTTATTATTTGTATTTGAATTCACCTCTAAAGTATTAAATAAAACAATTAAATACATGCTTTCTATTATGCTCAAAATATTTAATTCCTTTTTTAAGTATTAATAATTGTGTAGATATTGACCTTGAAGAAGTCTGCTCTCGAATGCATTCGTTTGAGTGCGTTATGACGAGAGACATATGACGATTGTTTGTGTTAATCAAATATCAATGATAATAAGATTATAACTTGTGCAAGTGTTAATCCATGAAAATAAAACCAGAGAAATGTTCATTTATTTCCACGATATTAAGAGTATGTTACGGTTTTAAAGGTGTCCGATTATGAAGATAGTCCCTTGTTATATATAACCCGTTTTTCATATATCAAATTATACACCTTTCTTTTTAGAAAAAGAACTCGGAGAGGTATGTCCACGAGACGAGGCATGTAAAGACGAAAATGCTGAATGTGTTAGCGGCAGCAGTGGAAGCATGAAAAGGTGCCAGTGTAAAAACACTCACTCTGATAGTAATGGAAAGGACACTCCAAACGGTGTTTGCACAAATAGTAAGACTCTTTTATTTTTTTAGTATTGGTATAATCCTCTAACGTACTGAATAAAATAGTTTAATAAATGCTTTTTAAATATATTAACAGCTGTTTTCAGGTATGACTATTTGTTTAGATATTGACCTTGAGGAAGTCTGCTCTCAAATTCATCGTTTGAGTACGTTATACCGATAAAACAAATGTTGTAAGTCAGTGTTAATCAAATATCTTTAACAATAAAATTATGACAACTGCAAGTCCCTCTAAATACCACTTAGAATAGGGCTTTATTTCCATGATGTTTAGTGTAATTAATGGTTGCAAGATTGTCTAATTATCAAAATATTTCTTTATCACATAACATATCTGTCTTATTTTAATATTCGACACTCTTGTTTTAGAAAAAGAACTCGGAGAAGAATGTCAACGAGACGATGCATGTAAAGACGAGAATGCTGAATGTTTTAGAGAGAACAATGGAAGCCCGAAGATGTGCCAGTGTAAAAATTCTCACTTTGATAGTAATGGAAAGGACACTCCAAACGGTGTTTGCACAAAAAGTAAGACTTTTCTATTTTTAGTATTGGTATATTCCTCTTACGCATTGAATACAATTATTCAATACATGTTTTTAGAAAAAATGTAGTTGCTGTTTTTAGTATTAATATTTATTTAGATATTAACGTTGAAGAAGTCTGCTCTCAAATTCATTCGTTAGAGTATGTTATGCCGATGAAACAATTTTGTAAGTCATTGTTAATCAAATATCATTGACAACAAAATTATGCTAACTTCAAGTCCCACTAAATACAACTTAGAAAAGGGCCTTATTTCCATGATACTTAGTGTATTTAATGGTTGTAAAATTGTCAAATTATGAAAATATTCTTTTATCACACAACCTATCTATCTTATTTTAAGATTCCACACTCTTGTTTTAGAAAAAGAACTCAGGAGAAGAATGTCAACGACACGATGCATGTAAAGACGAAAATGCTGAATGTTTTATCGCGAACAGTGGAAGCACAAAGACGTGCCAGTGTAAAAATTCTCACTTTGACAGTAATGGAAAGAACACTCCAAACGGTGTTTGCACAAATAGTACGACCCGTTTATGTTTAGTAATGGCATAATCTTTTAACGTATTGAATACAACAGTTTAATACATGCTTTTCAATATACTTAAATTATTTTATTGCTGTTTTAAGTATTAATAGTTGTGTAGATACTGACCTTGAAGAAGTCTACTCTCAAATTTATTCGTTTGGATACGTTATGCCGATGAGACAAAATTAATGTTATTTGTTTGTGTAAATCAAATATCAATGATAATCAAGTTATTAGTACTGCAAGTGTAAATCCATGAAACAAAAAAAAGAAAAGTTCATTATTTTTCACAATATTAAGTGTATGTTACGGTTTTAAAGGTATCCGATTATCAAGAAAGTGTTTAATTATATATAGCCCGTTCTTCATATATCAAATTTTACACTTTTCTTTTTAGAAAAAGAACTCGGAGATGTATGTCCACGAGACGAGGCATGTAAAGACGAAAATGCTGAATGTGTTAGCGGCAGCAGTGGAAGCATGAAAAGGTGCCAGTGTAAAAACACTCACTCTGATAGTAATGGAAAGGACACTCCAAACGGTGTTTGCACAAATAGTAAGACTCTTTTATTTTTAGTATTGGTATAATCCTCTTACGTACTGAATAAAATAGTTTAATAAATTCTTTTTAAATATTTTAACAGCTCTTTTCAGGTGTGAACATTTGTTTAGATATTGACCTTGAGGAAGTCTGCTCTCAAATTCATCGTTTGAGTACGTTATACCGAGAAAACAAATGTTGTAAGTCAGTGTTAATCAAATATCTTTAACAATAAATTGATGATAACTGCAAGTCCTTCTAAATGCAACTTAGAATAGGGCTTTATTTCCATGATATTTAGTGTAATTAATGGTTGTAAGATTGTCTAATTATCAAAATATTTCTTTATCACATAACATATCTGTCTTATTTTAAGATTCCACCCTCTTGTTTTAGAAAAAGATCTCGGAGAAGAATGTCAACGAGACGATGCATGTAAAGACGAGAATGCTGAATGTTTTAGAGCGAACAGTGGAAACACGAAGACGTGCCAGTGTAAAAAATCTCACTTTGATAGTAATGGAAAGGACACTCCAAACGGTGTTTGCACAAAAAGTAAGACTTTTCTATTTTTAATATTGGTATATTTCTCTTACGCATTGAATACAATTGTTTAATACATGCTTTTAGAAATAATTGGGACTATTGTCAAAAAAATAGTCTTGTTTATTTCGGGCTTAAATCGCACCTGTTTAAGTAAATGCACGAATCTTACGGTAAAGTGATTCTCACGCCATAAATTATACATCAACACCGTTGGAGTTGAAATAGGTTTAGGTCATTTTGGAATTGGATCTCAGGGAGATAACATCGCAATAAAATTAAAGGTAAATATGCCGAGGACAAGGAGACAAGCTAGGGGAAGAGAAGCGGTAACAAACCCGGTTGCTAGAAGAGAGGAAGCCACCACACCGCAAACCACGGCGGCAGTAGAAGAGACAGACGAGGCGCCTGCTGTGGAAGTAATTCGTCTTTCGTCAAACGGCAACGACGCAGGTAATGTTTCAGACACGTGGCAGAAAGTTATTTTTATCGAGCATGGCTTTCCCGACACTAGACTTTGATGGTCAAGTGGTTCATTGTAGCGAGGATGACCTCTCTTTTCATGTGCCTATTGAAACAAGTCTAAAATACGACGGAATGAATATGTCACTCTAGCAATTTTGTTGGGTCATGGTAAAACAGATGGCCCCCCGGCAACTTTTTGTCAACGAAAATGGTTTAACAGAATCTAAAGTGGCCGCACACAAAAGTATCACCACTATAAGAGAATAGGACAGATGCTTTTTTTTAACATTTGCTTCCATTTATTTGGCCCACTTTCCTGAAAAAGTATCATAAATTTGCAAGTACATGTCTGTCATAAGAGAGGCAGAATCTCGTTACTCTCATATGGCTTGAAAAACGTATGCCAAACAATTTAGGATTCGTCAGACTGTAAGTCCGCAATCTTGGGGGAGACTAAACACTGATTTATGGTTGAGATTTATGTCTAGACCACATGGGGGCCTGGCCATGCAGGGAAGGGACATAAGAAGTCAGGTTGGCAACCCATTTTATACCGATAATAGAACAACAGTGCCATGTGTGACTTTTGATAGACATGGTAACTGTCCATATCGTCTATGTAAGTTCTTGCATATCTGCTCTGCCTGTCGTGGATCTCGCCCAGAGAGCAATTGCTATAGATTTTTTTAAGAATAGAGTTGCATCTAGCCATATTGACGGTTTTCATCAAGACCAAGCTGTGTTTAACCAACAATTTGCAGATAGTGTGAGACAGGATGGTTCATTTCAGGGTAATAACAGGGGACGACCATTTCTCAGGGGAAACAGAAGGAATTATAAGATGGTATTGGGCAGGTCACCTATAATTGTTAGCAATTTATTGAAAGCATTGACGTCATACCCTGACCAACTCACGGCAAGTGAATAGCGCAGGGGGCAAAATTGGGCCACAAACAAGGCTTGTTTTTTATGTCTTGAGTTGGATGCAGTTTTAATGCAAGTACTCAGTCCAATGAACAAGGTTCAGGTATTGTGTAGCACATTAGACAGTTTCTCAAAAGCAGCCGAGTTAAATTACAGGCACTTCAATCTTTAATAGGCTCTTTGAATTTCATGTGTAGAACCATAGTTCCTGGTCGGCCTTTTTGCAGACGCTAGATTAATGCTACTTGTGGTTTAGATAAACCACATCACCATTTGAGGATTGATAAGGGCATGAAGCGGGATTTGGAAATGTGGCTCTATTTCTTTGAATCATATAACGGTATTTCCGTTTTTCATGACGCCTTTTGGTGCTCAAACGAGGAAGTTTCCCTTTTCACAGATAGCGCAGGGGGGCAAAGACACGGGGTTTGGAATTTACTTTCAAGGTAAATGGGCCTGCGCGGCATGGCCTGACCACTGGTTCGATGAACGCATCACCGACGCCATAACTGTGCTTGAGCTTTTCCCAATATTAGTTTCAATAACGATATGGGGTAAAGATCTTGTGAATAAAAAATTACACACTTGACCGCTTTCATTGGTTACCTTCATGCGATGGGGTATGCTCCCAATTCAGTCATATATAAATGCCATAAGTTTCGAACATAAATTAAGAAATGTGCCATGTTATATTGATAATTTTGCAGTTACAAAGGCAATGGAAGGTTTTCGTAGACTTCGACCATCATTTGATTCGCGGGTGCCACTCATGCTGGATTCACTAGTACAAATTTGTGCAAGCCTCAAGCACATCTGTGTTTTAGAACATGAAGCAATTCTGTTTAAAGCAGCATTTACTCTTGGATTCTTTAGCATGTTCAGGGTGGGTGAATTGGTAGTTTCATCCAGTGAACAGTATGATTTTGCTTTGAGCGTCAAGGATATCGAAGTGAAAACACCAGTAAAAATAGGTCATGATACACCAAAAGTAACAATACGATTGCGCAGGTCAAAAACAAGTCAAACTGGAGCATCTGTTCTGATACCCATATGTTCAGTTCAAAGCCCAGTTTGTGCAGTTAAAGCTGTGATTAGCTATATAAGAATAAGAAATTCACATGCACACGTGTTCTTTTGTCATTGAAACTGTAAAGCAGTAACAAGGTATCAATTCGGGGCTGTACTGTCTAAATGTGTCAATCATTTAGGCTTACCAGGCAAAGGGTAAAGAACACATTCTTTTCGAATTGGTGCTGCCAGTTGGCTAGCAAAGAGCGGCATACCGGATAAAACTATAAAAGAAATGGCACGATGGAAGTCGGATGTTTTTCTTAAAGATATATACGGTTATATTTGTTAAGTTGGGCGATAAGGCTTGTAATAGGGGCTCATGGCTATTTTTAGTTTTATATGCATAATAACACTGTTCAGT
This sequence comes from Panopea generosa, assembly GCA_029582155.1. Lineage (NCBI taxonomy): Eukaryota > Metazoa > Mollusca > Bivalvia > Adapedonta > Hiatellidae > Panopea > Panopea generosa. Next base: position 6,104,929 of record CM055894.1, read on the forward strand.
GGAAGCATTGAGTTATGAGGGATAAGAAAATGAAATCAGCATCTGCTCCTATGGGCCTACTATTGACATGTTGTAAAGATCCTTTGCAGGCAGTTTTTTTTGGCTATATGGTAAGTCGGCAAGCGTGTGCACCCATCGACATGTTGCTAAATGATGAAGCCTACTATGATATGCACAGTGACCGGCTTTTGTTATTGGTAGGGGTCAATTTATGCTATATTACAAAGCCACGTAGCTTGGGCTTATCGAAAATTGTTTTGCTATATTACAAAGCCACGTAGCATGGGCTTATCAAGGACAGTTTTGCTATATTACAAAGCAACGTAGCGTGTTGGCTTATTGAGGACTGTTTTGCTATATTACAAAGCCACGTAGCGTGGGCTAATTGAGGACTGATTTGTTATATTACAAAGCCACATAGCGTGGGTTTATTGAAAATTGTTTTGCTATATTACAAAGCCACGTATCGTGGGTTATCGAGAACTGTTTAGCTATATTACAAAGCCACGTAGCGTGGGCTTATCGAGGACTGTTTTGCTATATTATAAAGCCACGTAGCGTAGGCTTATCGAGGACTGTTTTGCTATGTTACAAAGCCACGTAGCGTGGGCTTATCGTGGACTGTTTTGCTATATTACAAAGCCACGTAGCATGGGCTTATCGAGAATTGTTTTGCTATATTACAAAGCCATGTAGCGTGGGCTTATCGAGAATTGTTTTGCTATATTACAAAGCCATGTAGCGTGGGCTTATCGATGAGTGTATTGCTATATTACAAAGCCACATAGCGTGGGCTTATTGAGGACTGTTTTGCTATATTACAGAGCCACGTAGCGTGGGCTTATTGAGGACTGTTTTCCTATATTTCAAAGCCACGTAGCGTGGGCTTATTGAGAATTGTTTTGCTATATCACAAAGCAACGTAGCGTGGGCTTATAAGAGAATTGTTTTGCTATATTACAAAGCCACGTAGCGTGGGCTTATTGAAAATTGTTTTGCTATATTACAAAGCCACGTAGCGTGGGCTTATCGAGGACCGATTTGATATATTACAAAGCGACGTAGCATGGGCATATCGAGGACCGTTTTGCTATATTACAAAGCCCTTAGCGTGGGCTTATTAAGAACCGTTTTGCTATATTACAAAGCCACGTAGCGTGGGCTTATTGAGGACTGTTTCGCTATATTACAAAGCCACGTAGCGTGGGCCTATTGAGGACTGTTTTGCTATATAACAAAGCCACGTAGCGTGGTCTTATTGAGAATTGTTTTGCTATAGCTATATTATAAAACCACGTAGCGTGGGCTTATTGACGACTGTTCTGCTATATTACAAAGCAACGTAGCATTGGCTTATTGAGGACTGTTTTGTGATATAGCAAAGCCACGTAGCGTGGGCTTATTGAGGACTGGTTTGCTATATTACAAAGCCACGTAGCGTTGGTTTATTGAGGACTGTTTTGCTATATTACAAAGCCACGTCGCGTGGGCTTATTGAGAATTGTTTTGCTATATCACAAAGCAACGTAGCGTGGGCTTATTGAGAATTGTTTTGCTATATCACAAAGCAACGTAGCGTGGGCTTATAAGAGAATTGTTTTGCTATATTACAAAGCCACGTAGCGTGGGCTTATTGAAAATTGTTTTGCTATATTACAAAGCCACGTAGCGTGGGCTTATCGAGGACCGATTTGATATATTACAAAGCAACGTAGCATTGGCATATCGAGGACCGTTTTGCTATATTACAAAGCCCTTAGCGTGGGCTTATTAAAAACCGTTTTGCTATATTACAAAGCCACGTAGCGTGGGCTTATTGAGGACTGTTTCGCTATATTACAAAGCCACGTAGCGTGGGCTTATTGAGGACTGTTTTGCTATATAACAAAGCCACGGAGCGTGGTCTTATTTAGAATTGTTTTGCTATAGCTATATTATAAAGCCACGTAGCGTGGGCTTATTGAGGACTGTTCTGCTATATTACAAAGCAACGTAGCATTGGCTTATTGAGGACTGTTTAGCGATATAGCAAAGCCACGTAGCGTGGGCTTATTAAGGACTGTTTTGCTATATTACAAAGCCATGTAGTGTGGGCTTATGGATAATTGCTTTGCTATATTAAAATGCCACGGAACGTGGGCTTATCGATGAGTGTTTTGCTATTTTACAAAGCCATGTAGCGTGGGCTTATCGAGACTTGTTTTGCTATATTACAAAGCCACGTAGCGTGGGCTTATCGAGGAGTGTTTTGCTATATTATGAAGCCTCGTAGCGTGGGTTTATTCCGGACTGTTTTGCTATATTATAAAGCCACGTAGCGTGAGTTTATTCAGGACTGTTTTGCTATATTACAAAGCCACGTAGCGTGGGCTTATTAGAGAATTGTTTTGCTATATTATAAAGTCACGTAGCGTGGGTTTATTGAGAATTGTCTCGCTATATTACAAAGCCACGAAGCGTGGGCTTATCGAGGACTGGATTGATATATTACAAAGCCACGTAGCGTGTTGGCTTATTGAGGACTGTTTTGCTATATTACAAAGCCACGTAGCGTGGGCTTATTGAGGTCTGTTTTTTTATATTACAAAGCCACGTAACGTGGGCTTATTGAGAATTGTTTGCTATATTACAAAGCCACGAAGCCTGGGCTTATCGAGAACTGTTTAGCTATATAACAAAGCCACGTAGCATGGGCTTATTGAGGAGTGTTTTGCTATATTACAAAGCCACGTAGCGTTGGCTTATTGAGGTCTGTTTTGCTATATTACAAAGCCACGTAGCGTGGGCTTATCGAGGACTGTTTTGCTATGTTACAAAGTCACGTAGCGTGGGCTTATCGAGGCTTATTTCGCTATATTACAAAGCCACGTAGCTTGGGCTCATTGAGAATTGTTTTGCTTTATTACAAAGCCATGTAGCGTGGGTTTATCGAGAATTGTTTTGCTATATTACAAAGCCACGTAGCGTGGGCTTATCGAGGAATATTTTGCTATATTATAAAGCCACGTAGCTTGGGTTTATTGAGAATTGTTTTGCTATAGCTATATTACAAAGCCACGTAGCGTGGGCTTATTGAGGACTGTTCTGCTATATTACAAAGCCACGTAGCATTGGCTTATTGAGGACTATTTTGCGTTATTACAAAGCCACGTAGCGTGGGCTTATTAAGGACTATTTTGCTATATTAAAAAGGCACGTAGCGTGTTGGCTTATTGAGGACTGTTTTGCTATATTACAAAGCCACGTAGCGTGGGCTTATTGAGGTCTGTTTTGTTATATTACAAAGCCACGTAGCGTGGGCTTATTGAGAATTGTTTGCTATATTACAAAGCCACGTAGCGTGGGCTTATCGAGAACTGTTTTGCTATATTACAAAGCCACGTAGCGTGGGCTTATCGAGGATTGTTTTGCTATATTACAAAGTCACGTAGCGTGGGCTTATCGAGGACTGTTTGCTATGTTACAAAGCCACATAGCGTGGGCTAATCGAGGCTTGTTTTGCTGTATTATAAAGTCACGTAGCGTGGGTTTATTCAGGACTGTTTTGCTATATTACAAAGTCACGTAGCGATGGCTTATTGAGGACTGTTTTGCTATATTACAAAGCCACGTAGCGTGAGCTTATTGAGAATTGTTTTGCAATATTACAAAGCCACGTAGCGTGGCTTATTAGAGAATTGTTTTGCTATATTACAAAGCCACGTAGCGTTGGCTTATCGAGGACTGTTTTGATTTATTACAAAGCCACGTAGCGTGGGCTTATCGATGACCGTTTTGCTATATTACAAAGCCACGTAGCGTGGGCTTATTAAGAATTGTTTTGCTATATTACAAAGCCACGTAGCTAGCGTGGGCTTATTGAGGACTGTTTTGCCATATTACAAAGCCACGTAGCGTGGGCTTAATGAGAACTTATTATATAATAAAGCTATATAATAAAGCCAACTAGTGTATGCACCTAATACTAGTGGCCTGCTATTATTGTCATATGACTGTTATAAAGCCACGTAGTATAGGCTTCTTGCTGTCTGTATATGCTATAAGTTAAGTCGATGAGGGTGTGCACTTGCCAACACGCTATTGCTCTATGATCAAGCCAACTGTCGTATGTGGATTTAACGGTTTCCTATTTCGATTTCTATGAGAAAAAGATACTCAGTAAGTTGTTAGAGGCTAACTGACAAAGAAAAGGTCTTGTAGTATCAAAGATTGGTAAAAGTATAGAGGCAATTGAGAAAAAGCGGAAACATGCCAATAGACAAATAAGAAATTTTATCAATTATGGTAGGGGTCAATTTATTGACCATGCCGACATGAAAGTGGGTTTATCTATAAAGACGGGGTCCATCTATCAGACATTGGAACAGACTTGTTTATTTTTAATATAAAAGAGGCAGTGAAAAGTGCACTGGTTAAGGTCTAAGGAATTTTGGGGCGAACTTAGTTCGTGTGGCAGGAAAGTTCCAGAAGGGAAAATAAATCCTATTTTTATTTGGGAAAAATGTGTATTCTATCTTGGACATCTTTGCTTTTGTGCAGATGCGTTGAACCACCTTCTGGGCAGGGCTTAGCTGTTCCATTTGTATTGAGCAGTTTGATGCAACCTTGCGTAAGCCACCTGGGTACTGTCGGACTGCTCAATTCCTTTCTGGGGTTTTCCTGTCATTTTAGTGATAACACGCCATTATGTTCAAATTATACTGACAGATATTTATATGAGTATAAATAATTAATTCACAGTATTCAATTATAAATTGATTCAATTTGGTGTTGTTTCATTTATTTGAGTTTTGTTTGTTCTGATATTAGCGTCAATTTCATGCCATCAAGGGCTAACAATTGATCAGTTAATCAGTATTCAAATACACTCATCCTTGCAAGTTACGGATATCTTTCTCACTTAAACCAGTGGTGAGAAATGATTGACAACGAGATGCAATGCTGTATATCAATCTTCAAAGAGACTCGCCGGACAGGAATCGAATTCATAACCGCTGGATTGATGGTTGGGCAATTGACTTTCCTGTCTAGGCTGGTTATATATATTGATTTAAGTCATCTTAAAATAATGTAAATGCTGTTTTTGATATTAATATTTATTTAAGTAGAGTACGTTATGTCGATGAAACAATGTTATAAGGCAGTGTGAATCAAATATCATTGACAACAAAATTATGACAACTTCAAGTCTCTCTCAATACAACTTAGAAAAGGGCTTTATTTCCATGATACTTAGTGTATTTAATGGTTGAAAAATTGTCTAATTATGAAAATATTTCTTTATCATACAACCTATCTGTCTTATTTTAAGATTCCACACTCTTGTTTTAGAAAAAGAACTCGGAGAAGAATGTCAACGAGACGATGCATGTAAAGACGAGAATGCTGAATGTTTTATCGCGAACAGTGGAAGCACAAAGACGTGCCAGTGTAAAAACTCTCACTTTGACAGTAATGGAAAGAACACTCCAAACGGTGTTTGCACAAATAGTAAGACTCGTTTATGTTTAGAAATGGCATAATCCGTTAACGTATTGAATACAGCAGTTTAATACATGCTTTTAAATACACTTAAATTATTTAATGGCTGTTTTAGGTATTAATAGTTGTGTAGATGCTGACCTTGAAGAAGTCTACTCTCAAATTTATTCGTTTGGGTACGTTATGCCGATGAGACAAAATTAATGTTGTTTGTTTGTGTTAATCAAATATCAATGATAATCAAATTATTAGTACTGCAAGTGTCAATCCATGAAACAAAAACAAAGAAAAGTTTATTATTTTCACGATATTATGTGTATGTTACGGTTTTAAAGGTATCCGATTATGAAGATAGTGTTTAATTATATATAGCCCGTTCTTTATATATCAAAGCCTACACTTTTCTTTTTAGAAAAAGAACTCGGAGAGTTATGTCCACGAGACGAGGCATGTAAAGACGAAAATGCTGAATGTGTTAGCGCCAGCAGTGGAAACATGAGAAGGTGCCAGTGTAAAAACTCTCATTCTGATAGTAATGGAAAGGACATTTCAAACGGTGTTTGCACAAATAGTAAGAATCTTTTATTTTTAGTATTGGTATAATCCTCTAACGTACTGAATAAAATAGTTTAATAAAATTATATGCTTTGTAAATATTTTAATAGCTGTTTTTATGTATGAATATTTGTTTAGATATTGACCTTGAGGAAGTCTGCTCTCTAATGCATCGTTTGAGTACGTTATGCCGATGAAACAATGTTGTAAGTCAGTGTCAATCAAATATCTTTAACAACAAAATTATTACAACTGCAAGTCTCTGTCAATATAACTAAGAATAGGGCTCGATCTTCATGACATTTAGTGTATTTAATGATTGTAAAATTGTCTAATTATCAAAATATGTCTTTATCAAACAATCTGTCTGTCTTATTTTAAGATTCTACACTCATTTTTTAGAAAAAGATCTCGGAGAAGAATGTCAACGAGACGATGCATGTAAAGAAGAAAATGCTGAATGTATTATCGCGAGTAGTGGAAGCACGAAGACGTGCCAGTGTAAAAACTCTCACTTTGATAGTAATGGAAAGTACACTCCAAACGGTGTTTGCGCAAAAAGTAAGACTCGTTTATTATTTGTATTTGTATAATCCTCTAAAGTATTAAATAAAACAATTAAATACATGCTCTTTATTATGCCCAAAATATTTTAATTCCTTTTTTTAAGTTTTAATAATTGTGTAGATATTGACCTTGAAGAAGTCTGCTCTCCAATGCGTTCGTTTGAGTGCGTTATGACTAGAGACAAATGACGTTTGTTTGTGTTAATCAAATATCAATGATGATAAGATTATAACTTGTGCAAGTGTTAATCCATGAAAATAAAACCAGAGAAATATTCGTTTATTTCCACGATATTAAGAGTATTTTACGGTTTTAAAGGTATCCGATTATGAACATAGTGTTTGATTATATATAGCCCGTTCTTCATATATCAAATTCTACACTTTTATTTTTAGAAAATGAACTTGGAGAGGTATGTCCACGAGACGAGGCATGTAAAGACGAAAATGCTGAATGTGTTAATGCCAGCAGTGGAAGCACGAAAACATGCCAGTGTAAAAACTCTCACTTTGATACTAATGGAAAGAACAGTCCAAACGGTGTTTGCACAAAAAGTAAGACAATTTTATTTTTAGAATTGGTATAATCTTCTAACATATTAAATAAAATAGTTTAATACTGTTATTACATGCTTTTAAAAATATTTTAATAGCTGTTTTTAAGTATGAATATTTGTTTAGATATTGACCTTGAAGAAATCTGCTCTCCAATTCAAATGTTGTAATTCAGTATTAATCAATTATCTTTCATAACAAAAGTATTACAACCGAAAGGCCATGTAAATACAACTTCAAATAGGGCTTTATTTCCTTGATATTTAGTGTATTTAATGGTTGTAAAATTGTCTAATTATGAAAATATTTCTTTATCACATAACCTATCTGTCTTGTATAAAGACTGTACACTCTTGTTTTAGAAAAACAACTCGGAGAAAAATGTCAACGAGACGAGGCATGTAAAGACGAGAATGCTGAATGTATTAGAGCGAACAGTGAAAGCACGAAGACGTGCCAGTGTAAAATCTCTCATTTCGATAGTAATGGAAAGGAAACACCTAACGGTGTTTGTACAAGTAGTAAGACTCGTTTAAGTTTAGTTATGTTATAATCATCTAACGTTAAATACACGCTTTTTGGTATACTTCAACTATTTAAATTACTATTTTAGGTATTAATAGTTCTGTAAATATTGACCTTGAAGAAGTCTGCTCTCAGATTCATTCATTTGAGTTCCTCATGCCGATTAGACAAATGTTATTTGTTTTTGTTAATCACAAATCAATGATAATAAAATTATTACTACTGCAAGTTTTACTCCATAGAGAATAACAGAGAAAAGTTAATTAATTTTTCACGATATTAAGAGTATGTTACGGTTTTAAATGTATCCGATTATGAAGATAGTCCTTTATTATATATAACCCGTTTTCCATATATATAATTTCTGTACTCTTTTTTAGAAAAAGAACTCGGAGAGGTATGTCCACGAGTCAACTCTTGTAAAGACGATAATGCTGAATGTGTTAAGGCCAGCAGTGGAAGCATGAGAACGTGCCAGTGTAAAAACTCTCACTTTGTTAGTTATGGAAAGGACACTCCAAACGGTGTTTGCACAAATAGTAAGACTCGTTTATTTTTAGTAATGGTATAATTCTGTAACGTATTGAATAAAATAGTTTAATACATTCTTTTTATTATACTTTAAATATTTTACTTGCTGTTTTAGGTATTAATATTTGTGTAGATATTGACCTTGAAGAAGTCTGCTCTCAAATGCGTCCGTTTGAGTACGTTATGCCGATGAGACAATCGTTGTCAGTCAGTGTTAATCAAATATCTTAACCAATATAATTATTACAGCTGCTAGTGAAATTACCACTTTTTGCCGGAATTACTTTTTTAATAAATTACCTCCCTTGGTAACTGTTGACAAATTATCACCGTTCCTTGCCATTTGCTTCATCTGTCTAAAAACTGCCAGATGCAAGAGCAATTAGATGTGGATACAATAAATCAAATTTTATATAACTGATTTTGAAGAAGATAACTATGGTCAGTTCAAAGTGGCAGAGACACCATCAGACATTGATCAGATTCCAGAAGCAGCCAATAATGTTAACAGAAAGAGAAACATAAAAAGTGATATGAATATTTATGTCATTCCTGAAGTCTAAATATGAAGTAAAGAAAATAGATTACATACCACCAGCCCTTTTAAACCTTTAGTTAAGTGAATTTCTTCTGCCCCAACAAAAAGAAATGAAAAGGAGTATGAACCGACCACTTTGAGGGGTGTTGAGTGTTAACTAGACAGATATTTGAAAACAAAAACAAAAACAGTAAAGTGTCCATAATTAATGTTATATAGTTAACAAAAGCTCGTAATGTTCTGTCACTAAAACACTTTCTTTTGTTAAATGGAATAACATAGCACCTATCTGTGGAGTATGAAGACCTCAGACCTGGTCTTTTGGGAATATATTTTGTTAACATTTCAGACAAATAGACTGGTGCATTGCCGATAGAGCAATTGTACATGAAAGAGAGTAATTTAAATTTAATTCTAGCTTTGATATGTAACCAATGCAAGTCATATAGAGCTTGCTTAGAACTGTCAAATTTTCTCCTGTTTAAAACAAGTTTTGCACACATATTCTGGATACGTTGCATTTTGCCTATTTCAATTTCTGCTATACCATATAAAATAACATTACAGTAGTCAAAGTGAGAAATAACCAATGACAGAACAAACATTTCTGTGGCATCCTTAGTTAAATATTTACGTATACTCTTAAACTTTAATACATTTAACATAGCTCTACGACACTTCCTTTTGACATGTTCTTTGAAATTCAATGTTTCATCTAGAAAAGCACCTAAATATCTTATACAACTCTCAGATTTAATTTTATCACCAGCAATGTTTATTTCCTTTGTACTTCATTTATTCAACTGTGCTTTACTACAAAGCATAATAAATTCAGTTTTTGAAGTGTTCATCTTTAGATTGTTCTCATTCATCCAGTTGTTAATTGTCCCTGCGCATTGTTCAAGCTCTTTTATTGCATGTATTTTATTGTTGACTGATGTTGGTTGGAAACGTTTATTTGTAATATGATCATCTGCAAATCCATAGACTGAAATGCTTGGTGGAATAACATCAAATAGCGTTCCCGCGTAAGTAAGATAGAGTCAAGGACCCAAACAACTTCCTTGAAGGACACTACATTGTAGCAAACGTGGTGATGATAAGGTTGAATTTACACTCATTCGGCAGCTACGTGGTCTGAGATATAAGTCAGTCCAACATAGCACTTTTCCACAGACACCATACTGGCTTTGAAGAACATCAAGAAGTATAGTATGGTCAACAGTATCAACAGCTGCACTTAGATCGATTGCGGTCAGTGCAGATAGCTCTTGTTTCTCCATTCCGTCAAGCAAGTCATTCACCAGTCTAAGTACTGCCGACTCACATGAATGAAAGCGCCTATAGGATGATTGATTCTTGGGAAGGAGATCATAAGTATTCACATGTATATTAAGTCTAAACAGAACAGCTTTTTCAATTAATTTAGAGAGAAATGATAGGTTACTCACTGGTCTATAATTAGAATGTTCAAGTTCAAGGCCCGCTTTCTTCAAAAGAGGTCTGACGATTGCCTGTTTCCATTTTGATTGAAATATACCTTGACGCAAGGAGAGAGTGACTAATTTGGTGATGGTAGGCAATAATTCTTGTAAAAATGATTTTAGCACATCATTTTTTGGTAACATATCTAACTCTGAGGATTTGGTACTGAGTTCACCGCTAAGGGTTTTTATTTCATTCTCAGTAAGATCTTGGAACTGATCAATACACACACGTCTTTCATCTGCGGTTTAAAATTTTGAAACTCATCGAGTGACTTCCGTATTTTTTCGATTTTGTTAATAAAATGGTCAGCAAATTTGTCTGCAAGTATATTCTCACTCTCTCCAATTGGCATAGGATTCTCAGACTTGGTTCCAGTCGATTCAGACACCAAAGAATACAGTTTTTTTCGAGTCACCTTTGACACTAATTACCTTATTACTGAGAGTCGATCTTTTCTCACGGTTGATTTCATACTTATATTTTTTCGTGCTGCTTTAAACGCTTCTAACTGATGTGATTGTCCGTACTTCCTCCATAGGCTTTCTGATTTTCGTAATACACGTTTGAGATGAAGTATATCTTCTGTAAACCATGGTTTCGGTGCTCTGCATATTTTCGTTTTTTTTCTTTAAGAGGGGCATGTTTATCTAAAATTATCGCAATTTCTGATTCGAACACATTTACAAAGTAATTTGCATTTTCGCAGTCAACTGTTATTTCCCTCAAATCATTTGCAAATTCAGATTGATCAATCTCTTTAAGATTTCGGAAGGCCACTGTTTTACTAATGATATTTTTTTTTTCACGTTAATAACAATTTTAACAACGCAGTGGTCAGAAACAAATGGACCAGCCTCACATTTAAGTACTTCTACGCCATTAATTACCTCTGTTACAACTAAATCTAAACTTTTTCCACCAATGTCAGTCTTGAAATTGACGTGCTGTTCCAATCCTATGGCAAGAAGAGAATCATTAAAATTTGATATTGCATTGTTGTCGTCATGGATATGTAAATTGAAGTCCCCCATTACCATCAGGTTAGAGTATTGTGGAAATATTCCCTCAATAAAATCTGAGAAATCTGAAACGAACTGACCACAAGTGGATAAAGATGGAGGTCTATAAACACCGATTACATGTAGAGTAATATTTTTCAGTACCAGTTTCCATATACCATACTCAAAACTTCGAGATGTCCCATTAGTAATTTTGTGAATGTTGATTTCATTTCTACACGTTATTGCAATGCCACCACCAATTTTGTTTCGTCGATTTGCAACACTTATTTTGTAGCCACACTGATTCAAATCAGATGTTTCATATTGATGTTGCTTATCGTCGGAGTACCAAGTCTCTGTTAGAAGTGGAACGTCTATTTTCTCCTCTCTCAAATGCTGACCGATAAACGAGTCTTTCCTTACAGCAGACCGACAGTTTAATGTTAAACATGTCACTTTCTCATTAAGCCGATTAAGTTTGTTGCATTTTTTTGGATAAATAATTTGCTAAGAAAACATAGATTTTATGTTAACCACCTCGTTTACCTCTCTGATTTTTTCTGTTGTGAGCGATGTTCAATTTATTTATTGTACAACATACCGCTGGATCTTTACTTAATCTTCTACTGTGTGATACCGTTTATCCTATATCCAATAATTGAACATGATCGTAAGTAAATTTAACAGGTGACTGATTTTCAATAGTGATCCGATATACTGTCCGAGCCATTTTCATGTAAAATTTTTTCAAAATATGCAAAGTTTTCTCCCGGAGTTAGCCATTCTAACACTGATGTAACAACAAAATAAACACACAGAAATATGCATAACACATTCATTGTCAAACTGTCAAAGTTAGTTCTATGTCTGAACTAAATATCAATCAAAATTTTGTAATAATCCATTAGCTCTAAATAAACACGTCTTCCTCATACGGCGACTGACTACTTGAAATTTAGAGATTATATAACTGCTTGTATCTTAATTAGAAAATATATTGCCCTTCTGTTCCTTATTTGAAGGTTATCTAACCTGCTTACATTTACTTTCAGATTATCTAACATGTGTGTTTCTTATTTTTATATTATCTAACATATACCTTATCTAGAGACAATCTAACTTGCCTGTATCGTGTTACAGATTGCCTTATTTGGGAATAAACTTTTCCGTACCTATTTAAATATTATCTTACATGTCTGGTTCCTTATTTAGAGATAATCTACCTTATGTGTACCTTATTTATATACAATTATATACAATTTAACCGGTTATACATTTTTATACAATTTAACCGGTTACACCTTTTTAGAAACTGTCTGTATGTACCCTATTCAGACATTGTCAAACCTGTACTATCCTATTTAGAGATTGTCTTATTTGTCAGTTCCTTCTTAATATACTATCTACATGTAACATGTTTGTCTGTATCTTCTATAGCTATTATACATTTTACAGAACTGGAACTTGGAGAAATATGTTCAAAAAACAATTCATGTAAAGACAAAAATGCGGAATGTGTTTCAAAGCCATCCGGTGAAAGCGAACAGTCGTGTCAGTGTAAAAAATCTTACTTTGATGATAATGGTGATAATCCAGGCGGTACTTGTATAACAGCAAGTAAGACTTATTAGCATCTACTATTCCTTTAACTTACTAACGTATATAATGTTAACGTTTAATATATTTTTGAGACATAAATATTTAGTTATGTAAATATTAATCTTGAAAAAGAAAGGCTAGTGTAGAGCCATTAATGCGATTGTAATTGAGTTACTCCGAGGTGTTTAATGCTCATTCATTTCCTACTAATCATTTCAATTTCGTAAATAATTTATAAAGTTATTTCATTATATCATATAATGCGTCTTTAACCGATGGATGTTGATTGTTGTGACTGTAAACAGATATTTCTCTTTTATATAATGTAATTTGTAAGAAATATTTTCATTTTGTAATAATAAAAAACTGATAAACAAAATTTTCAAACGCTGAAATGACTCTTTATACCCCTTGCACTGCACGCTAAACTCATTAAACTTATTTTCGTTTAGTAGAACTGAATATCGTAGTAGTAAATGTATAAAAATAACTGTTTGTATAGGCTTTATATTTTGTTATAATTCCAATATTACTATCATAGACGTATCTAAAGCAGTTTCCATGAAATCATGATGATCAGTTTAATAATATACTTACGAAAATGACGTGCACCACGGTTCCAAACTTATTTTAAATACAAAATAAAATAGTTGTAAGCTATTTTCTTCGGTTAATTATTAATTTCTTTGTTTCAACGATTTCAACCGGGCGCCAAGATCAGAACATAAGTTGTATTTACACACAATAATGTAGGTAAACAAATGTTCATATTTTGAGATGTCACGATATAACATACTGTACCATTGAACAATCCTAGTATTCCCCTAGTCGTTGACAAAGTTAAGCCCATAGACAAATTGATTGGACAGGAAAAAATGAAACAAAAGTTAGTTAAAGTTTAGAAGCAGACGACCGTGAGACAATGTGAATACACAAGTCATCCACTTTTCAAATGTTCCATATTCTGACATTATTTCACGATCGTAGATTTGTATGACCTTCATAAATTGACACATTAAGACATTCGTGTAGATAAAACATAAACACTGATGTCTTTGACCTTGTGTACAATTAAATACAAACTACACTACGTAGGTATTTATTTGAATTATCGATTTTTATTTGTAAAACTCGGGAGATAAAAGGCGGGTGTTTATTGATTTCATCTCAAAATCTGTCGTCATGTACAAAAAAAATCAACCTTCTTATTTGAGATTGGTGCGTGATTCGACATTCTTTATTCATGCATTAAAAACAGAAACAAAAATTAATTTAATCCTATAATATTAAACATTAGCGGCAGATTATCTTGTATTGGTGAAATTTAAATATGAAAGAATTGATATTTTTTAAATTTAATCTCATTCATGTAACGTCTTATTTTATATAAAAAGTGAAAAAAGTTTGTTTCATAGGATATTAATCCTTGAAAACTTATTTAATACCAGATAAATTATAACATGATGTCTATGGTTTTTTTTCTTTTCTAATGACTCCACAAGTAGAATGGCACTATTTCTAATTGGCAATTCGCCGATTCGCGGTAATATGTATACTAGGACAAAAACAAAATGGCTGACTGTATATCATCAATAATCACTGATTTTCATCAGTTTTTTTTTTTCAAAGGTATATTGACCAGAACTAACTTTTAGAAGGATTATTCAGGACATGGGTACTACATGATTAATATTGGTGTGGCATGACGCCCAAATAACTGCTAGATTTTCCTACATTTTGAACTATTTTCCAAAAGTTTACATTTGTTTTTTACTGCCGCATAAATATTTACCGATTTTTTCTTGCTTTATAATCATCTTAATTGATCAACTGTTAAGCCGCACCAATATCAAATTCATGTTTTCACGCCTGATATGTATTAAAATGTTGTTAAAAATACCTTCATGCATTTATGTTTTTCGTCAGCAATATAAAATTCAGCTTTATATTTTCTTTCCTCGATAAAAGACTGTGAGGACATTACTACCTTGCGAAATGGACACGTAAATAAAACGAATGGCAGCATGTATGGGAGTGTTGCAACTTACACATGTGACGAGACGTTTACATTGGTTAATAATTTAACCTTTATATGTGGTGAAGATGGTACATGGAGTGAGGTGAAGGAATCTGCTGACCAATCTCTATCGAAGGAGAAGTCTTCAACAAAAGACGCTTCCAGTAAAAAGAGCAAGTCAAACAAGAACAGTTCCAAAGCTAGTGACAATGGGAGATCTGGAGGTTCTTCGAAAAAAACAGCCGACACAAAACCAAAATGCATAAAAGGTTGCTGTAATGTTTGCTTTAGTTTTAATCAAATCAGTTGATTCAAACACATATTAAACAAGCATAAAGGTTGACTGTTATATTTGATGTTTTATTAAAACTGCTTCCGTAAAACCAATACACAGAATATGCCGAGGAAAGTCCAATAACTTTTTTTTGTATATACTTTTACCTTTTTGATATAAAACAATTTGTTCAAATGACACACTATAAATGAAGATACGTGCGTCTTCTTGTTTGTTATAGTTGTTTTGCCCTTAATTGTATCTGTTCTCTATAGTTTGTGTCTGCAGATAGTGGTCGTTGTTTTTAACCATGATCGTTAACCATAAATAAACTATTTTAACGTAATACTAATAACGTATGAAAAACAATATGACGATAGCAGAGATGTATTTTGAAAACTAGTTATATTCATACACATTTCTTATATAGAGTTTAAACATAAACTATTTACAGCGTATAATAAATATTAATATGAAAAAAAACATATGTATCCCAATATAATCTTTGTAATATACTCTATACGGACAGTTAGCATGTCTTTTCTGAATTTGATGAAATACGAAAACAAGTTTTGTTAACTGTATAATGACACCGTTGGTTTATAAATGCTATTCAATCCACTCCCGAAGAGGTGTTCATCTTAAATGTAGGAAAGTTCTCGACAGAGTATATGGAAAATATTGTAATCACACTATTAAGTAGAACAAGAATAGTAATATAAAATAACAATAATAATTACAATAATGATATATAATAATGATATATAATAATATTATCATTAATAATAATCATTTAGATTTTAAAAGATAAATAAATGTTAGTACAGTCTGTACACCATAATGTCTTTGTTTTTCTTCTAAATCAGATTGCAACACTCCGCCAAGTGTACCGTATTCTTCACAAACAAGTACACAGAGCTCATACGGTACCGTAGTCGTTTATACATGTAACACCAATTACTCTCTGGAAGGTTCTAATACGATCAAGTGCGAATCTGACAGCAGATGGTCAGAACCTCCAAAGTGTATCCCAGGTAATATCAATTAATATTACAGTATTTCTTTACCAAGCTGTTCAGGGTCGTATATTGTTTTTGATTTGTTTCTAATATTTTGCGTCAGTTGTAAACCATACGATCAGTTATCTTAACCACCCTACCGTAGGATACTATTTAACCACACTACCGCAGGATAAAAGTTAACCACCATACCATGGGATACTAGTTTACCACCCTACAGCGAGATAATATTTAACCACCCTACCGAAGGATACTAGTTAACCACTCTACCGCAAGGAATCTCCCTGCCACAGGATACTAGCTAACAAGCCTGCCTAGAGATACTAATTATTCACCCTACCATGGGATACTATTTTTTTTCCCTACCATGGGATACTAGTTAACCACTCTACCACAGGCTACAAGTTAACCACCCTACAGCAGGATACTAGTTAACAACCTGACAAAGGGATACTACCAAGGGATACCAGTAAACCACCCGACCATGGGATACTAGTTAACCACCCTACCATGTGATACTAGTTAACCACCCTACCATGGATTACTAGCTACCCACCCTAACGCAGGATGCAAGTTAACCACCCTACCATGGGATACTTGTTAATCACTCTACCGCAGGATACTAGTTAACCACCCAACCATGGGATACTAGTTAACCACTCTACCGCACGATACTAGTTAACCACCCAACAGCAGGATACTAATGAACCACCCCACAGCAGGATATTAGTTAACCACCTTACAGTAGGATACTAGTTAACCACTCTACCATGGGATACTAGTTAACCACTCTACCACGGGATACAAGTTAACCACCCTTCAGCAGGATACTAGTTAACCACACTACAATGGGATACTAGTTAACCACCCTACATAGGGATACTAGTAAAAAACCCTACCATTTGATACTAGTTAACCACCTTACCATGGATAACTAGTAAACCACCCTAACGCAGGATACTATTTTACCACACTACCGTAGGATACTAGTTAACCACCCTACCTATGGATACTATTTAACCACTCTACCATGGGATACTAGTTAACCCACTAACAATGGGATACCATGGGATAATATTTAACCACCCTACCATGGGATACTATTTAACCACCCTACCAACAGATACAAGTTAACCACCCTACCATTGGATACTAGTCAAACACCATACCATGGGAAACTAGTTAACCACTCTACCGCAAGATACTTGTTAACCACCCTACCATGTGATAATAGTTAACCACCCTACCATGTAATACTAGTTAACTACCATCACTTGGGATTCTAGTTAACCACCCAACCATGTGATACTAGTTAGCCATCTGACCATTGGATAATAGTTAACCACCCTACCATGGGATACTAGTTAACTACCCTCACTTGGAATTCTAGTCAACCATCCAACCATGTGATACTTGTTAGTCACCTGACCATTGGATACTAGTTAACCACCCTACCATGGGATACTAGTTAACTACCTTACCATGTGATACTAGTTAACCATCCTACCATGGGATACTAGTTAACCACCCAACCATGTGATACTAGTTAGCCACCTAACCATTGGCAACTTGTTAACCACCTTACCATTGGATACTAGTTAACTACCCAACCATGTGATACTAGTTAACTACCATATCATGTGATACTAGTTAATCACCCAACCATGTGATACTAGTTAGCCACCTAACCATTGGATACTAGTTAACCACCTAACCATTGGATACTAGTTAACCACCTTACCATTGGATACCAGTTAACCACCCAACCATGTGATACTAGTTAACTACTCTCACTTGGGATACTAGTTAACCACACAACCATATGATACTAGTTAGCTACCTGTCCATTGGATACTAGTTAACCACCCTACCATGGGATACTAGTTGACTGCCCTCACTTGGGATACTAGTTAACCACCCAACCATGTGCTACTAAGTTAACCACCCTACCATGCGATACTAGTTAACCAGTACGAGATCACACACATTTCCGTAGGTAACTGATAACTTTTCCACTGGAATAAGCGGCGTTTGATGAATAACAACGAGACGAAATATCTTATAATAAGCACCATGTCGGCTGTGGACGGCCCTGCCGACTAAACTAAGCCAGGCTTTGTCAAAATCAAAATTTACTTTAAAATGTTGAAAATTAATCATGTATCATGAATATTAAGTACAATAATAAGAAACCGGACATAAGCAGGGGTAAATCCAGTGTACACAGCCACCAATACTGCATTACAGGGAATAACCATAAATCATACAAAATATACAGGCAGAACAACTAACAATATTTGACACCGTCTCGTGCTTGCGTGTTGTCTGGTTGAATCGAACTAATCTAATCTCTTATCCAGTTCCCTTATTATATTACATTTCATAATGTTACTTGTTTGAAACAGAGGAAGAGAGTGATTCCTATAAATAATTTACTTTAATATTAGAAAACAATATGTAAACGACATTATGGTAGATGTGCATCTTACATTATTTCCGCAAAATGGTACGAGATTTATTTTATTTTTTTTTAACTTTTACTTTAATTTCGTTGTACAAAATCAGAATCGTTCATGACTAGTATATATATTCATTTAGAAATTTCTAACTGTCTGTGAGAAATGAATGAGTGACGAACATTGCCAGCTATATCCAGATAATTTATTTTTGTGGTTCAAGGGCCGGTTTATTTTAATTAATAGAAATGATCAAACAGAAATCTTCCTCTAATTTTTTCTTAACTTTGAATAGAATTGAATAGACATCATGTTATAGTTTATCTAGGTATAACATAGTTGCCTGAAAACACGCATGCATATGAATGTTTAAAATGTTAGATTGTACGAGAGCCATTTGACAGGTTCTTATCGGTGGGATTGACAGTATTTCATGATTTTCCCTTTGACAAATTACTAGTTTTATCCACCAAAGTACTAGTTTGAACAAACGTATCTTATCGTTGTAGCTATTCTGTAAATGTGACCGTAAATGAAAGCCTGTTAAGGGATAACCTTCAGACACTGGAAAAGTGCTGATCCAACGTGTGCGTGCGTCTCAAAAAAGGCTTCCATTCATGCACGTTTTAATATTTGGATTCAACCAAAGGTCAACGGGAGCAAGGCCAGCACTTTAGCATATGGTAGAATCTGAATATGGTTCTGTGTGAAATAGTCTTTAACGAGAGCAGACCTGTGTGCATGGAGCAAGTAAGTATACGCCCTGGGCTGGGCGAACCGGTCTGCTGAATGCGCTGTAGTACAAAGCTGTATATATACAGGAAATAGGTTGTCACGGTAAAATGAATTCGTAACACTAGTGTGATCCGGTACTTGCACACGAGCCACTATTCTTTCCGAATAAATATATGTAGCATACTTGATATGTTTCACAGCCCTGTTTCGTCGAGCTATTTGAGATATATTGTCAATTTCATTTTCTCATCACCAGTCACGATACCATTTATACTGTTAAAGTGAGAAAGTTTATATCTGACGAGAAGGTGGTTTAATATTTATAGGCGTTTTTACTTCTGTTGATCGCCTTCCGTTTAAAAGATAGGACATCACATACATGTAGCACACACCTTTCTGTGTTTAAACACATTTTAAAGACTATAATAAACTCCTGAACTTATCAGTGTCTGTTAAATCCAACAACTATTCCACTGTACACCGTATATATGTCCCAATAGCTGTTTCCACAGCAGTGATGTTTCTGTCAGAAGCCACAGATAGAGGTCTCTCAGACAGGGCCTCATTTTTAATCCGTTCCCGACCATCTTTAAACAAGCGCAATCATAGCTGGATATGATAGTGAACTGTCTGTATACACTAAATCCAAATGTACTTTTTTCCTCCGCCGAATAACTTTATAGCACCCGTGATTGTACAGTACAGTATTTGCACCTACGTAATATTGCAGCTGTTTTCGGTCATAGTTTCACTAAACATTAGCCGGGTCCGAATAGCTCAGTCAGTAACGCGCCTGACTATCAATCCAGGTGTCACGAGTTTGAATCCCCGCCCGGCAGCAGTCTCCGTGATGATTGATATACGACATTGTGTCTCATTATCATTTGTCTCTAACCACTGATTTAAGTGGTAACGTTATCAGCTATTTTCGGAGATGAGTGTGCTCGAATACTGATTAACCTTCCAGTATCCAAGAAAACAGTGGTTAGGTTAACTCGTCGTCTGTAAGCTCTCGACGGCATAAACATTACGCTAAATATTCAGACAATCAATCAATCAATCTATCAATCAGTCACTATACATTACCTTGTGAAAATTGCACTTAACTTGCACGCTTAACCCGTGCACTCTTTGCACAGATCGATAGAGGACGATTGGCGCTTGCTAATGGTAGGTGTATTGATTTTTCTTACGCAAATGAAAACAAAAATTACTGATTAATATTTTGCTATATGGAAAATGTAACCGTTGGTAACCGTTAAATCGCTATGAATTGTGGAACAGGTATAGAATTCCCTGATGTTTTGTTAAGATTAAACAGACCTGATTCGGGATATACTGTCAAATGTCTCAGACAATTGTATGTTGCAGAACTTGGTGCCAATTGCGGCATAGTTGATAAATGTTCCGATTCCAAAGCTGAATGCGTTGGGGACGGTGCATCGGACAAAAAATGTTTATGCGGAAATGGCTATAGCCAAAGTGGAACGGAATGTAAACCAGGTAAGTAACCGTTACAGGAAAACGAATAATTGTATGTATTCATATGAAGTCACTTACATATTATGTTGACTTTTAAGCAAACCTATTCAAATCAAATTTGTGTTGTTTGTTTATTGTTGTTGTGTCGGTTACATGGCCGTTACGTTGTATTGTATTGGTAACAACTAACATTATCTTACCTTACAAATATACCGTTATAAAGTATTGATAATAAAGTGTTATGTTAATAACCTTGAAATAAGTCACATATTAAAAAAAGTATTCAAACATACGGAAGCTATGATATATTGTTTGTTTAAAAAGTAACGTTTAAGGGTTTGTTAAATTGTAAAACGAATTTCCAACTTCATTATAACGTAAAGCATGTAAAGTAATTATTATATTAATTTGTTAAAACGCAATTTGTTTAAATTTGATAAATTCTGTTTTGAGTAATGCTCAAGAAGATGAATGTAATTTGCCAAATTGTATATATAAGACATTTTCAAAGATATGATTAAATAAATAAATCTCCAAAACCTTATTTAAAAAGCAACTTAAGCTTTCAGTATTTTTTGTTGTCAGCTAACGTCATTATATACTATATTAACACGAGTGTTTAAACTGAAATGAGATTAATTTAATATGGTTACCAGGTTGCCCAGAGTTATCAGATCCAGTCGATGGATCAGTAAGTACACCGTCAGCTACTTTCACTGGAACGACTGCCATATACACGTGCAACTCCGGCTTTTTACTTGTCGGCAAAGAAACACGAATATGCCGTAAAAATGGTAATTGGAGCAAAAAAGCCCCAAAATGCAAACCAGGTGAGTAGGACATCCGTGGCAACACATTTTCCGTTGAGAACTATTTTACACTGTTAAACATTAATGTTTTTTGTAAAGGCTCTGTTCCTTATGACTGGATCTTTGATTGGATACAATGAAATAACAAAGACTGTATTATAGTGCATAAGTATTTACCAGGCACTTTGATATTAATCTTCGCCAATATATTCGGGCGTTTCCGTTATAATAAGCAACATTTGTATCGGGAAAACATATATGTACTAAACACCCCAATAGAAATATCCGATAGAAATATATACATGTATGTTGCAATACTAAACGACAACTGCAAAGACTTCAAGTGGTGAGAAAGAACACACCCGTATCTTCTATAAGAGCCAACGGTCACATAACACGAGCCGACTTGTTGCATTATACCTTCCATTGAACTGTTCGATACCTTACGCCTAAGAAAAATACGTTAGTTTAACAGCAATATTACTTGTTTTATGTCCGGACACCGAACATCTACGGAATATTCACGAGTGACATGTAAATACCTACGAATAATTACAGCATGATGAATTTTCTGGACCAGTATTTACATAACAGGACCAGTATTAACATAACATCTTAACGTCACTCGATGGTGTTGTTGTTGTTATTGTTGTTGTTGTTTATTTCCTGGTATCATGGAACTCTTGTAGTGTTTCTAGGGAAATTATTTTATCAATGTAAAACATCACAGCTGATCACTGTAGGTATTTCACCATCTTGGATAAGCAGGACACCTGGACCAGTTGTTCAAAGCTCTGTTAGCTTAATCCCCTGTTATTGAAAATATTTCTATATTTAATCATTTTATGGCAATTTAAATGCATATTTAGAAAAAAGGCATATTTTCATAATTTTCAATAAGATACTCACCTAAACTTTTGTAAATTTCACTTAACAAAGGGTTAAACTAACCAAGCATTTAACAACTGGGCCCTGTTCGGAAATATTATCGGTCATGCAGGTAAACCCGCCTGGGGTGTTAGCTATTTGGATAGCAGTTACCATATATACCGTTTTGTAGCTTTGAGATAAGTATAAAGGTACATATTATGCAAGGAACGGCCAGAATATGGAGATAATCAGTAATAGTTTAAAATAAGGGTTTTAATGTTAGCTCTGAGAATCACAGTTCGAGTCTTAATTATAAAATTTGAGAATGACTCTGGATTTACGCTACAGCTTTATGGACAGCTGTGGTAGTTATAAACTCTTAGAACTTGTAATAAGTATGTATATTTTCTTTGTTTATTTGTCGAATTTGTTATGTTCATCTATTTGTCGAGTCAATTCTGTAAAGTTGTTATATTTATTTGCCGGACCCGTTCTGTATATTGATTATGTCAAATACGTTCTGTATACTTATTCGTTGAATCCGTTCTGTATATTTATTTGTCGAATCCGTTCTTTATATGTTTTTGTCGCACCCGTTCTGGATATTTATTATATGTATATGTCGAAAACGTTCTGTATACTTATTCATTGAATCCGTTCTGTATATTTATTTTTCGAATCCGTTGTTTTTGTTTTTGTCGCACCCATTCTGTATATTTATTTTGTTGAATCCGTTCTGCATATTTATTTGTCGAATCCATTCTTATTATTTCTTTAGTTTATTTGTAAAATCCGTTCTGTATATCTATTTGTCGAATCCATTCTGTATAGTCGTTATATCTATTTGTCGAATCCATTCTGTATAGTCGTTATATCTATTTGTCGAATCCATTCTGTATAGTCGTTATATCTATTTGTCGAATCCATTCTGTATAGTTGTTATATTTATTTGTCGAATCCGTTCAGTATATTTATTTGTAAAATCCGTTCTGTATATTTATTTGTCGAATCCATTCTGTATAGTCGTTATATTTATTTGTCGAATCCGTTAAGTATATTGTTTTGTCGAATCCGTTCCGTATATCTGTTTGTCGAACGTGTTCTGTATACTATTTGTTAAAGCTGTTCTGTATATTGATATGTCGAAACCGGTTCTGTATATTGAATTGTCTGAGGCACTCATTGGTATTTGTTTTATTTTCACAGTTATTGTTCCAGCACGTTTCTCGGCGATAACATCTTTAATACTTGTTTTAGAAGCTAATGACATTCGAACTAACCTCAGTACAGTGCAAAAGGTAACAGAGATAAACTTCATATTGAGAAAAACATCAATGATCAAATACACTGTATGGGACAAAACTTCAAACATACATGTATTTTACCTTAAAGTTTTGTACATTTTTTATGAAATAATGACACTCGTGCCATTCTGAAAAGACTGTAATACCTTTTACTAAATATCCTTCAACTGATTATGATTTTTTGTCTCCTGTTTTTACTTGGATTTGTTGACAATGATTAAAACACATTTAAGTAACCAGCTAGAATTTAGTTACGTTTTAAGTACATGACCTTCAATAATTTATATATAGAACCTGCTATCTCTTGAATCAGGTATATTGACCAATAATGAAAAATCAGGGAATTCAATGCCTGTTCCGCAATTCATAGCTATTGGACGCTTATTAAACAGTGACGTCATTCAAACTTTCCCTGAAGCAACTTACCAACTAAGTTGCTCAACTGGGACTTTTCTAATGTCAAACTCACTTACCATTCAGTGTTCTCCTACGATATTGATAGATGAGTGTAAATCAGCGTGCTCCTAACAATTGCAATGTATCGAACTCAATCAGGAGAGCTGGGCCCGTTTTACAGACTAGTGAACCTGTGGCCACATGGTCCAGAAGTAAGAAGATATAACATATCCAACGGGAGACTTGCCACTCAAAAGACAGTTACCCAACAGCATAAGCAAAGTCAATATATTAAATAATCATAATTAAAATAAAGTACAATACAAACAAATGAAAGAAGTTGTAAATTCGGTGATTGTCTTGAAAAGGTCAGTAGCAAAGCCAGCAAAGGAATGATACAACCTGGTTTACGTGCACATCAATCCCCGCTCTCCCTGCTCCTCTTTGTCCTGTGAAATAATATGAAGCAACAATAGAAGGCCCTGTCAATTTGTTTTTCTTACAAAACATTCAACTTGCAAAATTGGCAAAATATCACCACCAAAGCACAATTTTGTTCTACAATCTTTGTTATACTGTTGATGGAGATTTCATTGCCTCCGACCGATAAAATAACTCAAAAAAGTTCAAATTGCCAGTGTCATAGTAGATCTAGAAAATGTAGAGATCCAATTTGTATTGCGATATTCATTTTATCCAACAGAGAGCAAAACACTTCAAATATGTGACAGTCAAAGCAGACAATTTCTACTAAAATGCTATGAAATGCAGACTACTACTGCGCATTAGTAAAACGGTAAAACTAGTCCTCCACTTCAGCGTCCTAGGCGACGATAAATATATTTTTGTCCCCATATTCTTTAGTAAAATGCAAGGTAAAAATAAAATTGTGGTCTCAATACCATTATTTCAGATTAATGTTGATAAGGAATTATTTATATAAATAAAAGAAAGGCTGGAGTTTATAAAAGTTTATAAAAATAGTATACTTGCTTTGTTTATTCAAAATAGCGATTTGAACTCGCGCAAAAGGCAATGTTTATTGTTTCATCTTTCGTCATTCGTAATAATCAGTCATTTTTATTGTTTTTTACGCTTTTATACATATGCGTCATAATCTGTATTTATACTTTGCTATAAAATCTGAACTTCGAGTATGCCTGCCACATTTAAAGTATTATCTATAACGACGAAAAACATAAAACTATTAGATTTGTTAACACCACCTGTTCGATAGTCACGCGACTTAAGTCAGAAACATATTATATGGAGGTCGTCTCAAAAGTAGAAGGGATGCAACTCGTGTTATTTACTATGTTGTTTGTTCGTTTCTTTCTTTCTTATTTGGTTTGCGGTAGACTTTTGTTGCAACTTACATTACAACTATGACCTTGTGTTTGATAGGTCATTCATGAATGTATTGCTTTTTGATATAAAAAGGCATAAAATAAAAAAAGAATCAAAATTGTATACAGTAATGTCATCACCAACTGAAACTAAAGAAAATACCCATATTTGATTTGAAAAAGAAATGTTTTCATTA
Organism: Panopea generosa; assembly: GCA_029582155.1. Classification (NCBI taxonomy): domain Eukaryota; kingdom Metazoa; phylum Mollusca; class Bivalvia; order Adapedonta; family Hiatellidae; genus Panopea; species Panopea generosa. The sequence goes on from CM055894.1 coordinate 6,130,673, forward strand.
ATATACCTAAAGTTACTTTATTTGTCTTTAGATCTGTATGAGCTCATTGATAAATCCGTATATTATAGTATGACAAGAAATTAAAGCAAGACGACGTGATTGGCAAAACCGTGAAGAGTGAGTCTACTCTCAGGACGTTCAGGCCTTTGACGTTACCGTGGAACCTATAGACTTATTTTATATAGAACAATGAACACAATCTAATTGTGCAGTGAGACCTTCACCGAATTAATTTTACGGATAAACGTAGAATGCCAATAGTTACTTACGCACACTTCATGATATGTGTGTGCCAATGCTTGTGTCAAAGATAAAAATCATTCACGTTCTTTATATATTTTAGGAGGTATTAAAGGAACTCAATTTAAAGAATGGCAGCCTTATTGGACAGGTCATTGTTGCTGAAACTATGTGAGTTGGATTTTGTCAGTAGTTTTTAAAAGAAACACGACAGTTGATAATACAAAACAAATCACACGTGCATCTAGTTTTTAAGACTATTGTCGTAGCAAAATAAAACGGTTAATTAATTAAATATTAACATTTTGTTCAGGATATTCTATTCATGTCAAAATGTCATAAACTATTGAAGTATATCAGTCAGAGTGAATACAATAATCTGAATAATTTGGGTTAAAAGTTGATGTTTGTTACATCAGGAATAGGAACAACCCGTTTCGGGACTTATTGTCTTGGGCAATTATGTATAGACGTATCGAAAATAAGTTCCGATAATTGTTAGTTAAAAATATAATTTAGAAATATATTAAAAACATTAACTATTATATGGTTAATGCATTTTTAATCTGTTTAAGGCAATTACGTAGTATTGCATTGTACTGTACGGAATAAATCTAAACAAAAGGCTTTTTACTGCTGGTTGTATATTTAATTCTCATCGTTGATATAACATGACATGTATTCTCTGTAAACAAATAACAGATGAGAAGGTGATGCTTTGTGTTTTTGTTTTTAGTGAAGAGAAGATAATTTAGAGGACTAAAGTTTGTTCTGAAGCAAACATGGTGGCTCTGTAATAGTCACTTAACTGTGTAACAAAATTAAGGAGTAATCGGTCGGTTGCTATTGGATTTATTCCTTAATATTTTAATTGATTCTGATTGCCTTTATTTCTGTTGTACTAACATCGTTTGATTTGTTTAATGTTTACAGTCATTTTATGATCAGTTAACCGAACCACTATATCCTTGGATTTGCAAAGATTTACAAGTGTTCAAGCACACCCGTCTCCTAAAGTCACTTATAACTTTTCCATTTGAAACAGCAAGCGATGAAAGACGAGTGACATTGAAACGCAATGTCCTATATCAATCATGAAGGAGACTCTGACCGAGCGAGATATATTATTGTGCTTATGCTACTTCAAATATAATAAAATTGAATTGTTGTATTCCATGCAGGTGTGTCGTTCATGCTAAAACGGAAATTAAACTAAACGATGTTAACATCCAATACAAATATCTGTGATTAATACGTCTTACATAATTGTATGATAGAAATGTATTTATATGAATCTCACAGTTGAATGATCGGATTTTTTAATACAGTAGCCTGCTGACCCATGGTATCATCTATCCGTTCGGTGAAATTATATAAACGACACATACATTTAGCAAACTGTCTAAAGAAAACAATTTAATAACAAATATAAACGAAAAAAATCTGTTCTTATATTTCAGTATATCTAGAAAAGATGATGGCAATATACAGATGGAACTTGTTTTAACAAACACAACATTAGATGATAAAACAATAACAGAGACCGGTGTGCACTTTTTAAACAAAGTCAAAGGCAAAAAATATGGCTTTGATGTAGATGGGATTAAACTGATGGTCGTAGGAAATCCACAATACAACTATGGATACCCAGAGGCTGGTATAGTTTCAATTTTATGTTTCTGTTTCTACCAGCAATCAATGTCTGGTTATTTTGGGAGACCCCGTTTCCATGGGAGGTTTACAAACATTTGCACCATTGATTAACATTAAACTTCAGTGAGATATTTTACGTGCACTGAATATGATTCTTCCTGCACACGAGCAAACTGCTTTAAATCCCCTCCGAAAGACAGGGAATTGATCCGAAGATATCTGGCATGCATGCTAACAACTAAACAACCACGACTTGCATTTACATATATTGGTAGCACGTTTTATTGTTGCTGTTTGTGTTGTATTTAAACCGTTATCCATATCAAAAATTCAGTAGCACTGTCATGCGTTAGGTGGATATATATTATCGGTTAAAGATTACTATCTTTAATTACACCAAACATTGAAATTGACATGAAATACAAATGGCTGGAGAGATATAATGGCGTCGCATTGATAACCTTCTAATATCTTGTATTTCTTTTCGGAAAATGTGGTTGATGTGGTATCACGTGGCCATTTGTAAAACAATACTTACATTTAATATAAAAAGTTTAATGAAGTACAATTCAATTTATAGCATAACCCTCAAATTGTTAATACCAAGTACTGCAGTTTAAATTGTGTAAACTTGATATTCATTTGTTTTTGTGATATATGCACTAGTATTTTTCTCTATTTATATTGTTATGTGTTATTTCATTGAGTGTATATATTCCCAATATAGGAGGAAATGAAGAATCAGATCAAAACCACTGTTATGCTATTCACAAGTATTACTCATCTTTTCTCCAGCGCCTATTGATTCCACATGCTTTTGGTATAAGCATAATGACACATGTATTGAGATGAAAAAGTGCATCATGGTCAATGACGTTCCAAAGTGCAAGTACGTATTTTATCATATTCTATGGAAAAAGGTAATTGGTGTGTTTCGCTTTACTGCAACGATTTTGTAACAGTTTTATTAGGTCAGCCTGAGATTTTGTCTCAAGGGTTCTTTGCGGTCGCCTTTTGTCCGTCATAAGATGTTTTTTCAAAAGACTGTAGGAAATGCACATATTATGAAAAATTAAGAACAATCACTACCAGTTCACCAATGTTCTAAACTTTGAATGACAATTCAAAGATTAATGTTGGAAGTAGCCCGGTACAGGAATAAAAATGTCCAAGTAAATGTAATAATAATTGACGAAGGTGTGACTAATATAGCCAAGATAAATACCAGAAAAAATGACTTGAATGGACTCGTAGATACGACTCTGAAGATATTATGTTGAGTAGCAGGTCACTGGTGATCCAACCTTGATTAATAGTACATTGTTTCACCATTAGGCCTCTACAATTTCACAATATTGATGTTCATCACAAATATTGATGTTCATCACAAATATTGATTTTCATTACAAATATTGATGTTCATCAGTTACCAAGTATATATGAAATGTATAAAAGCAACAAAACAGTAATAACATTATAAATTACAATTATTACAAATATTATAACTGCAAAGAAGTACATCATTTACAAATATGAAAGTTACCTCTACAATGGAACTTTATTTATAAAAAAATAACAATAGATAATGTTCACCATTTTGACAATTTTAGGCCATTTTATGAACAGGGGAGGTAATATGTAGCACACTGGCTTAGTAAAAAGCAAGGTGACATGTAATTTTATTTTATTTTATGAATATGGTTTGTTTTGTGCCTCTTTGTAGGCGTTAAAACTTTTTTTTATTATTGTATTGGTGTGAAAATGCATCGTTTGCGGAAATTTAGTGCCTCTTTGTAGAAAGAATGAAACAATTCTCCGCGTTGGAACTTTTTTATTATTGAATTAGTGTGAAAATGCATCAGTTTGCGTACATTTTATGAAAAGGGGAGGTAACATTTAGTACTGTAACTTTGTAACAAGCATGGTGACCTGTAGTTTTCATTTTATTTTCTAATTTGGTTGTTAAAGTGCCTCTTTGTAGAAAGAATGAAACAATTCTCCGCGTTAGAACTGTTTTTTATTATTAAATTAGTGTGAAAATGCATCGTTTGCGTATATTTAGTACCTCTTTGTAGAAGGAATAAAACAGTTCTCCGCGTTGGAACTTTTTTATTATTGAATTAGTGCAAAAATGCATCGTTTGCGTACATTTTAGGAAAAGGAGAGGTAGCATTTAGCACTGTAACTTTGTAACAAGTAAGGTGACATATATATTTTATTTTATTTTCTGATTTGGTTTGTTATAGTGCCTCTTTGTCGAAAGAATGAAACAATTCTCCACGTTAGAATCTTTTTTAATTATTGAATTATTGTGAAAATACATCGATTGCTGTCATTTTATGAAAAGGAGAGGTAATATTTAGCACTGTAACTTTGTAACAAGCATGGTGACATCTATTTTTTATTATATTTTCTGATATGGTTTGTTATTGTGCCTCATGTTTAGAAAGAATGAAACAGTTTCTCCGCGTTAAAACTTTTTTATTTTTGAATAAGCGTAAAAATGCAATATTTACGGCCAAATCTTTAATCGTAGCAATTTGTGAAAATCATAGTATGAAAAGTGAAACACAAAATAGCATCATGACTTTTTTCTGTTTTAGATACTTGATCTTTGGTTACATGGATGACAATATTTTGTTGAAATGTATCACTTTTTTAATAAATAAAACATAATATATAACTTCCACCCCTTTGCTGTCTTTTCTTTAAAAAATGTAAAACGGTGTTGTTAAAAATTATTCGTAGCAAAAAAAAAACAAGTATGGTGACCTATACTTATACATCTAATATAATAATGAACTGGTTGATGTACCAGTAAAATGCATGATTAATGTATTTCTGTGTATAAACTATTATTTAATGCATATTTTATTTTTTTCTGAAATAGTTGCTATTATTACATAATGTTCTATATATCTAAACATTCGACATGCTTTATTGTTTTTAATAGTTTTTCCATTTCAGAATCAGAGATAAACCGTTCACTGAAAGACGGACAACAGTTGTTACTGTTTCATTTTCTACGTTTTAACCCATATTTTGTTGTGGCTGTTGTTGATTTAGTATTTTATTGCAAAAATGACATAACTCACAGTCATTGTATTGAGTATTTACAAAGAAACTGATGTAAAGGTTCATTTAACTTCCGAAACAGTCGTTTTTAGTTTTAATTTAAGCCAGTTCTATTCTTCCAGATGATAGAATACATGTTATTTAATCATTGAGAAACTTTGCAAACGAGAAAAACATATAAAGCGCATTATTTTTACATAATTAGGATTTGGTTTTATTTACAAATTAATGTTCGTCTCTTCCCGATAAACACCTTCGGCTGGAAACGGGGAGATGCGAAGCTTGTTCGGAAACGCGTCAGTCGGATTTACTTCAAATAGAAACATAGTATGGTTAACTGCAGGGGATACTGTTAGAAATTAGATAACCTCTGGCTGTAAAATAGTTTATAAAATAGTCTCTTTTATTCCCCTCTCTGTCTTAATTAATTGGAACAAACGAGCTGATTTATTGCACGGAAGCGATGAATCTTTAACATAAAATTAAAAATAAATAACTTTTTTTATAACTACTAAACAAACAACCCTTGGTAGCCTCTCAATAAGTGTATCATGACGTAATAGCGTGTGCGATAGTATCAAGTGTATATGCAAGGGTGGATCCTGAGGAAGAGTTACCAGACCAAACTAGTATTCGATACTCAAAGATCCTCAGTGCTTATACATAATATAATGCTTACTACGCTCGCTACAGTTTTATTGTAGACATCACTATTCTTTTTTTAAAAATCCCAACATCGATGCATAACGTAAGTCAAGCCATAACTTTTCTAATCTTGTTAATGAAGGCCTTTTCTAACGGTTTTAATCTGCACACTACCACTGCAGTTCGCTAATTATAAAAATAAACTTGTACGTCACCTAAATATATAACACTTCATTATGTGATAAAAATTCTTCAGGGAGTCAAGTTGTCTTATTTTCTACCAGTGTAGTGGTATAATGATCATAAAGTTATGTCTCTCTATTTTCTATATCTTTGTCGAATATGAGAATCTGGCAAATGTGTACATCGAAATGCATGTATTCATTTGTGTATTTCCGAACATTGGTGGAGGCATGTCGGAGAGTAACCGAGTCATTACGGAATTACAAAAATGTAAACAAAGGAAATACATATTTTGATCGAACATATTTCTCTTCTTTTTTGAAAAAAAAACAGTCACTTAGTGGTCTACAGTAATGGCTTTAGCAATACTTTAAACATATTTAATTGCAGTCATTTTTGTTATTATTAAAACATGTGCATTTTTGAAGTTTAATGGGGCTTTAAAATTTAGTTAGTGAAAGATATGTTGCATAGTTGCATTGTCATATCCAAAACTGATTAAGCAAAAACAGTAAACAGTTAATTCGTGTGTGTTTCGGTTGAAAACAATTGTATCTCGTTGCCGGGGACGACATTTTGAACGATTGCCATCGACCAAAATAACAGTATACTGAAACAACTAACACATTGTAAGATTCAGCTGAATGTGTTTTTTTCCAACGATAATTAGATATATAAAGAATTTCCCTAAAGGACACGCTGCAATGTTATAATGTTAACACAGATTCCAATAATTACACGTGCGAACTTACAAACCTATAAAATTATAAATCGCCAAAATGTTACTGTCTGGCGTTCCATATTTTAAGATTTGTTGCAAAAGTAGTTGTGATGTAAAGCTAGTATGAGACTATGAGTAAAAAACAACAAAATGATACTTCTTTGGATTATTCTATCTTACCTAGAAAATAATGAGATGAAAATATGCTTTATAATTTGTGTTATAATTGACTATAAATATACGTGCATGTAATATATTTAGCAGTTCCCCTTTTTCAGAGTGGAACAAAAACGTTATCATATTTGCATCATGCATATATATATGGAGATAATTATTCGTGAATAACTAGACATAAATGTACAGACCAGACTACGGCGGTTGTATCTAACTACAATGGAAACCATGAACACAAATATATACAATTAATCAATTTAATATAATTGGCGTCACACTGACTTTTATTACCGATATGTCGTTGTCATTTATATATTGAGTTTACCTTATTTCAGGTTATAGTGTATTTGCAAAAAAAATAAGTACAATTTTAACGAAATGTTTATTGTTCCAGGTGTGAGGAAACTCCATGTGGTGGTAACATAGGCAAACATTTGGTCCCATTTTTACTTCCAACCTTCGCCGGAGTATTTCTTTTCTTATTCATGTGCTTTATATGTCAAAGGCATTGTGGACAGAGACGATTTATCAAAGAGGACAAGTCTAACTATAATTTCAAAAGGTATATAAATGGCGTTTATTTTGTATGTAATGTTACTTATCTTATAATGATGTTTTGATATATTTATAGTTAAAAGTAGCATAACTTGTTTTTCAACTGTTACTCAATTAATCATAAAACAATGAAAAATGTTGATTTCTATGAAATATAAATTTAGCGACACAGACAAACACTGCAATCGGTGTGCTAGTTATAAATATACTAGCATACTACGTTTTGGTTTGAAATACAATTAAACATTCAACAACAGCGAACGTTTTATAAAGTATTAAGATAAAATTATTTTTAAACAGTAATTTTGACACTGACATCAGCCAATGTACGCTAACGTATTGGTGAATTATTCTGATAATGTTTGACCTTGCAGCGGTTTCACTAAACATCTCAAGGTGAGATTTCTCTAAACAATGAACATGGAAATATTTACTTGAACGCATTACATGAAAAAATATACACTTATGAAATTATATCAAAGCTTTACTGCGTAGTAAACAAATACACGCAAACTTATCAATGCAAATGAAGTTTAGTAATGCAATAATCTGGAATAAGGAAAATCTCAAAATGAGATGTTCAGTTAAACTTGGGGACAGGTATTTTAACTTAATTAGAATTAAAACGCAAGATATGGATGTATATGTTTTAACTACTCACTTTCATGTTAGATAGTACGAACAATGACAATATAAGTAAATAACCTTTTATTTGGAACTAAACAGCAAAATGATTATATCTACAGCACAAATATTATGGAAATGTGGTAAGATTATGACATATATAATATATACAATATAATTGACAGAGTTACTTCGATTGAGCTTTGTTATCAACATAACTGTATATTATATAATTTCGGTTGATTTCAATTTGTATTAAAAATAGATTTTTTCAGTGAATAATCTCGTGTAGCAGGATTTATTATTTCTTTAAACAATGTCGCATATGTTTCTTTCTAAAATGGCAAATGAACATGTTTTGATTTGGAGTTTTATGTTTCCTTTGTTAGTTTAGTAGTGTGTTATTATGTCATATATAATCTGTCCTGGATACTTTAACTATAACATAATCTCAAACTTAAATTTTTAAATTATCCATGTAGACATATATAAAATACAAAAAAATTATCGTAGAAATAAATGAAACTAAGATGACAAATATTTTAACTAATTCTGAAGAAATTATTTAGATTGAAAATAAATATTAATAATTTTTATACACAAATTTAAATTAAGTTTAATAATACGTTTGTATAGCTATGACCGGTTTTATTTTTGTCCCTACTTGTATCCTTTTGAATTTATCGAAATATGCTCTTTAGTATACGTATCGTTATGCAAAAGTGTTTAATAACAGGACTATCCTATGATAGTTGAAGACAAATAAAATGATAATAGGTTAAATCTACTTGATTTTTCAGAGCCATTGTTTCATTTTGATAAGAGACGTTGGATTTAAGCAGATGATGGCACAATTTAATTCAATAGTAATTTTAGGTAACTACCATGTCATACATAAATTCAAAAGGGAGAAAATTCGATTTGGTTTATCATTTCAGAAGGGAGTCAGAAGTAATATTTCCAACTGTCCTACCACGGTTTATTCCCAGCGCGATACCAAGCGTATTTGTTACATCAACGGTGAATGAAAGGTAAAACGGCGTTTTTTATAACCATAGATAAATGATGGCGTTGTTTCTTTTATAACCATAGTTAAATAATGATGAAGAATATTTTATTACCATAGATAAATGATAATGATATTTCATATGAAACCATAGATAAATGATAAGTAGTATTTCTTCTATGACCATAAATAAATGATGATATTTCTTTTATCAACTTAGATAAATGATAATGGTGTTTCCTCTGTAACCATAGATAAATGATCATGCTGTAAGTTTTATAACCATAGCTAAACGGTAAAAGATGTTTCTTTTTAACCATGATATATAAATGACAAACGATGTTTCTTCTATAACCATAGATGAATGATGAAATGGTGTTTCTTCTTTGTCCATAGACAAATGATAAAGAATATTTCTACTATAACAATAGATAAATGATTATGCTGTATGTTTTATAACCAAAAACGATGTTTCATTAATTACCATAGATGAATGGTAAACGAAGATTATTCTATGTCCATAGATTACATATGATGCTGTGTCTTTTGTAACCATAGATAAATTATAAGCAGATGTTTCTTTTTTAATAATATATTAAAGCCAAATGATGGTTCTTCTATAACCATAGATAAATGGTGTTTCTACTATGTCCATACACAATTGAGAGACATTATTTCTTCTATGACCATTGATCGCGATAAGGGTTTCAGTATATGTTCTTAAGTATAATAGTTAGATATTTCTATAAATCGTTTATGTTATGGGAACATGTTTAATGTTTTAGTGATATACATACATTGTATTTCAACACACCTCTATTAAGATATATTCCTGAGCAATTAGAAACGTCAATTGTGTCAAGGTATGCTTCAATAAAATTGAAGCTTTCTAACTATATTCGATTAATCTATCAATCTAAACATCAAATTCTACGAACTTATATTAAAATAACTAATTCAAAGTTAAGTTTATGAATAACATGATTTCCATTGTCGGTTATATCGTCGAAAATAGTGTGTCCATAATAGGATAAATGTTACGATAATATCAGACATCATGGTTTTAAGACACCATGGCTTCTGATAAATAAAAATTCCCTGGTAAGTAGCATGGAATATCAGCTGTATTTTAGCGAGGTAATAAATTGAGTCTTCGTGTAATTTATTTTGCATGAAACACTATTTGGTTTCACCACTTTTGTAAAGGTGAAACTAAATATATATTTTGTCGTTGCACAAATACGGCAAATAATGGATTAACTTTAATTACAACATCAGATGCTCGCGAATCACATACAGCAAAGAAAACGTTCAATAATCGCACCAAATATTACAGCGGTTCTGGGTTTGACATGTGTGTTTAATATTTTTTTATCATGCGATATATTTTGTTCCCTAATCACAAAATATCGTTGCAAATACAGCATAAACTCTTGATTTGAAAGGAGAAATATGAGGGTAGTTCTGGCTACTAGCATAATACAGTTTGGAAATGTTATATTAGTAGCAGTCAGCTGTATTTTGTTAATAAAGTGAACATTTGCATGATAAATGTTATTTTTATTTAATTCATTAATATTTTTATTGTATGTTCTAGTGCGTCTTCTACTTTTATGTCAGATAGAGAATCTCTTTTTTTAATACATTTTCTGACATTGTCTTTTACAGTGATACTTATACAGATATTGAAACTGTTTCGAACATCGATGTAGTTGACGGTCTTCCAATTGGACGCAGTGTGAACCTGCCATATCTGGAGATCAGGGACATCATTTTTGACGAGAATGATGAAATAGAAAGGTGTGATGATATCGATGAAATAGATAATGATTCAGAGAGAATATGAACTATTTTTACCATGGTCTCATTAATCATTATTTAGATGTCGGAAATGAGACTTTTGAAAAAAAAACACGATAAAATATATTGTCTAGGTGAGCTATCATTAGCATGTGTTATATCAGATTTTTTGCAAAAGTTTATAGAACTGATATTTCATTTAATCTTTAATTCCATTTTTAAACTGTAATGTTTATGTATCTAATTTTTAATTATTTGAGCAAGTGTTAAAATGATATAAGTTTTTATTATCTATGCTTAGTTATTTACATTTTGCTTTGTGATATTAAACGTTGTAAGTGTGGTGGGTGTGATAATTTACTTGACTAACACGACTGTTATAATAAAAGTGGTTCCACGTAGCTGTAAATAATCAATGAAATATATAATGGCGATTTATTATGCTTATGTTACGATATGATTTTATTAAACAGAAACACTTTATATGTCTAACTAGGTTGTCGTTTCTATATTTAAAACAAAAAATACCTTCGTTTCTTTATTTCGGATATAGCAACAGCAATCCGGCATAATATCGCCTTAGCTAAAACCACACCGTCTAAGTCGACACTGGCCACAATTGTAGTAAAATTATATTTGAAATGTGTTAAAATATTGGTAAATTTATTTAAATGCTGTTCCATCTTCAGTATCTTAGTTTTTATTTCGATAAGATATTGTAAATACGGAACAATGACATATGACATTGAATATTAAATATTTTAAAAAGCTTTTTCATTTTCATTATATGATCACTTTTATACTCCCCGTTTTGCCTTAATTTAAGCATGCCTAAATGATATATTGAAAATGGATTTCCTAACTTGGGCTACGCGCCTAGGTTAGACTTAAACAGATTTCCCGCTTAAAACCGCAATACATTTTGTGATGTATTAAATGATTCACGTGATTTCATTTTGAGTTTAGTTTGACCCGTTATCAAGGTTAACACGTAGTTAAATTGATCCATCTCAGTATAATATGTCAAGCGCTGCCTTTTTTATAACGGGGATTTCGTTTCACGTTTATCACTCCAACTTAAATATCGTTTTTGTCACGTTTTGGTGGAATTTATTCGGATTTTATTTATTAATGATAATGAGACGATTTTTATCCATTTTCAATTTTTTTATTTTCAAGACGTATATAGCTTTGTTCATTATATACTCCCTTTAAAGCATAATGTAAAAACGCTAATCATTCTGTATGGTTCTTTCCGCTTGTAATTGAATTGTATCAGAAACGATTAACTTCAGCTCTATAATACTGCAGTTTTATTTACTATTATTCAATTATTTTACAATGTTTAATATTCATTACAATTTTAAAATAGATAGCTTGATTGCTTTTCGTTCGTGCTGTTGTGTTTAGCTCAATTGTTCTTAATGCATTTCGAAAGCCTTTTTTAATGCAGTCACTTCAGTCAATAAATGTTGTTTTTATTTAGAAACTCTACTTGCTAGAGTAGGACAAGCGTTTAATACACACCAATCTGTGAGATTTTTGAAAAAAATCAACACAATAAATACATATTACACAAATGCAATGGCTGTAACTTATTCCTCGCCATATCAAAAATTTAATAACCGTTTTAAAACAGACAGTATATTTGAATGATGTAAGATATCACGATTAATACCTTTGATGCATCTAGTATTTTTATTATTGTAAATTGATTTTAAAAAATGATTAGCATCAACTGGTTATATATAGCACGTCAAGTTGAAATGGTGTATGGAAACTTCGGAACGCACCTTTGTAGAACCTACATAAAGCTGTTGTATAGGCATATCTTTTGCATTGAAATATACATCTGTATTTCTATTTAATTATTTGATATTTAAACTTGAAACTGATAATTATATATATATATATTTTGTTTTGATAATTTACTATGAAAGATTCATGTCCTCAGCCGATACCTATGCTACATACATGTATATGGCATTAATTGCGAGATTATCGGAGTGGCAGACAGATATACAGTCAAACCTGTCTTAAGCAGCCAGTCAAGGGAGCAAAAGTGGCCTTTTAAGGCAGGTTGTTGCTAAATAAAGGTAAATTTGCTATGAAAACATAGAAATGGGAAATAGCGTATGTGGCTGCTGAAGACAAGTGGCTACTTAATAGAAGTGACCACTTATACAGGTTTGACTGTACGATTGAAATAACCAACGGATCTATAATACTTGAGTCTAACATAAAATAGACTTATTAACTTCTATAACCAAAACTGGAGGCAACTGTTATATTATCACTATTGCTATCTGACTAAATACTAGTGACTTCTGAATATAAGTATTGGGGATAAAAGCTTTGCAATTAATTTCAAATTTCATGCTTATTTTGCAAAATCAGCCAATTTTTTGTTTTTGACCTTTTACTACAAACATATTACAAGTATGGAAAATACATGCTTGCACAAACATAATAAGTAATACGCTTTATACCAATACAATAAAATGAAGTTCATGACCATTTTTCAAATTTTCACTTAAAAGCTCGTAAACTTACAAACACCAATGTACAGACCCCGTGTAAACCGTTCGTAAACTTACAAACATAAGTGGTACAGACCCAAGGTAACACGTTCGTTAACTTACTTACATTAGTGGTACGGACCCCAGGTAAAACATTCGAACCTTCTTAAAATAAGCTAAGAAATATGTACCTAGTATGATGAAAGTGTCAATGAAATATGTGTTTTGGTTTTAATATTTAGCGTCATTTTATGCCTTCAATACATTTTAATTTTGTAGCTGACACTGTCAGTTTATTAATACCAACTGTATCCTCCAAATTCTATTTCCAAGTTGTGGGAACAAAATCTGAGACATGTAAATGGCTTACGCTGATGTCACGTTGTGGAAAAAAAGCAATGATGGTATCTGATTATATTTGAATGACTTCTGTAAAGTACTATTATAGGTAAAAGTTTTATTTTCATTTAATATATCAACACTGTAGAACGGTCCTGGGTCCGTAACATAGTAAATAATTTTCAGCATATTGATTGGTCAGTTGCTTCTGAGAAAGTTGAATGACGTCACAATATTGTAAGCGTTAAATAGCTATGAATTGTTGTACAGGCATATAATTCCCTGCTTTATAATTTGGGTTTAACAAATCTGATTCGGAAGATTCAGCGACTGGAATAGACGTTGGTGTTTGAGCAGATAACGTTTGTCGGGCGTTACAGACAAGACGAAGTAACAGTGGTCAAACTTACAGAGAACGTCTATCACTCAGTGTGAGGGACAGGGTGCCCTGCTACCACCATTTATTGCTCCCAAAAAATTACTAAAAACAGCATTTCAGTCAACAGTTTAAATTATTCCATCTCGAAATCTCAATCCAACCAAAAATAATTAGATATGTCTAAAGTATGTAAATTATTGGTTTAAAGACAAAATCATTGTGAATTTATGTCAAATATATCTATTTCGAATAAAATGCTTTCAATTATTTAGTAATTGTTCTTTGTTGTCTTTTTCTTCCAAGTATGTAAAATACATATATACATAGAGGGCGTCACAATAGGTTCCCTCTCAATGCATTTTGTATCGGTGTTGTTTTTATTTTCAGTCATAATTTGTGTCTGCTTGTAATATTCTAAGCGTTGCCCGACACTGAAGCAGCATGCCACATACACAAGGAACGGTACCCAACCCAATCATATTATACTGACCAACCACAGCTAAAAGTATCCTTTAAAGGCTGAGCCAGGAAGTTTAGTTACTCACGTAAGAGGCGAACGATTCATATACGCTTCTAAACGTTATTCACAATCGAGCTATACTAGATATGTAAAGACAAAACTAAACACTGAACGCAATGAAGTTCATTTTTTCTTTATTTCAAATGTTCACATAAATGCTCGTAAACTTACAAACATAAGAGGTACAGACCCCATGAAACACTTTCGAACCTGTTAAAACAAGCTATGGAATTCGGTCCTAGTATGATGAAAGTTTCACTAAAATATATGTTTTTGTTTGAATATCTAGCGCCATTTTATGACAAAGGTGGCTTGTTCCTGGGATCCTGGAAGGTTAATCAGTAGTTCAGCATACCTATTGCCGTACTTGAATCAGCGTGGAGAAATGAATGGCAATGAGATCTTACGTCGTTTATCAATATCTTGAAACAGATAAACGTACGAACAAAGTAAATTGTAAATGAATTTGTTTTGAATTAAATAGAAAAGTACACATGTTTATTTGCACCAACTTGTTATCAATATAGCTATATGAATAAACTAGTATTTGTGCGTATGTGTGGCGTGCGTACGTGCATACGTATGGTGACGTGAACGTACGTTTGGCGTGTCTATTCGTTTGTGGCAGTACAAAAATAGTCTCGTTTGTCGATGGTTTCATTCCGTAACGTAACCATGAACACTGAGCGATCAGCGATCACGGTCCTAAACTCACCAACATTAACATCCAACCTAAAGGTGTTACTGACGCCCTTAAATCAGGGAAAGCCACCGGTACCGATACCATCAATAACATAGTCCTCAAAGAACTTTCAAACGAACTATCCCGACCTCTCTGTGATCTCTTCAACTACTTCCTAAGTATATCCAAGTTCCCCGTCAGTGGAAACTAGCCCACGTCTGTGCAATCTATAAGAAGAAAGACCATCACGATTTTAGCAACTACATGCCCATCTCCCTATTCAGTGCAATCGGTAAAGTCCTCGAAAAGACTATCCACAAACATGTATCTAACTTCTTCCATGACAACAACTTCATTTCTACTTTTCAGTCTGGCTTCGTTCCCAAGGACTCTACTGTCAATAAGCTTACGTATATTTACCATACCTTTTGCAAAGCTCTAGATAATGGTAAAGAGGTTTGAGCTGTCTTTTGTGATATATCTAAAGCATTCGACCGCGTGTGGCATTTATTCAAACCTGAACGCAGTGTTATCTCTGCCTCTCTTCTTCTTTGGTTCAAGGGTTATTTAGCTGGCAGAACAGAATGTGTAGTCCTTTCCTGGTCCTAATCTGACACGGTTCTAATATCGGCTGGTGTTCCTCAAGACTCAATTCTTAGTCCATTATTATTTTTTGTTTATATCAATTATATTGTTTCTGAAAAAGGCTCTGCGATTCCCCTCTTTGCTGACGACACAACCCTTTTTATTATTGTCGATAATCCTCAACATGCTGTTCTCCGTTTAAATTCTTATCTACAAAAGATCAATGACTCGGCTTCAACCTGGCTAGTTTCTTTCAATTCTGCTAAAACTGAATCTTAACTTTCTCGCGCACACGTCAAACCCAGCACCCACCCATATTCATGAACTCTATTCAAATACAGGACGACGACACTCACAAACACTTTGGAATCATTGTATTTAACGATGACAAATGGCACAAATATATTGAAGACATCACCAGAAAAGCTTGGAATCGAGTCAACATTCTGCGCTCCCTTCAATTCACTCTGGATCGTCGGTCACTTGAAACTATCTACACGTTTTTATAAGGCCTGCACTCGAATACTCTGACGTCGTTTGGAATAATATAACCAATGTTGAAGTAGAGGACCTCGAAAAAAACCCAAATTAAAGCAGCTAAATTATTATGGGAGCAACAAGTCCGAGATCACTTTATAACGTATACAAAGAATCCGCTCCTGGTTTCTTGAACTCCCGCAGACGTAAACACAAATTGATCTACTTCTATAAAATGCTCAACAGTCTCTCTATCCCTTCCTACTTATTCAATATGATCCCGTGACAGTAGACAATTTCGCAACCTACGGCCTGCGCAATTCTGACCACATTAGGAACGTTTCCTTCAATACCCAACACTTCTATGCATCTTTCCTCCCCTCCACTATATCAGAATGGAACAAACTACCTCCTGCCACCCAGTCTGCTGCTTCCGTCTAGTCTTCAAGCACCTATCTGAATTTTTACAAGAAGACTGCTCAAAAAAAATTTCCGATGCTTGAAGAGATTCGGCAATTCAGCATGCGCGGTTTCGGATGCACTGCAATTCGTTGAAAGAGCATCTGTTTTCGAAAAACATTGTGGAAAGCCCTACCTGTGTCTGTGCAGAAATTGAGGATACGTATCATTTTTTTCTTCACATAGCCTTTTATATCAACGCCAACGAACTCTACTCCATGATGTTCTTCGTTCTATTACTCGTCTAGACCTAAACACACTGCTGTTCAGCAGCGACACTTTTTCTGATGTCAATTTCACCATGTCCAAACATACATTTCGAATACTAAGAACTTTATTCATTGATTTGAACTATCCTTTATTGCCATAAGACTGACCCACAACACCTTAATGAATTTCCCGATTATTTACATAACTTTAAATTTTACACTAAGGAGTTCGTAAACGTACGAACGTTAGTGACACAGGCCCAAAGTATTTAACCTCCGGTTAATTAGTTTTGTACAAAGTGAGGTAAATATTTTATAAACACTTTTAGTTAGTTTGTATGGTGTGTGTTTTCTATTTAACTGCACTAGCATTTCAGATGGAAGCGGAATCAGTGATCCTAATCATCACGTCTGGGATTACATGTAGCCAGGTGATAAAAAGTATATTTGGACATTGTTTTACTTTTGTTTATCAAGTATATTGATTTATGTAGCTAAACAATGGCTCTGTTTAATAATTATGGATGTTGTTGGTACCCGGTCTGTTCAGTAATCGTTTTAAGCTAAATATTTTATCCCTGATTTATTGTTGAATCCAAACACCAAGACCTAAAAGTTGTCTTGGTAAATATGATAAAGAAACAAGTTAAAATAACAAAAGACTTTACATCAATAAACAATCATTACACCAAAACATCAATGCCAAACGTTCATATCTAGAGCTTGAATCTGCTGTGCAGTAAGTTGCATTTGAATTTGCTTAAAACCGTGGCGAGAGTTGTGTCCGCAATGTTGTTGGTCCAAAATGTAATAAATAAAGTTTAAGTTCAAAGAACAAATTTAAAGGACCATAATTCCATAAACATAATGTATTCGGATAGCTAATAGCAAAAGCATATATACAAGCCGTGTACTTGCTGTACAACAAACTTCATTCGAATGCTTTAAATTCTTGGAGTAGTTGCGTCCGCGATGTTCTTGGTCCTAGGCATGATGTGAAAATTAAGTTAAAATACAAAGAACCATAACTCGATTAAAATCGGTACACAAATGTTTAGACCATATATATGCTGTACAGAAAGTTTGATTTTGATTTGTTTAAAACTGTTCGACTAGGCGCGAAGTTGCTACACTTTTTCACCTTCACGCATCACCATTGCATATTCGCACAACGCAATGCACGTTTGTATTTTGCTATGGTACAACCTCGTGAATCGCTATTTTATCTTGACGCATTGTCGTTACATATTCAGGCAAGCGCATCACTTCTACACCTATGTGCATCGCCATTGGACATTCGTACAAAGGTGAAGGCAATGCATGAAAACACTGTAACAAAGCACAAGGAATACGATTCAATATTTCAAGTTATTTAGCGATTCGCTGTCGATTACATGAGATATAACTAAAACGTACACCGTACATCTATGTAAAAGTCAAACTAATACCTTTTAACCGGACTATTCTACGAAAAATGTATGACATGTATCTATTCTATATATATATATATATATAATTAATATTACATAGAGACCTATTTTCATATTTGTCAACTACTTACTATCCCTTCTGATTGGTCAATTTCTTACTTTTTTCCACGTTGTTACATTGTCGAAAGAATTTGTACAAATAAGAGGCTCCTCTTACAAATGCAACAACACCAGAATGTGTATAATGTAAAATATCACAATGTTTATACATATAGTCTTTACTGCATCCAGCCACTTACAGCTTTGGAGAACCTCGTCACCATTTAAATCTCCAGTCCCTCCGGTCGTCGCACAATTAAATGGGGCCTTACTGTAAAAAGGCCGAAATGTCAGTCGCATAATCAAACTTAAAGATTACACTTCATGTGAATTAACATGCATATCATCAACACATGATAATGGTTTATGATTCTTTTATCATGAAAAACTAGAGATACAATGAAACACACATACGTACGTGCGCACATACATACATACATACATACATACATACATACCAACCACACAAACACACACACACACACACACACACACACACACACATACATACATACATACATACATACATACATACATTACAGCCCAGACAGTAGACGCGGATATAGTTTCCAATACACGTTCGGGAATGACACAACTTAAGATTAATTATATGTCTTCTCCGATAACACCGTGCAATCATTACCGTCTATAACGTTCATAGGAGATGTCAGTACCGGCAACACACACCTGAATATAGCAATGTTACTGGGAGCGAGGCAGGTGTTTATATGCTACACAGTATTATTGGTTCTGACATACCAACACAGTGTTTCTCATTATACATACTCGGTAAGTGATTTTGTCTTGTTTGGATTGAACGTTGTATGACAACTGTAGATATGTGATAAATAAAACACTTTATGCGGTACCTACGAGTTTTGTTCAATATTAAACACGACTCAGTAGTGTTTCTCTTACTTTAATCATTATGTATGTATTATATATATGTACCGTACTTATCATTGCTACCATTACATTAAGTGTGTCCATGCTTCTTTGGTAGTCGTGTCCTTTGAGTGTTACTTCTCCTTATAAAATTTTCTTCATTTAAACTTGTTCAACAAGTCGCCTTAAGCAAAGTATCTCTACATTTGTTTTGAGTAAATATGAACCAGTTTTATTACTATACTAACAGCATAATGAACCAGTTTTATTACTATACTAACGGCATAGTGAACCGGTTTTATTACTATACTAACTGCAAATGTCTCGCGATATGTTATAGAAAAACATGGTGTTTTCTTTAACTGTTATTGTAATAGAATATAAAAAATGCCGTAGACGTAAATACATGTGTAATTTGTTTTGAGTAGATATTTACTCGTTCTTGGTAAGTCATCTACTTATGGTCATTTTGAAACAGTGAAGTATAACATATTTAGGAAATCGTTGACAAACAAACAAACATGATATTCACTGAATTTGAAAATAAAACGAATTTGACGGTGGAATTTTATTGAGGAATTTTACTGTGGAATTTTACTGATGTTGGACCACAACAGTCTTTTTGTTTTCAATCGGAATGCATTTCTGAAATCTACTCGATGTACCAAACAGCTGAATTGTGATAGGATGAAAATAAATTAACTACTTCATAAACACCTTGCAAATTATGTTCATGGCTTTGATATACCATTAAAATAGACTATATCATACCATACACATGTAATATCAATATCAGTGTTGTTTTTATGGAAAACTAATGCTAGAACTATTATATTGCGCACTTCCTTCTCGTATATGTTCCAACATCAACACACAAAATAACAGAAAGAGCAGTTCCCTTTTGATATATATTTATTCTACATTGTTACATCTTTCATTTAAACTGTAGTTGTCACTACTTAAACAGGATATATGCTTGACAACATTGTTCAGACAAGATTCTCATATTGTCTCATATCCAACTCTCAACCTCACTGCATCCCCTCCCAGACTTCACGGTCTGACTCCCAGATCTGAATTATGCCCTAGACCTATTTTTCGTCGATTATCCAAACTCCCTGCTTCTCTTTTCACTGTTAAATGCACTTTAATTATCATAGAAAGTGACAGTTAATTTATATACAAGTTATCTTTTTTATGAACATGGACAGATTTGCGGTATGTATACGCTACCTTCGTCACAACCCATCACTCATCAGAAGTTTAAGTTGAGTACGGACATCGCTGTAAACTAAAGACCATTTGCTGTCTCGTCTGAGCTAATTGCCATCATTAGATTTATATCTTGGCTTTAAAGTATAATATTATCAAACTAACAAAATCAACAATTACTGCGAAAATGACGATAAAACAGAACAAGTATACTGGATCCTACTCATATAAAGCCATCAGTTCATGTATGTAAATTTGTCCACCCTGTCCAGATGTGTTGCATGTAATTCCATAGTTTAGGAGTCATGGTCGACACAAAATTCATTGGTTTGGCAGAGGCCTTGATATTGTATTTATGGTTTGCATTGTAGCTAGACGCACTCGCCGTAGTCTGGTCTGTACATTTATTTCTTGGTTATTCACAAATAATTATCTCCATATATATGTCATGCATTGTGAAAGAGCATCTGAAAAGATCCCAAAAATCGTAAATTCCGTTGTTGTGAATTTAATTATCTCCCTTTATGAAATTAAATATATATGAATTCACTGTATCTATATGATCCAACGTCCTTTATATAGCATGTGAGTAGTCATGACTCCTTAACTGGATCCTACTCATATAAAGTTATCAGTTCATGTATGTAAATTTGTCCACCCTGTCCAGATGTGTTGCATGTAATTCCATAGTATATAAGTCATGATCGACACCAAATTTATTGGATTGGCAGAGGCCTTGATATTGTATCTACTGTTTGCATTGTAGCTAGGCGCACTCGCCGTAGTCGGGTCTGTACATTTATGTCTTGGTTATTCACAAATAATTATCTCCATATATATATCATGCATTGTGAATGAGCATCTGAAAAGATCCCAAAAATCGTAAATTCCGTTGTTGTGAATTTAATTATCTCCCTTTATGAAATTAAATATATATGAATTCACTGTATCTATATGAGCCAACGTCCTTTATATAGCATGTGAGTAGTCATGAATCCTTAACTGGATCCTACTCATATAAAGCTATCAGTTCATGTATGTAAATTTGTCCACCCTGTCCGGATGTGTTGCATGTAATTCCATAGTTTAGGAGTCATGGTCGACACCAAATTCATTGGTTTGGCAGAGGCCTTTATATTGTATATATGGTTTGCATTGTATTTAGGCGCACTCACCGTAGTATGGTCTGTACAGTTATGTCTTGGTTATTCACAAATAATTATCTCCATATATATATATATATATTTACATCTACATTCGTACATATGGCCCCAAAATGCAGAAATACCATTATTCTGATTTCACTTTATCTTTAAGATCCAACAGGTTTCCAGTTCTGTCTTTTATAAACCGCAGCATGCGGAAGGTCATGTGTTCGATCCCCAACCGGGTCAATCCAAAGACTTTAAAAATGGTACTAGAAGCTTCCTCGCATGATGCAATGCATTTAGAGGAGTGTTCTGGTCTTGTCGGCCCGTTGTCAGTTTAATGTGACTGGGTTAGGTATCATACCATGGATTTATAACATTCATGATTTAAGTGTTTGTATGGCTATCTTGTATAGCTAATAGAAATAATTTCAATAATTTTGACCGCATATCTCAACTGTTCAATAAAAATATTGACCAACATAAGTTAATATGAACTCAGTATACAATTATCAGTACACTATAATCAAATAATCAATAATACATATATGTACAATATTACGGGTAATAAAAATATGTAAAGCATAAAATTATCATAAAGTAAATAGTAACTAACAAGATGATATTTCACGATTCAAATCCTCCTGTAGTAACGCTGCACTAAAAGCAATATCACTTGCATCAACAATCGAATTTAACTAGTTTAATTAAACAAAGTTTCGGACAGTAAAAAGAGTTTGGCCGAAAGTTTGGCAGTCAATTTGTCAAATAACTTTTTGCATCTTTCACTCCAAACATCTATACGCACTTTTTATAAACAAGTAAGCAGTAATTAGTTTTGCAATAACAATGTAACAAAATGTTCTATATCAACGAGCCATACCAAGAAATATCATGAATTCTTTTTTTCAAACTGGATAACGGTGTAGCATTTTCAGCATTGTGTTATATTGCTGGAATATTACTAATTGGTGTATACATGTACGTACGCAAAGTACAAAACGTTGTCAAACCGCTTAGTTATTAGTAATTAAATATCAGCACGTTTCAGTAAAGTACAACTTTAATGACTCGAACCCCACGGGACTGGAAAAATAGTTATATATGTATATACATTGAAAAAGGAATTTCGGCAAAGACCATATAAGTGATTTGAGCTGTATGTGGTGTTCCAGCCATCCGTATTAGAGTCAAAGGTCTACTGTGTATATAGTTATCTGTTAAAACATTATTAAATTGTTCATGGATAGTTTTATAGTTGTATCTGGTGTTGGAATCTTAACACATTTTTTGCCATGTCGCGATTAGTTGAAACTAATACACAGTTATTCATATTTTGATATATGATCAAATTCTTTCAAAGAAGAATTTGCTCAAAATGAAAGAAAATTATCAACAGGAAACACAGTATTTAAAGAACATATCCATCAGTGCATCACAATCATTATCAATATACAGAAGAATCATACTATATACAGCACATGAATACAAAGAAGTGACAACAGCAGTTGTCGCCTTGGACAGGTTAGTAATAAAATGTGTCATACAATTTAAACGAAAGTATCCCCGCCTGCCCATTAGTTTACAAATAAGGCAGTTTTCACATGTGTTAGGTGCAAATGACATCCCAGTCTAACATAGTTTGTCTCATACAAAGTGTAGCTTTTTTGTCAAGAGGTATCATTCTTGTGTATGGTGCATACTGTGCTGAAGAGAAATAAACGAGCTATAACGGTAAGCTGAACAATATGCTATTTGACAGAATAAATCATGAATATATCCATGACTCCATGTACTCAAATGCCAAAATGATCAACAAATATGTTAAAGTTTATCATGATTTTTTTGAAATTTTGAAGTTGCTAAAAACATTTTTTTAATTAATAAAATATAATTATGTCAATATCGTAATTGAATTGTTAATTAGTATTATTAGTGTTAACACTGACTGGTCATCACGCCTGTTAGAATGTTATAAAGAGATGTAGAGGTTATTTTATGTTTCTATACCTCATGTTATACGTATCTCTGTAATAAAACAAACAAACACACAGCATTTATTTAACAAATCAACATCGAAGAAAAGCTGAATAGATAAAAAAAAATGCTGAAAATATACTGTCTACAATTCAATATTAAATTTTGTTTCCGTTCACTCGTAGATTAACATACACGTTCATTTGGGCATTTCTCTGTGGCTCACCATCTGAAACAGGCAAATATACATCTATATCCATTTATACACCTATAATGTATTCTTACCCTTAAATGCCATGTCAAATATAGGGTGAAGTTTCGTAGTAACAAAACTATTAATTGTAAATTTTTGTCAGGCGAACATAGGAAATTAAAAAAGAAGAGTATGTATTACTTATTGGATAACCTAATTCATAGGTTGTTTACATTCCTAATGCAGAGATGTTAGTAACAGTCACTATTTCGTTAGTTAAGTATATTGTATTGGTAAAATTAAAACGGCCAAAATAAGTCTCATCGAATTAGTTACACGTATTAATCTAATATTACAGGTACTTCATTGTGTTAAAATAATCTTCCGCGGCAAAGTATTATAAGGTGCTTTAGTCATATGACCATGTACGTATAACCGCTGCTGTCGTAGGTTCGAGCCCAGCTAAGTCAATTAACATCATATGAGAAAGTCTGCCATTTACTTGTGGAAGATGGTTCTTCTCTATGTATTCGTCTTATTCATTTGACATTCTTTAATATGTTTAATCGTATGTATTATATACCAATAAAGAATTATTCAGACGAGCAAAAGGTGACTGTGCTTTTAGTGTACTAACGTACAACAATATTACAATGGAATTCTAATATACGAGTACTCAATTGTTGTACGAAGAAAATTCAATGATTATTAGTATGATTGTATTAGAATATAAATATTGAATATACCAATACTGAATCACGGAGTAGAAAAGATTGGTTAGTTTGACTTGAGTTGATATCAAATAAAGATATATATTGCATCAACTGATATCCTATAACACTATAAATGTTTCTATCACGTGTTGAAATACCTGGTGCTTGATTGGCAGCTAAATACACATTCTCCTTCGGATCGTTAAAGTTGAGTGCTTCATACTGATCGGTAGGTCTGCTTGATAAAAGACACGTGTTGTAGAACTATAATTGTTGTTTTACCTTCTAACCCGATCATATATTCGCCCTAGTATATTGTTATATGTTATCTAAACACAAAACGTACAGACGAGTATGTAGATAAGTTTTAGTCCAACTGAAACATGATTATTTAATACCTTTAATAAAAAAGAACATTTTTTAAACACGTGTCATCTTGCAGGAGGTGGAAACTTACAGCATTAAGCAAACTTAATTAGTTATCCCTGTTACTTATGCATAAGTATTGATAAAGATTCTATTTTATCGAGTATACTATTTTTTAATTCATATATAAATAATATGTTTTATCATTTAAACACGTTGCTTGAATTTTTCATATATTGAATGTTATGTATGTTCAAATGTAAATATATATACGTACACAAGCATGTCTCTGATTTCAAATATAGGCAGTTCTGTAAATACATAAATACATGTACGTTATCAAATATAAACGTTTCTAAACGTAAAAAAAAACACTGTTGATTAGGTGTTTGTTTTAAGAATTAGTTGATTATCGGAATGCCTTTGATCTCGCAAGTCACAATATTTTAATAGCTAAGTTGACATGCATTATGTACCCCTCGGGTGGGATCTTTAGCTATTCATAATATATAATTAGAAATATAGAATTTATTGAAAGAGCATTGTGTTATTATTCAGGCAAGTCATTTACATATTTATCTAACTACAAGTAGATAAATTAATGGGAAAGGAACGAAGTATGTTTTATATAAATTATATCTCATGTTGATAAAATTATGTTAGTTTGTGTTACTTCAAATACATACGCTGTAAAGTATGACTGTTTAGATATTTAAAATAAGATATAAATGACATGTTTTGTTATATCTAAACACATAAATAACTGAAAATGCTTCATCATATCTTGATTAAAGATTAAAACGTCGTTTTAATTTCAAGTTTCACAGAAAAAAACTCGTACTTAAAATGACTGAATTATTTGACTTAAAATACTGCGATATGGATTTATACAAAAGACAGCAATATAGTAATATATCATACTTTTATTTTGTATAGTTACAACTTTTTGGCTGTAAATCATTTAAGTTTAGAGTTTATAGAGATAATCATAGAAAACTCTATTGGTAGAAAGTATATTGGTGCGGAATAATAATAAAATTATATATAAAAATCATATATATATAATATGTTTCTATCACGTGGTGAAATACCTGGTTGTTGATTTACAGCTAAATAGACATTCTCCTTCGGATCGTCAAAGCTGAGTGCTTCATACTGATTAGTGGGTCTGCTAAATAGAAGATACACGCTGTATCATTATAGATATTATTTTGTCTTCTGTTAAAAGGACAACATTTACATAGCATATTGCAATAAAATATCCAATAAAATAAATGTGTTTACAAATACAGGCATGTTTCAGTCTCATATGCCCAAGTAAAACAATCTTATATTAAGGTAGTTTATCAGTAAATATCTTCAACTATTTTTAACAGGACACAAAGCATAAAATAAATTAATAATTCAACAAACAAAACATGAAACATACGATATTGGAATCTGAGTACTTTAAAAATAGAAAACAATTAAAATCTGCTTGACGACCTTCACATAATTATCCCACTCTTTCCAAGATGAAAAAATCTACAATGTGTTATCCAGGATGACGGATCAAATCTAAATCAAAATGAAATCTCGTGACTTATTTGATGAGTAGTAAAATACGTTGCAATTTTCAGTAGAAAGTGCATTTTAGTCTACCATGGGCGCGTCACAAATGTTAGGAAATCCGTTTTAAGTATGTTATTTAGATATCCTTATATATGGCGATACGGGACTAGAAAGCACACACAAGCATAATTCATTAAGATCAAATGATGAGGTCAAATTTCAAATTTTTAAATATATTGATATACTACGAATAAAATATACCTTTTTGTCAGTATTATGTAAACTAAATGATACAATGTTATCTCAGTAACTTGTGCATGCATATATCAATAACGATTTGCATTTATCAAGTATTTTCACATGTTAATATTATGTTGTACAATTTAAAAATGATGCTTGATCTATTTATTTATTGAATGTTTTGCATTTAATGTACCTGTATATAAATTAATAAATAAATAAATAAATATACGTACACATTTATTTCTGTATTTACAGCGGCAGATAGTTCTGTAATTAAGTAAAGGAAAGATGCTCACTAACAGTTTGTTCTTTGTTAATCAGTTTAAAGTAAGAGTTATTGATAGAGTGTTTGTTTTAAGTACACAATTCTAATATTTACGGCATTCATCTCATATATATGTTATAGTCTTGTTTATGACTTTTATCAAGGATAATGTCATATTTATCAGTTGAACACAGTTTATAGTTTTATAATAAATACATATAACCTCATCTAAATTACTGCTGTACACATTTATGTTATTATACGATAGTTAATAAAATGCATGTAATATTACACTTTTCAGATGACAGCGAAGTGGATGTTATGTTATACAAGAAAATATTGTTAGTCGAATAAACGCAAGTATTTCTCTCAACATGCTGTCTATTGAACAATTTGTTTTTTATCGAAAAGGCAAATTTATATACAAAATATTGAATGGAATATCCCAAGCTATTAAAATGAATTATTGCAAATGAGATCAGTTGACGAGTAATAAACATCATACACTTGAGATCAATGACAAACAGAAACTTTTTATTACAAAATCCTGATAATGAAATGTTCAAGGGAAAATTGTTTAATATTCTGGAGCAAAAAGAAACGGAATGCCATTTGTTGAAAAATGATGTTTGCTTAAACATATCTACAAATAAACCCCTGAATTTCGAAAGATGCGAAATAAAATATTGTCATTGTCATGAAAATAACAGCAAACGTTTATTTTTAAATGCGTTTTAGGAATGTCACGAATTGTACGATTGATATGACAATTGTCCTTTTTATTTTTTTCAATTTGTTACTTTGATATTTTTTCAGTTTGTTTTGTTGTATAACATATGTTGTATATTCCGCATAAATACATCATTTTGGAATGATATACTCTGTTGTATGACGTACTTGTTTTAAGAGGATCAAAGGGAAGATTGAATTTGTTAATTGAGTCGGACTCTATAAATTCAGAATTCACTTATTAGCTATACATAACCTGTGCGTGCTTTATAAATGTGAATATAAGTTTCCCGTAAACATTTGATTTTTTTATTACATTTATATCAATGATGGCCATTTAGAGGACGACAACGTGCTCACTATATAAGTTATAACAAATTTACATATAGCAATTTGGTTCTATCTGTGATAAATATTAATCAAATCAAGTAATTTATCTGGCATAGTACATGTGACAATTAATTCATTCTAAATATCAAAATAACCATCCCCTGTCTACCTACTATGTAGCATCTTTTTAGACTGTCGTAGGAAAACTTTTCTACGTTAACTGTGAAATCGATATTTTATTTCTTGTAATAAGCAATACTGACTTATAGTGTGATCAACTTCCGAATTGTTTTCATAAACATCGTTAATGGGATGATTTGTCTTGCACTTCAAACAGAAACATGTAACTGAAATAAAGTGTCATATCAGACAACCATATAAATAAACGTTAAATTATATAATAAACAAAATAATTCAACTGCAGAAGCGCGTTTGCAAATTTATTTTCGGGAAGGTTTGTGTTTGAAACTTGTAGGAATAACCTGTGTGATGTTATTGATGACTGTCTTATCATTATTTTTGGTTGAGGATTTTAGTTTGAAACCGTTCTCAAACATATAGATTTAGCTTTTGTGATGGAACTGGGCTTTGTTTCAATTGAATTAGCAAACTTTGAAGATTTAGGGTTTAAACAGTTTTCAAAAATATAGGTATAACGTTTTTGTTGGAATTGAGTATTGCTCTATGCGTACAGTTTGAGTATGAGTTCGCAACACTTCTCAAGCATATAGCTTACCATATACAATAATGTTAAACAACAGTTAGTCCAACACTACAGGTGTTTGACACATTGTACTGTATATAGATGATTAGCGTCTATGATTTCTAAACACAAGTATGTGTGACCACGGCTTACTTTTCGTCACATTGTGTATTGTATATATATTTGCGAGTCTTTTGATTACAAGCACTCTGACATCTATAAATAATTTTTAAGTATGTTTCATTCTTTTGTGTTGTGATGTTAGCGATCAGTATATACATGTATGTATTGCACGTAGTTATTGAGCGAACGATTGAGTGATTTTGTTGTATGATTGCAGAATTAACAATTTCTAATTCTGCCCAAATTAACCATCAGGGCACTTTTCTTCTGACAGCCAAAGCGAAAACACCTAATGACTCTTCGGAGATTTATTCAAGTTAATAGTTCAGTACTTGCTAATCAGCATGGTAAAAAAATTACTTTTATTTTAATTTACCTTGTTATGAACAGTATTCGTATTGTATGACATGAATATTGCGTGAATTGCTTGATGTTTTGTCATAATAGTTGTTTTTGTATTGTACTCTATCGTTATATCGTTTCTTGTTCTGTATTATACATAATATTTCTGTAACGGAGACACTGCACTAAACTCCCTCACACGATCGTGCTTCCTACATAGCTATGAACATCGGTCATATTAGAATCATTTTATTTTTATTTAAAAAAATACGAATCCTGACGCAAAAGGCCTGCGAAAAATCTATATATTTGAACAAAATTTTTTAATACGTTTTCAATCTAGGCTGTTTCACAGCTTAATCCAGTGAAAACATAGTCACCTTACTGAAGATCCCGCTCTGTGTAACAACAGTTATCCTAAGAATAAATGTTTGAATATGAACAGGTCAGTTATTGCTAAGAATACAAATATAATTATCTTGTATCACATGGTAACTCATACTATTAATAAGTTATAGTGTCATCCAACAATGATATGTTGCATTCAGTATTTAGCTGTACAATCATCTCACATAGATTAAATCTTCAATAACCAGTTATTTTTCGCAATGGACTGAATAACAATCATGTCATGTCAGACGATTTTTCGACTTTAAACCGGTAAATAGCAGCCGAGAACCTGTTGTCATCATTCATGCGTTGTATATTTCAGCATAAATAGCTACGAATGTCACTCTTTCCAACACTGCTTGCATGCAATACTGATAAGAACTTTAAAAATATGATTATTATTTTACCCCAAATAAAACGTTTGAGCATTCTGAAAGCATCTAACGAATCTGGACCTCCAGTCAATAGGTATAATAATCGCCCTACACAAATTGTTATTGTTTATTATCATCGTCATAACAAATGTGTCGTACTTTTCAATAATGATTGAATTAGACTTTCTTTATGAAAATGTTGATACAATGAAGTATTGCGTGGTGTGCGAGCGAGGTGTGTGCTGTGAACATGTGTGCGTGATGTGTGTGATGTTGGTGTGTTAGTTTATGGCTTGGTTTTTATATTTTACGATGAACATGACTGTAAATGTTTATGCAAATAAAACCTTGACTTGACTTGTATGAATTTTAAATACCTGTAATGTATGATAAAGAAGATGAATGAAGTCATTTTATTAAGATGTTTGGTTTACCTTCATTGATTCTTTGTTTTCGCTTATATACCACAATAATAATTGTCACGACGACTCCTAGGACAAACATACAGGTTGCACCAGCAACTACTGGAATTAGTCCCGCTATTTTAAGAGTATATATATCTAAAATTGGACATAGAAACATAATAATACAAGCTGTCTTCGATTTAAAGCACTTCATTATTTGAATTTGGATGAAACTATAACAGCAAAGAGTTTAAGCATTATACAAGCATACATTGTGTCCGCTCACCGCAAATTAGCTCATAATTACTTGTTGTTAATTTCCAGATATTCAAATACTATGACAGTCAATAAAAAACTGATTCGAAAATATATTGTTATCTTGATAAAATTCTTATGTTACTTTATTTTGAACGGATATATATATACTCAACAAAATAAGGACAAGCAATTCATTTCCCATAGACGTTACATAAAAATGGTATAGAATAGTCTTTTAAAAAAGGTTTGGAGCTGCTCTAATACTTTATGCAAAAGGAATGGGCAATATATTCAAAAACAATAGTTACCACTTAAAATATAGTTTAATTTACGTTCTAGAAAATAAACGTATATTTTGAAAATAAAACAATACATTTCATATTTTCACAATGTTGTATGTTTCTTTAGAAGTTCTTCTTATTAATCAATTTAAGATTTAACCATGTTCTATCAACATTAAACTTAATTGTAAAAAAATGTTTCAGAACATCAAGTTAGTTTTTTCAAATTTCTCCAAAATAAAACGTATACATTTTGGGTTGAAAGAAAACGGGTCTGCTGTTTTATAATCCTGTATATATTACATTTAACTTCAGATTATTTTTCAAACTTTACGTCAGTATTGGCCATATAATTGATTTATTACTCCAATACAGGAAATCTTGTTTTCGATTAAAAATGTCTTTTATTCAAAAATTATTTTTAAAGAATATGCTAAAGATAAGTAAACTTAGCATGATTCAGAAAACTGTTTTTAATTACCACAGTTTTGTTCACAGAACATATTGAATGTTAGTTCAGTAGAATTTACATAAGATAATGCTCTTAAGTATCTGTTTTAATATATGTTTTAAATAGAACATACTAAATGAAAAAACGTATCATGGGGTTGAAAGTACAAATGTATTAACGTTAACACGTGAATTTCCAAGCAATGCATTACTGTAGGTATATCATTTCTTTAAATATATAAAAAATAATACAAACTTCATATGTTTATATTCCGTCATATTTGCCAGACTAAACTTACCTGACGTGCAATTAATGCCGATAAACCCGGCTTGGCAACCACAAGTACATGTTCCATTCTCAGGGAAACACGTATTGTTTACACAGTTAACGCTGCATTCTTCGTCACATCTTTCATTGAACCAACCTTAATCACAACCTTTGGCGCATTTGCCATCATCAACAAAGCATAAGTTTTCATCACAGTGTTCCGGACATTCTTTGTCGCATGTATCACCAAACCAACCCGAGGCACAGCCACCAATGCACGTACCATTAATCTGTAAACACGTGCCGTTTACACAGTTCTCACTATATTGTTTCGTACAATAATCACCGAACCATTCTTTTGTTTCACATTCATTTAAACACTTTCCTCTTTGATCACAAACTCCATCTTTGCAATGTACTGAACACCCTTGAGAACATTGTTTTCCCCACAATTTATTACCGATACATCCAAACACACATTCTCCATTGGTATCATTGCACTGGTTTATCTCAGGAGCGGTTGATTGCCAGCAATGACCATTACAGAGAGCTTCTCATTTTGTATTCCAGAATCCAGCATAACAGCCGTGCAGACATCATCCATCCTGTTCACACTCTTTAAGCTTGCAGCCTTGGTTACAGGTAAATTTACACTCAGGTCCTGTCAAAAAAGGTTTAGTGCAGCCAAATTGACACCGAGCATCTGACTCTCTGCATATCGACAATGACGAGCTTGTATTAGGTTGACAAAGTAGACTACAAAGTTTACATTCGTTTAATTTTCGATAATGACCACTCTCACACTTATGGCATTCTGTTTCAAACGATGAGCTAGAGATAAAGAATGAGAGTTAGAAATAAAAAAAGTTGTTAAAAACATGTTAATCCTCCAACACGCATATACTACATAATGTTCCTTGTTTTTAATATAATAGTGCTAACTGGAATGATTGATTGAAGGATGAATTGATAGATAGAAAGATGAATTTAAAGGACAAACAGACGCTCATACGTATATACGCATGCCCGCTTACGAGCATACACACGCACGCACATGCACGTACGCATAGACACATCTATATGGATATAAAGAAAGAGAAGCAAAAAGACTTACTTGGGTTTTAAAGAACAATTGACACAGTGATCCATACAGGTAACGTTACAAAGGGGCCTGGTAAATCCCTCCTGGCACCCGTGTATGCATTCGCCAGTCGTCTCATTGCACGTAGGCGTCTCTGTACACGCTACAATATCATTGCATGTCGAAGTTGCATTGCAGGACCCTGTTTAATTGCACGACTGTATCTCTTTGCATGTATTGCATATCGGAGTGTTATTGCATGATTGAATCTCGTGGCAAGTCAGAGTTTTATTGTTTGGTGGAGGTAGACACCTCCCGCTGCAATTGGCATGAACACTGGACGCTGGAACAATTGACAATAAACGCTTAGTTTTGGGCCAAACAAAGTACGTCATTTATTACAGATATATGAAATAGGATACTTTGACATGTCCGGAATTAATAATTTATGATTTTTACTTGGGACACAGATCATGCATTGGAAGGGTGTCCTAGAATTACGTAGACTTTTGCTGCAATAGTATTTACTAATGAACGGATTTTAAAAAACGGACTGAAAAAAACGGGTACCGGCAGGTACAACATGTCAATAATAAACTTCCGTTATTTAACTAATAAACTTTAGAATTATAGTGACAATGTGAGTTTTATTGGATTTTTGGATTAATTTATGAGGATAGGATAATATGGTAAATACATATTCATAATTTTGCTGAACCTAAACTAACCGAACATTTGGAAAAAAACTATATTTATTTCCACTATGTAATATTGTTCCGACGACATGGGCAAAGAACATTGGTACAATGAACTATATATATAAAGAGTTGCATCGAGTTAATTCATTATAGCACTAATGCTTAATGACAAAGCGACAAAGTGTTAGCATCATTACAGTGTTACAGCAAAACGGAGCAGGAAACCAGTCATGCTGAATTAGTTAAAAGAATATAGGGCTCGAAGGAAATTATGAAAGATATAGATCTATCGGATATTGAAACTGAGACCGACAAAAAGAGAAAAAGAAAGAGAAGAGCAGTATTAGTGAACTAGGCAATGGCACAGATAATATAAAGACAGACGGAAAAAAGAAAGAAGAAAAGAAAAGACAAATCAGCGATGAGTAACATAAATGAAATCACGGACAAGAAAAAAAACAGAAGATAAAACAAAATGTGACACAAGTTTATCTCAACAGTTGGCGGAAATCAACAAAAAATTAAGCAATGTTGTTACAAAAGATGATAGTTCGTTAAAGAGAATTATTAAAGAAACTTTTCAAGAAATGAAACATGAATAATTAAATTCGGTTTATCACAGAATAGACTTATTAGAGGGAAAGATTTTCGAAAAAGAGGTAGAAAATAGCACGCTAAAACAGACAATAGTAGAACTTGAAACAGAGGTCAACTTACATAAATCAGAAAATGACCAAAAAGAAAAATAAATGGACAAGGCACAAGAAGCAGTAAAAGAAGAGCTGAATAATATAGAACAATATGGGAGACGGAATAACATCAGAGTAAGTGGCATTACCGAACAGAGAGACGAAACTGCAGAAGAAACAGCTCGACACGTATCAGAAAGCCTTAAATTTATTTTCTACTTATGTTGTTATATCATTTACTGTATGCTCGAAGTTTAAATATTATATAACTATCATATAGGACCGTAAGTGGCCTTATTGTAGGTTAATAGTTACATGTCAGTATAAGATAACCCGAAGTATGATTAGAGTGGAAAAGAATGTATGGGATATCACCATAAATACATTACATTTTAATTACCTGTATAGATAGATGTATAAATTCAGCTAATACTTCATGAAAACTCTAAAATTCGACATGTTCCGAAGTTACAATAAAAACTTACAGACAATATTTATATATTATTCATAAACGTAGAGCTGTAAATGTACAATATTTATCAAGTGCAGCACACATTTGTTTTTGTGGTTATGAAGTTATACGATCTCGAATAAATAAAACTAGAAGAAGAACTGTATTTAACATATTAGGTTAGATTCAACGTGTGAATCAAATATTTTGTTTTTGCTTTCTCTCTATAAAAGTGTAACCTACCGTTTATATTATGATGATGGTAATCTGCAAGAAAAAAAAGCAGTATAAATATATGTTGGTGGTCATATTTAAAAGAATTTTATA
Organism: Panopea generosa; assembly: GCA_029582155.1. Classification (NCBI taxonomy): domain Eukaryota; kingdom Metazoa; phylum Mollusca; class Bivalvia; order Adapedonta; family Hiatellidae; genus Panopea; species Panopea generosa. The sequence goes on from CM055894.1 coordinate 6,165,498, forward strand.
CTTTTCATAGTGGTTTATATTTGAATATATATAATTATCTGTTATGTATTATATAAAGTAATTTTCCAAAGTATCTGAAATATCAAAGATATGAGGATACTGTAAAACCATTGTTTCTGATCGTACTATTACTTTAAAACTACACATGTACATCTAGTTAATCGGACAAATAAAACGGGCAACTACCATAGGTCTTAAATAGACAATAAGAATCTAGTGAATTTTTCATGTGTAATATAAAAGGCACATACTTTGGAGTGTAATTTTACTGTTTATATTTTGATGTTGTAAACTACAAGAAAAAATACAGTATATATAAGTGGTCATATTGAAAAGATGATAATTGGAATGTTACTTTTTGCAGTGTTTTTATAGTTGAAATGAGGTGTTATTATCTGTAATGTATAGTGTATAGTTTATAAAGTAAACTTGTTTCTGATTGTACAATTGCTTAAAAAACGACATAGAACTTTTACCTAATCGGACAGACAAAAATGTGCAAATACGATAGATCTTGAATAGATAATACAAATCTGGATTTTATTTTGTCTGGGCAGAAAGGACTAATTATTTTGAGATTTTTATATTGAAGAAAATATTACCCTCTTATAATTTTATAAAGTTTCAATTCTATGCGTATGTGAATGTATGTGTGTATATGTATATATATGTATATGTGTATATGTATGCATGTGTATCGGTATGGGTATGTATATGTATGCACTTGAATGTCCATATGGGTGTATATTCCACATACCTCAGCATGTGATGACTTTTTTTATCCAAATTATGCAAGCTTGTGATTCACTCTTTACTGCTTATACTCGGCGGAAAATATAAAATTTTAAAATAATAGGTCCAGCCCTTTTCTCCACCAAAACATTATGTTTACGTTGACGTTACATGTTTCTTTTCTCTCTTCCTATAATTCTCTAAGAATTCTTCTATTCTACTATCTCTATCTGGTACATCATACATTCTTACAACTACTAATTTTTAATGAATATAAAGATATGTACTTTTAATGTACGCGGTTGAGGTAATAAACAGAAAAGAGACCAGATTTTTCAGTGGCTAAAAGACCAATCATATTCAATCTGCCTGCTGCAAGAAACACATTCAACCATACCTTATGCAATTAAATGGGAAAATGACTGGGGAAGTAGGGCTTTTTTTAGTGGTACAAGTTTAAATAGTGAAGCTATCTGTATTTTAATAAATCCATTGTTCAGCTGTGATGTGATCAAATACACCGAGGTAAAATGTGGTCGGATGCAAGCTATTGAACCAAATATTGATGGTAAAGAAATAACAATAATTTATTATTATGAATATATATGGACCCAACGTAGATGACATTTCATATTTTAATTTGTTAGAAAATTACCTTTTACAAAATGAGGACCAACTATTTGTTATCGGGGGAGATTTTAACAGCATTTTAAATATAGATATCGACAAAAAAAACGGTAAACAACAGACGCATAAATTATGTCGTAAAAAAATTAACACAATTTTAGAAACATGTGACTTAATAGATATCTGGAGAACCTGCCACCAAGAAAAAAATATTACTTGGCATTCTAATAATAAACCACCAATATTTTTGGAGGCTAGATAATTTCTTAATTTCATATAATATTTTAAATTCAACAAGTTCATGTGAAATTAAAACTGGTTATAAATCAGATAATTTCATCGTTAATTTAAATATAGTATTTAATTAACAACCTAGAGGATCTGGATATTTTAAACTAAACAACAGTCTTTTATTTCAAAAAGAATACCAAGAATTAATAAAAAAATCTATCTCCGAAACAGCTAATATTAATAAAGACGCAAATCCGAATATTTTATCGGAAGTTATCAAAGGTGCTATTAGAAATGAAACAATTAGATATGCCTCACATAAAAAAAAACCCATCAAGAACAAGAACAACAACTTAAGTCAGAAATTCATAAAATAGAATTACAAACACTATCAAATTTAGAACAAATTGAAATAAGAACAGCAGAAATGGACGAAATAAAAAAAGAACTTAATATTATACTTGACAAAAGATTAAATGGAATAATAATGAGAACAAAAGTCCAATACGTAGAAAATCATGAAAAGAACAGTAAGTTATTTTAAATCTTGAAAAGAAGAAGTCAGATAAAAAAATAATTTCAAAACTAAATATCAATGGTACATGTAATACAATAACCAATATAAAAGAAATACAACACGCAAAAGAAACATTTTATGGTAATTTATATAAGAAACAAGAAAGTATAAATTCACATAACTTTTTTAATAATTCAATGGATGTTCTGAATGAAAATGATAAATATACATGTGAAGGAGCCATAGGTGAATACAAATGCGGTTTAGCACTTGAACAAATGAAAAACAGTAAAAGTCCAGGCTCTGATGGTATATCAATTGAATTTTACAAAATATTTTGGAATAGCATTAAAACATATCTAATTAATTAACTAAATTATTCTTATCGAAACGGACATTTAACCGAATTGCAAAAACAAGGTATTATAACTCTTATTCCAAAAAACGGAAAAGACACATCGATACTAGAAAACTGGCGCCCAATAAGTCTTCTTAATGTAGATTACAAAATAGCATCTAAAACCATTGCCAACAGACTTAAAAAGTTCTTACGTCCATTATTAGTAAAGAACAAACATGCTTTATCAAAGGAAGATATATTGGTGAAAATATCAGATTACTTTTCGAAATTTTAGACTACATTGATGACCTTGACCTTCCATCTATTTTATTTTTTTCTGACTTTGAAAAAGCCTTCGATAGTATAGACCACAGTTTTATGATCAACTGGTTTTAACATTTTAACTTTGGAAATTCACTCATAAGTTGGTTTAAACTTTTTTTATACTGATTTGAAAATCTGCATATTAAATAATGGACATTTATCTGAATTTTTCCCTGTACAACGAGGAGTGAGACAAGGATGCCCTTTGTCACCCTATCTAATCATCATATGCATTGAACTTTTATCTTACGAAATATCAAATAACAAGGATATAAAAGGAATAAACTTTAAAGGTATAGAATTAAAAAATACACTATTTGCAGATGACGCAACATTTATCACAGACGGAAATCTTTTTTCCGCTTTAATTGATGTCTTAGATAATTTCAGCTTTATCTCCGGTCTCAAACTAAACACATCAAAATGTACTGTATTAAGAGCAGGAAGCTAAAACATAAAAAAGTAATTTAGTGTCCAAAACAACCTTTTAAATGGTGCTATGATAAGGCAAAGACTTTAGGAATGGTTTTTCATAATAATAATAAGTCAAATAATATTACGGCAAATTAAATACCAAAAATGTATGCATTTTGTAACTGTTTAAAGCAATGGCAACATCGAAAACTTACACTATTAGGTAAAATTACTGTCATTAAATCATTTGCATTCCCAAAATTAATATATCCTCTTACCGTTTTAACAAATCCATCAGCAGAACATATAAAAAGAATAAATGACCTTATGTTTGAATTTTTATGGGATAAAAACTAGATAAAATAAAAAGGAAAAATATAATTCAAGGATATGAAAACGGTGGACTTAAAATGTTAGAAATAAATAAATTCCTACACTCATTGAAATGTTGCTGGATCAAAAGAATATTAGATCAACAAAACCATGGTTAATGGAAACTCTTCTATTCAGATAACATTAACCAATATGTGGGGAAATTACTTTTCGAAAGCTCATTATGTAAATCAGGTATTAAATCTTTGTTTCCAAAGGTAGGCTTTCTTCAAGATATCCTTTTATCATGGGAAGAAATAAACAAAACATCTGTAATAAACCATGTCGGAAAAGAAATATTTTGGAATAAAAGCTGGAAATAATACATTTTTTAATAAGATCTGGCTTCTGTTCCATCAACATATACTTAAATACTTAAAAACTTAAATCTAAAAAAAGCAGCCAGGTGATCATGATTTTAGACTGGTTCCAGTTAAACTGCATATTGTGTCAATGATATTGATTATATAATAGATAAATAACCAGTCAAAACTTAGTTACGTTTTTAAGTAATTAAGTAAAATGTTGGTGAAACAGAAGCCTGGTATGATAGGGGTATACAGTACATTGAACAGATATTTGATTACAGAAATAAATATTTTTTAACCTTTAAAGAAATAACTGATATTTATGAAATCCCTGAAAATGATTTTCTTCTTAACATGTCTATGGTTTCAAGTATACCAAAAGAATGGAAGTTGAAACTGAAAGCCGAAAACATAAATGAACTACGGAATGAAACATTGTTAGGTATGCTTCAAAACTCACAACATGCAAATAATTTTTTATATGATTATCAATTAAAAAAGGATATTAGTATTCCAACTCAACAACAAAAGCGGGAATTGTTTTTTGATGATACACAATTAAAATGGAAAAATATTTACCTTCGTCCAATCAAATCAACAATAGACACGAAACTGAGAGAATTCCAATACAAATATATAATGCGTGTTGTACCGACTAACATATTTTTATATAAATGCAAACTTGCTAACTCGAATCTATGTGACATTTGTAATATGAATATAGACACAGTATTTCATACGTTCTTGGAATGCAATCACATACAGCACTTTTGGAGAGAACTTCAGACTTTCATTAATGTTTAAAATATTTTCATAGATTTTAAGCTACAATCAATATCTTTCGGTTTAACAGATTCTCTCACAAAAAAATGCTGTAAAAAACTTTATTAGTATAAGTGCCAAATATTGTTTTTTTAAGAATAAATGCTTAAAAACCATTCCAAACTTCACGTGTTATAAGAGTTATTTGTACAAGCGAATAGAAATTGAAAGACAATTAGCATTTAATAGAGACAAATCAGAAATCCATGATATAAAATGGCATAACTTTCAGCAAATTCAATAATTTTATAAATTCATTTATAGCATCGAATATGTTTTGGGTTTTTGTTTTGTTTTTTTAGGGAGGGGGCTTAGTGGGTTTTAAATTAAAGTATAAATAAATATACATTGTTCACCACTCTTTATCCTTTTCAAATCACCTGCTGGTAATCAGTTCCTTCTATCTATCAGTCTCTCTATCATTTCTACCCAAACATACTTTAACTTCCTCTATATGACATTTTTTCCATTTAACAACTGCATTATGCAATATACATGTATGTTTTAAAACATTTTATGAAATCTACAATATGGAATTGATATTTATGAATAATTCAAATGATAAAGTGTTAGACCATGAAATAAAAACATTGTTACACCTATATCATACGATAAATAACTGTTGACTATGATTTGAATGTATATGTATCAATGTATATGTTGGATGAACTGATCAATAAAACTTAAATGAAAAAAAAATGAACGGATTTTGATGAAATTTAGTTGGAACAATCTTCAACCTATTCTCTATCAGACTTTATCAGCTATCATATATCCGAATAGTTGAAATCCGTTTTCATGTCACCATAGTAACAAGCTATTGTATAGGCGGGCCAGGTTAACTTATGCACAGGTATAATAAGATTGCACTGTCCATATCTTCTTTCATTGTGTCACAATAATGGCGCGACGTAAAGTGGCTATCGTACGACGTTGCGTGAACGTTTGCTTCAAATTATTTTGATGTGTAATATCCGTTGTAACGGAAGTTTTGTTATACAAACCATGCAAACGTTGTTTAACAATGTTATCAGAAAAATGTCGTAAGGTGATTATTCGGATGATCGTACAAAGATCAGATTCGTGAGATGCTAGAACCAGCAACGCACTACCACCAGTATCAATGACACATGTTTTTAAGTGGCATGAAAGATTGATTAAGGAATGGGTGAGAAAGCGTTAAAGATGATAAGTGCCGTGGGCGAAAGTCATCATTTGATACAGCATCAATTCAGACTGTCAAAAACGTTCACCACGACCGACGTATTATTGTGCGGGATATATGTGGCATCACGGGAAAGGGACGAAGGATGTTCATCGCATTTTAACAGAACACTTGAACATGCGGAAACTTAGTGTTCGGTGGGAACTGAGATTATTAACGGAATACAATATGGAAAGAAGAGTAAAATCTTCAAGGAAATTCGTAACTAGGTATTTTAAGGAAGGGGTTGGATTCCTGGATAGAATCATCACGACCGATGAAACGGGGCTATTTCTCTATGATACCGAGACCACGGAAAATGAAGACTATGGAAGACAGACTTTTCACTCCATTCTAAGAAGGTTCGGCGGACCAAATCCGTTGAGAAACAGATGCACATATTTGTTATAGACAGGTCGGGGATCATACTTCAGCACGACTTTCCTACTCATACTAGTGTGACGCCAACTATTCATCAAAGGTAAACGAAACATTTCAAATTATAGATGATTCTTTCATGTTTCCTACATAATTTTCATAATCTCTATAGCCTGTCCGGCTAAAATATCATAACATTGTCGACGGAATTGATGTTTAAAATATATCAACTATACAAACTGTATGTGTTAACGTTTCTGAATTGTACTACGGTTTTTATCATTTCCTTTGTTCGTCTAACAAGAGAAAATACATTGTCAATTTGGCATTTTAAAGTCATCTATGTTAGTGGTTTAACTGTCAATCAACTTGTTTGCTTTTATATTTTTGTAAGTTATAACTATTGTAAATGAAACGTGTGGACAGTGTAATGGATAATGAATGAACGAATGGTGTTTTACGGCACGTCGACACATAAATAGGTCATTTTGTGCACGTAATGGATAAAGTATTAACCGCTAACACAAAGCTCACATGTTTGATCTAGGACTCGGCCAAACGACCTTACACAAACAACACAGATTATTGGTTCTACTAAGGAATATGACGCGAAAGCTATACATATGACAACAATCGAGCTAAAATACAACAGTATAAGCAAATCCTGTACCATACACATCTATGGTTTAGGCTTATAAATCGAATCAGCTATTTTGAAACTACATCATTCTATCTTTAGATGGAACCTACCGTCTTAGGGGTGTTTGTAGTATGATAACAGATTTATCTGTTACATAAACTATAAAATAAACTAGATATCAATCGTAAGTGTGTTGTAATACTGTCTATTCCGATAGCGTAGTGATAACGGTTTGAACTGTCAACCCAAATGTCTTGAGTTCGAGCCGTATCTATGTTGATTTTTTTTTTCAATTTAATTTGCCATAATAGTATCAGAGTGTATTGTTTTAATTTGTTGTTTTTTTTAATTTTGTAAGTATTGGTAGAAAACTCTTCACTATATACATTGTATGTATACAGCGTTTCACCACGCCCAAGTCAAAATCATCTAAAACAATTCTGTCTGATCGTGGCTTCCGAGGAGCCTCCGATGCCGGTGCCGACATGCTGAAGGAAAAGAGCTGACGTAATAAGTACGTGCATATGATAGAACAATGTAAGTAAAATTCTTCCTCGAAAGTTGATTTTAACAAAATATCGTTGCATTTTATCATTTATGTAGTTGTTTTAACGGACAATAGTATTGCACAGTTGATATTATATATCAAGACACTCTGATACTAGTATGGCAAATTGAATTGAAAAAAAATCAACATTAAAACGATTCGAACTCGCGACATTTTAAAGTTCAAACCGTTACCACTACGCTATCAGAACAGACAGTAGTACAACACACTTAATATCGATATCTGGTTTACGTAACAGATACATCTGCTATCATACTAAAAAACACCCCTAATACGGTAGGTTCCATCTAAAAATAGAATGACGTAGTTTCACAATAGCTGATTCGGTTTATACTAAGTCAACAATTCAATAAACAAATTAAATCGATTATATTGGCATAAAGTTTACATAAGGTTTAAGATAAAGGTTTACCTGAACATATATATTGATATGTTATATTAAATGATTGATTCATGTGTGACACACACTAAGTAAGAACATATAATGACTATGCACACGAAGAACGGTTACACCATCAATTAAGCGACTGTTGCTGCGTAAAAGACACATTCGGGTTGTTGTTGTCGTATTATAAAGGTTGTAGTTACATAGATATTGTCTCTATCACCATTTTCGACACATCCATATGATATATGGCGTATCCAGTTTTCCAACGATTAGCAGCAAGTGATTTTAAGCCGGGGCTTCAGACTACTTGACAACAGAGGAGCTAAAGTATTGCAGAACTTGAATAACTGCTTTATGTATATGTGCTGTATAACACCATCGTTAATACAATATGTATTATTATTATTCACATGCAATTAGATAAACTATAATCATTATCATTTTGTCAAGAACTTACTTACCTTTTAAAAAGACTGTACATATCCCAAACAAAATAATCATCTTGACACTTTATAAAACACCATCACACTGTACAGAGATGTGTAATCAAGTATTATACAACATAGAGATGTGCAGTAAAGTATTGTATAACACAGAGATGTGCGATAAGTATTATATAACATGGGGGTGTGCGGTAAAGTGTTAGAGATGTGCGGTAAAGTATTGTATAACACAGAGATGTGTGGTAAAGTAATATATGACATTGAGATGTGCGGTAAAGTGTTAGAGATGTGCGGTAAATATTATACAATACAGATATATGTAATAAAGTATTGTATAACATAGAGATGTGCGGTAAGTATTATATAACATTGAGATGTGCGGTCAAGTGTTAGAGATGTGCGGTAAAGTATTGTATAACACAGAGATGTGCGGTAAAGTAATATATAACACAGAGATATGTAATCAAGTATTATATAGCACAAAGATATGCGGTTAATTATTATATAACACAGAGATATGTAATCAAGTTTTATATAACACAGAGATGTGCGGTAAAGTATTATATAACACAGAGATGTGTGGTAAAGTATTATATAACACAGAGATGTGCGGTAAAGTATTATATAATAAAGAAATGTGTAGTAAAGTATTGTATAACATAGAGATGTGCTTTAAAGTATTAAATAACACAGATATTGTAATCAAGTATTATATAACATAGAAATGTGCGGTAAGTATTATACAACACAGATATATGTAATCAAGTGTTGTTTAACATAGAGATGTGCGGTAAGTATTATACAACACAGATAAATGTAATCAAGTATTATGTAACATAAAGATGTGCGGTAAATATTATACAACACAGATATATGTAATCAAGTATTGTATAACATAGAGATGTGCGGTAAGTATTGTACAACACAGATATATGTATTCAAGTATTATATAACATAGAAATGTGCGGTAAAGTATTGTAGAACATAAATATGTGCGGTAACGTATTATACAACACAGATATATGTAATCAAGTATTATATAACATAGAGATGTGCGGTAAGTATTATACAAAACAAATATATGTAATCAAGTATTGTATAACATAGAGATGTGCGGTAAAGTATTATATAACACAGAGATATGTAATCAAGTATTATATAACACAGAGATGTCTAATCAAGTATTATATAACACAGAGATGTGTTATCAAGTATTATATAACATAAAGATGTGCGGTAAGTATTATACAACACAGAGATATGTAATCAAGTATTATATAACACAGCGATGTGTAATCAAGTATTATATAACACAAATATATGTAATCAAATATTATATAACACAGTAATGTTCGGTAAAGTATTATATAGCAAAGATATGTGCGGTAAAATATTATATAGCAATGACATGTGTTGAAAAGTATTCATAGACATCGGCTGTAAAGGATCAAATCGTCTTGTCCTGGTCGTCTTTGCCAAGTTATTAAAAATTCCAATCACAACTAAAGAAGAAAAGGTTTTCGATTTGTTTAAAACTGTTTGACGAAGCGCAAAGTTGCAATTGCTACACTGTTGCTCCTTCACGCATCACCATTGCATATTTATACAACGCAATCGCATGTGTTTATTCTGCTATCGTACCACATCGTGCATCGCTATTTTATCTTGGCGCATTGACGTTACATATACAGGCAAGCGCATTACTTCTGCACCTGTGTGCGATTCGCTGTCGATTACATAAGATAGAAATAAAACGTACACCGTACATCTATATTAAAGTCAAACTAATAACTTTTAACCCGACTAGTCTATGAGAAGCGTTATAGCTCACCTGAGCCGAAGCCTCACAGGTGAAGTTTTGTGATCTCTCCGTGTAGTTCGTCCGTCAAACAACATCAAATCAAAGTGAAAACAGGATCAACTGTAAACTGATAGATGTTTATGTTAATCAATATTGGACAATATCTAATTGATAATTACAATTCCAATCTTTGATTTCGAAAATCGTTTCGCTCATGATCATCTATTCATACAGATAGCCTGTGTTGAGCAAGAAAGCAATCATTCATACTGTAAACTGTACTGGGAAAATGATCAAGGAAATATTTATAAAGAAGCTTTATCTAGTGAATTGTTAAATTTAAATAATATTGTAAATGGGATTACATCATCAGAAATAGATCTATATACTGGAATTGATGCTTTAACATCTTGTTTGTATAAGAAAACGTTTTCAATATTTGGTCGTTCTAAAACTATATCATGTAAAAGGTAAACAAACGGAAATCTAAAAGTGAATGGTTTAATAGTGAGTGTGAAAATGCCCGGCGGGGATTCCGTGCTGCATGCAGATCGTTTAGAAAATGTAGGTCAGTAGACAACAGAGTTGTTATGATTGCTCAACGTCGCATTTATCATTCAACTAAGCGTAAAGCTAAAGCGTCCTACAAAATAACCCAGAGAAATAAGCTACACAATCTAGCTCAATCGCAGCCACAAATGTTTGGGAGCGAGATTAAAAAGTTAAAGAGTACAACACCAAAAAATAGTAACATAAGTCAACAAGAGTTTTTTTTATCACTTTAAAAATATTTGTTCAATTGATAATATATTTCATAATGACGATATTGAAACCAAAATGTCAAATTGTAACTTCAATCAACATCTACACAAGCTAGCTGCTGATTTCAGTGTTGATGAAGTCATCAAGGCAATTTCATCAATGAAAAGAGGTAAAAGTAGTGGTGATGATAAATTGATCCCCGAAATGTTTTTAGATAGTTCTGATGTCATATCTCCAATTTTGTGCAAACTTTTCAATCATAGATATTCATGTGGTATATATCCTGAAAGCTGGACAAAGGGTGTTATTGTTCCAGTTCCCCAAAAAGGTAATATAAATGATGTGAACAATTACATAGGTATCACGCTTACAAGTATGTTCTCAAAAATATTTTCATCTTTATTATAACCGTTTAAGATCATGGGTGGTGTAACATTATGGGGTGCTAGTGAGATGTTAGAATTGAAGATACTTTATTTCACATAAATAAATATATTGATATATGTATGTATTGAGAAACATTATATGTATAAGTAAGGAAATCTTGAATCTTGAATCTATGACAGTTTAATAGATAGGATGACAGTTTACTGGAGACAAAGGATAGCCTAGGGTTATCTTGATGTATTGTTGACAAGTTAATGTTGTGGGCTGGACTTTAAGATCGGTAATTGGTTAACTGACCAATAGTAATGTAGAAATGAATTGCCCAATGATAGAATAGTTGTTTATTCATTCAGAGACTGTTTTTAGCAGAGACAGGAGAGTTAAGTTTTAGCCACGGTCAGAGTAAGATGTTAGTTAGACTAGGTTTAGTTTAAACGAGCAGTACCGAGTTTAAAAATGTTAGCTTGTGACTTTGAATTTATGAGAACTTTATAATTTTGTGAATAAAATTTACTTATGATATACAAAGACTTGTTGAGTCGATTATACAACATGGGTATATTAAATGGTGCCGCTATTCTAGGACTGAATTGTATTAACACAACGCAGAGTATAGACCACGTATACGACATGGAGACGAAGTTAGAACCGGTGAGTGTGTTTATGTGATTTATTTTCTTACAATTACGTAAATGACTAACCAAAATGTTGCTTCTGTATTCAAAAACTTAGCAGATCAATAAGCACAATTTAATAATTATGTGGAGCTCAAGGAATTAGAAAATTCATAAAACATTTTGATGGAGATTCGAAACAATTTAAAACTTGGGTCAGAAATATTGAAAAATATGCAATTTTTACAAAAACAGATGAAACTCAAATCAAACTATAGCATTACAAGCCAGTAAGGGGGTAGTAAGCGATTTCATTCAAAGATGGATAATTAATTATCCTAGTACAACGTGGTTACAATTGAACAATGGACTTACAACGCAATACGCTGAGGTAATAGATTCTCATCATTCGTTAATGTTACTCGGTACAATTTTGCAAAAACCAAATGAAAATGTACAAAATTATGCAGAAAGATTGCTAGATTTGGGTCATGATGCATTCAAAGAATATCAGGGAGATTTACAATTTATTGAAAAAATATTGGTTGGTTATTTCATAAATGGATTGGTGTATGATTATCTGAAAATGAGGTTAATGACGGAAAATCACATAACTCTCCAAGCAGCAGTCAATTCGGCCATGACAGAACAAAATCTTAGGAAAAAATTAGAATTAAAAACAGGTCAAAATTCAAGAAACAATTTTCAAAAGAAAAAATCAGATGAAATTGCTTAATGGCAATGAAAACCAGGTTATCAGTAAAAGATCCACAGGTTACAAACAAACCAATGCTCAAGGCAACAAGTTAAGATCAAGTCAAAATTCAGGAAATGATTTTCATAATAGACCACAGATAAACTCTCAAAATCTCAAAGAAAATCAGGTTATCAGTAAAAGATCGAAAGGTTACAAAAGATGCCACGCTCAAGGCAAAGTCACATGTTGGAAATGTATGAAGAAGGGTCATTTTAAGCGACAATGCAGATCAAAATCTGAGGTCAACCAGGGAAACTAGTGTTCTCTTTGTATAAGCAGGCCGTTACGGAGAGAGATAAGGGGAACATTTCTACGTACAATATTTCAATTGCAGGTAGCCCATGTTCATGTATTTTGAAAGCTAATGGGATAAGAATAAGGTCGTTAGTTGATTCTGGAGCGGAAACTTCATTATTACATAGGTGGATTTATCAATCTTTGCAAAATGTACCGAAACTAAACAAAAAATCAATCGCATTACAATCTGTTAATGGCGGAAAATTATCTGTTGATGGTGCATTTGAATTAGATTTTGAGTTAGGATGTAAAATATTTAGTCATACTTTCTATGTAGTACCTAACATGAATCGAAGGATGATATTAGGCAGAGATTTTTTGACTGAGAAAATAGTTAGAGTTTATTTTGATCTAAATTTGTTAAGAATCGATGGAATTTACGTAAAAATGGAAGAGAATTTACATATATCTTCCATAGTAAGACTTAAATCTACCACCATTCTAAAACCACAAACAATAAATGTTGTAAATGGAAAATTAAAATATAATCCAGATTTGCCAACGCATTGTGATTATGAAATAAGACTGTTACAAACAGGTTTCGTTAGTTCAGAACCAAGTTTAGTAGTTTCAAATTCAGTACTTCAATTAAATCATGATCATACATTTCCGGTAATGTTAAGTAATAATTCACACAAAAACTCTTAGGCTAAGAAAGGTTGTGTGATTGCAAAAGTTGAAAAACTAAAAGATGCTAAATTTACTTTGTAAAGAGATAAAATGTCAGTCAGAGGTGATAACTGAAAAGTTTAATCGTGAGAATATTACGGCACCTAGCGAACATTTAGACGACATACATAGCATGTTACAGGAAAATTCAGATTTATTTGCTAACACAGATTTAGATTTAGGTAGAGCCATTGGAGCAAAAATGACATTAGATACAGGAAATAATCCTCCGATAAATCAAGACCGTACCGCACCCAGATAAACAATAGAAAACATATAGATAAAGCAATTAGTGAGATGCTTGAAGCTAAAGTTATACAAAGGTCAAACTCAGCATGGAGTTCTCCGATAGTTCTAGTAGATCAGAAAGATGGTACGAAACGATTATGTGTTGATTATAGAAAGATTAATCAAATATTAAAACCTGTAGCTTATCCAATACCGTTAATAGATGATATATTGTCTTTGGTAGAGAACTTAAAATACTTTACTACGTTAGATTTAAAGAGTGGCTTCTGGCAGGTAGCTATAGATTCCAAAGATCGACATCAGACGGCTTTTGTGTGTCATAAAGGCTTGTATGAATTTAATGTTGAACCATTTGGATTGCATTCGAGTCCGTCTGTGTTTATGGAGCTAATGAATAAAGTATTAGAGGGATGTGAAGGTTTTGCTTTTGCGTATCTAGATGACATTATCATATATAGCCCAAATTTAGAAACTCATTATGAACATATCAACAAGGTTTTCACCAAACTTCGAAAGCATGATTTGAAACTCAAAATCAGTAAATGCATTTTTTTACAAGCTGAATTAAATTATCTAGGTTTTCTAATCAGTGAAAATGGTATTCGCCCAGATATAGGGAAGGTCAAAGCAATAAAAACACTAAAAGCGCCTACGTCTGTAAGAGAAGTAAGATCCTTTATCGGGATGGCTGGTTATTACAGAAGATTTATTCAAGGATTTTCAAAGATAGCAAATCCGCTAATAGAATTGACAAAGAAATTTGCAAGATTTAAGGGGGATAAAAACTGTCAAAATGCTTTTGAAATAATAAAATAACGTCTTGGTTCATTACTTCTACTATCACATCCAAATCCAGCAAAAAGATATGTTTTACATACTGACGCCAGTAATTTTGCAATTGGAAGTGTCTTATCACAACCAGTAGATGAAAGTATTTCAGATTTAGATAGTAGTAATCTGTTGCCGATATATTACTTGTCACACAAATTAATTAAAACACAACAATAGTTAGAGAATGTTTCGCAATTTACTTTTCACTGTCAAAGTTAGATCATTATCTATATGGAGCTACTTTCACAAAATTTTGCGATCAGAAACCGTTGAAATATGTTTTAGAATCACCAAATCAAAATTAACAAATACAGCTTTGGCCAGCATATAACGCGAATATTGAATTTATCGAAGGTCGTAAAAATGTTTCAGCAGATTTATTGTCTAGAATACCAGAATCAGACGCGTTAGCAGTAGGTTCTAGCGAGGAGATAGCATTAGAAGATGAAAATGACCGTAGGTTTCAGATAAACACTGCAAACACAAATTAGTTAAACACAAGGGCATATACGGGTGTTGATTTAAACCTTAGACAATAACCGGCAGAATGTATCAAAACATTCAAGTCTTTCAACATGGTCACTGAACAATCGAAAGATGAAGTAATAACTGACATTATAGGTCAATTGAATACTGTCAAAACGGTCAAAAAGGTCCTGAATAATTACATAATTATAGATGAATTATTGTATTACATATCTGATGTAAAAGAAAACCCCAACTAAGGTTATTCATTCCTAATCACTTGAGTGCTGATGTCATGGATTAATTTCATCTAGCCAATGGGCATATGGGGAGCAATGAATTTTTTGACACCATCAAGGTAAAATATTACTGGCCAAATATGTTTAAGGACCTTTGTGATTACGTAGGGAGTTGTCTACTATGTAAAGAGCGAAATCTGAAAGCTGTTAAGGCTCCGCTTCAAGACACAGATCAACAAAGTTTCCCTTTCGCTAAGGTTGCTATGGATATTACTGGCCCCTTGCCAATAACACTGTCTAACAACAAATATATTTTAGGTTTTATGGATTTATACAGTGGCTGGCAAGAGGCTTTTCCACTGAGCGATAAAAGCGCAGACTCAATCAGTCATATAATTATTCAAGAGATAATCCCAAGGCATTCAACGCCTTCTGTACTTTTGTCAGATACTGGAACCAAATTTTGTAATCGTTCTTTCCAAGAAACCCTACAAGCATTAAACATTCACCATGTTAAAACGTCTTTTTATCACCCAGAGTCAAATGGTAAGATAGAAAGATATCATCGAGTTCTTAAAGATATTCTTTCAAAATTAGTTCGTGAAAACACAAGTAGGTGGGACCTGTATTTACTACAAGATTCAGTGCAATTAAGTTTAACGTCAGTGAAGCAACAGGGCTAAGTCTATTTGTATTGTTGTATAATAGAGACCCAACACTGCCTCTCGATAATCTGTTGAGCACAAGGCGCAAATATCTTGGTGAAGATGTTCATAAGATATTATTAGAACAACAACATAAGGCATTTACGTTTGTACACAAACAAATGCAAAATAAATATAACAATGCAAATAGGTCAGAAGTTTTACTTAAAATAGGAGACGCGGTATTTTATAAAAACCAAAAAAAGAGTTTAAAGTTAGATAAAAACTGGAATGCATTTTACAGAATTACTGAAGAAATATCTCCTGTTACTTTCATAATATGTAATCAATTAACTGGGTCAACAACAAAAGCACATGCGTCACAGTTAATTAAAGCAAATGTTGACGAATGGGTCATTCCAGAGGCTCAAACAAGTCACCGACCAGTCCGAAAACAATATTTTGTTGCACCTCCGGCTAGTTCTGACTCAGAAACAGATTCTGAAATCCCTATAGAATCCCCAATCAAGCGTCTAACAAAACGTATAATTATTGTAAACTTCTATTACAGAAGTAAATTATGTTTTTTTCTTCTAAATACTAATTATTGATGTATACCACAGTGGTATATATGGGACATAAGACTAAGCTATACTTATCAGACGCAATATGGAGGTTTGTCAAAATAAGTATTTGTAGAAATGTTATCACATTTTAAGCACAAGCTGTTCGAAACTTCGAAAGCACAGATTTTTGCTAGTCAGTTTATTCAAAACTGCACCGAACTTACAGTATTGTAAACAATGTGCATGTGTCCAGTTAATGACTACATAAAACAGTCCTTAAATTTATGTCAACATGGCGACATTTTAGTGAAAGTACTTCATATACATTTCATCGTCCGTCAATCAAGCGTGACAGCCATACAGATGTCACTTTACCACATAAGTAAACAACGATTGTGGGGCACATTAAGTTGTCACGGATGATAACTTCTACCAGGGCAAAGTTTTCCAACCTGTCAAGGATGACAGCTTCCACCAGCTCGGGGCATATTGTGGACATCTATCTACGCTTAATAATAGACAGATGAACAACGCCTTATCCTCCTGGCTACATAAAGTGTCAACCGGTTACCAGCAAAACCAATTTTCAACAATAGTGAAGTCTTGTGTTAAGAAATCAATTAATGAGTCTAGGAAATTGTGTTATACGAATTAAGCAAATTTCAATTCCAAAGTTAAAAAGAAAATTGTGTTATGCCAATCAAGAAAATTTCAATTCCAAAGTTAAAAGGAAAAATTGTGTTATAAATTAATATTAAATGTACGGTGTTACAAAATTAAATTCAAATAATGGCTTCCGGTAGTTTTGATACTTTGATTTCAATATATGAACGCTAAGCAACAAACTTCAAATATAAACGTTATACAGAAATTTCGAAGAAGAACAATGAACGCTACGCAGAAAGAGACATATGAACAATAGTAAGATGACTATAAAGAACATTATTGATTTTTTGTCGACATTTTATTTTGATTATATTTACATTTTGTGGTGACGGGTTGTTTTATACTGTTATTTGATTACATGATTATTATTGTTATTGTTCGGTAAGATAGTATTGCTTAGGTAGAGTTTATTAATTACAAGAATTTAATTTTCCCGTTTTCAAGTTGATATTAAAGTAGAGAGTAGAATATGAAATAAGAGTTTAGATATATTCGTCTATTAAATATTTTCTTATTTGATATGGGCGTATAAAATTTATATAATAAATATAAGTTTTGATAGAACAAGGTAGAAAATTAGTTTTGATAGAACAAGGAAGAAAATTATAATAGAAGAAACAATAAATTGTCACAAGTTAAGAAACTAATCAAAGTGATTTAAAGTTAAAACAATTTACAATCAGAAATTATTGCAAAATCTTACTTCAGTGTATATCTGTGTACATCTGTCTTAAACAACTAAGTGTTTATGATAAGATCCAGAATTTGGAAAATATATATACTAACTAGATAGCAAGAAATAATTGCCATATCTTGATTGAAATCAAACCAGGAAATTCAAGAGTAATTAGAGATTTATCACTGATTGGCATATCCGCTGTTTGAGGCATATCCTATGTTTGACACCTCAGAGAGAAAGTAATTGTCGCTTAAGTACTGCCAGTTACCATATTCAGGTCTGAGGTAGAACTGATATAAGTGTAATCAAAAAATAATCTGACTACATGAGAGAAAAATATATTTAATTTAGTAAATATATGTTTTATCTTAAATATGGAAGGAATGTAACATTATGGGGTGCTAGTGAGATGTTAAAATTGAAGATACTTCCTTTGACATAAATAAATATATTGATGTATGTATGTATTGAGAAACATTATATGTATAAGTAAGGAAATCTTGAATCTATGACAGTTTAATAGATAGGATGACAGTTTACGTTTGTATTGAATTCTATCATAGACACAGTTCTTAAAAATGAGAACAAGAAACTGTATTGTTCTTTTATTGATTTCCGTAAGGCATTTGATGTTGTATATAGGAATGGAATTTGGTTTACATTATTAGAATACGGAAGTTCTTCTAAGATAGTTAATATGCTTATGACTATATATAACAGTGTTAAGATTTGTGTACGTGTTAATGGTAAAAAAAGAGATTATTTTGATAGCTATTCGGGTGTGAAACACGGTAAAATACTGTCCCCTTTGTTGTTTTTATTCTTTATAAATGACATGTATGATTATATTAAAGATGACACATTAGATGTGTTTACTTTAAATGAATTAAAGCTATTTTTACTGTTATTTGCAGATGATACGGTACTATTCTCATATACTAAAGAAGGCCTACAACGTCAGTTAAATAAGTTACACGATTATTGCAAAAGTTGGGATGTGACAGTTAACATAGAAAAAACTGTTGTTATGCTTTGTAAAAAATGTAACACATTTGAAAATTTTGACGTATATTATGTTGTGAAAGATTTTACATACCTAGGGGTCACACTATCATCAAATGGTTGTTTTTTATAAATCACAAAAGAAACTGTCAGAACAGGCTATGAAAGCCTTGTTTTCTCTTAACTCGTTATTTGACATTGTTTCCCTAGGTGTAACTAAAAAACTCAAGTTATTTGATACAATGGTAATACCTATATTAAATATGGGGCCGAAGTATGGGGTTTCCATAAATCCCCTAATATTGAGCGCATTCATATTAGATTTTTATAACAAGTTTGATCCGTTAGACAGCAAACAGTAAATATATCAATATACGGTGAATTCGGGAGGTTCCCTATGATAGTCATTCGAAAAATCCATATAATTAAATATTGGCTAAAAATAATCAAAAATCCAACTTCTTTATGTTATAAATTATTTAATATGCGGGATGCAAATGGCAATCATATAAATAGCTGGTCAAAAAATGTTAAAACACTTCTCGAAAGTTGAGGATTTGCTCATATATGGTATAATGAAAATGATACAAATATGCAATTCAATGCTATTTAGCAACGCGTGTTCGATCAATATATCCAGAACTGTTTTTTAGGTAAATAATTCTAATAAGCTTGACACGTATTGTTCATTTAAAGTTTGTTTTGAAACTGAATATTACCTTAACTGTGTTAGTAATGTTAAACATAGAACAGCATTATCAAGACTAAGATGCTCAGCATATGAACTAATGATTGAAGACGGTAGATATACAAATATAGCAAGAGAACAAAGAATCTGCCAAAAATGTAATGTTAAAATGATTGAGAATGAGTCCCACTTTCTCCTTGTATGTCAATTATACAGGGACTTAAGAATTAAATTTTTACCAAAATACTATTGTACAGGGCCCAGTATGTTGAAGTTTAGATGCTTGATGACATCAAAACAAAAAGGTCTCCTCGTTAAGTTAGCAAAGTTTGTACTCTCAGTTACAACTATGACCCCCCCCCCCCCCCCCCCCACACACACACACACACACCTAAAAAAACAACAAACAACACATTTTTTCAATAATTATGTCATTGCATTGTTGCTGTGTTATTTTTGTTTTGTTTTTATTTCTTGTATTATTTTTTGTTCTTCTTTGTGTTGTATCATTTGTAAATACACATACAATCATGCATAGAGTAAGAACGACACGAACAACATCTAAGTTATTTGGAATCCGCTGCTATATTTATCCAAATACAGGTGATTAAGTTATATATATATATATATAGATATATATGCTTTTCATTGTTGTTATAATATATTATACGTTTATGTTTAAATTGACTTACCTACCGATTCTGTGATATAATATCCATTCCTGTCATCCAATTTCAAGCAAATTATTTCCAAATATTGATTATCGAATTTCCTTCGGAATAATTCTTACCACAAACTATTGAGCACTCATTATTTTATTTTATTCTAATAGTTCTATTGTACACACATGTACTTACTCTGACATACTTTGGTAAATAATACAACACTAGCGTAATCCTTACTATTTAATGAAATGTTTATCCACGTGTCTAATAATTTATAGGGTCAATCATTCATTACATTGTCGGCACAGGTACAAACCCAATAAGGTGAATCTTTGCGTACACAGAACGCCTTCCATTCATGTTTAGACCAGACAAGTGAGTTTCATGTTTTGCACGAGACAATATCACCTGTCACCTATATTAAAGTTTTATTTTGTTGACCTGCGCTTATCTATTCATACTGTTATGTACATAACATACAGTTTTAGTAAGTAAATAGTAATAAGCAAATAATTTAAAAATTAAATGTCTCTATATTGCCAAATGAACCAACATGTTAAAATCAAGGCTACTTTTTATTTTATTATATAAATTATGTCAAATAACAAATTATAACGAATACAAAGGCAATGCATACACTATTCCTACAATATATGATACTTTTGTTCATGCTTTTCTCATTTTCCATGTTTTGTAAATACTCATGCTTGTATTCATGTTTGTATTGTTTAAACCGCCAAAATAAAAGTGTAATGGCGATAAGCATAATGTATTTTTATGCTGAATAAAATATTGAATTGAATTGAATTGATAACGCTTATAACAAACTTGCAGGAAAGGTATCAACTGACACATAACAGACACAATAACTGAGGTGATTTTATTTTTACAGTTTAACAATTGCAATTGTCTCTTACTCTACATCAGATCAAATAACAAACACCCATATTATCTTGTTCACTGGTTTTACAAAACTGATGACATGTATCTATTCCATATATACATAATTAATATTGCATTGAGACCTATTTTCACATTTGTCAACTTCTTACTATCTCGAGCCGTAGCTTATGATTGGTCAATTTCAACTTAATTTCCCCGTCGTTACCTTGTCGAAAGAAATGTACAAATAAGAGTATCTACAGAGGATCCTCTTGCAAATGCAACAGCACAAGAATGTGTATAATGTAAAATATCACAATGCGTATACATATAGTGTTTACTGCATCCAGCCACTTAACAGTTTTGGGGAAACTTGTCATCCATTAAATCTCCAGTTTCTCCGGTCGTCGCACAATCAAATGGGACCTTACTTTTTAAAGGCCGAATGTCAGTTGCATAATCAAACTTAAAGATTAAATGAACATGCATAATATTAACACATGGTAATGGTTTATGATTCTTTTGTCTTGAAGAACTGGAGAAACAATGGAACACACATACGCACGCATGAACGCGCACACACACACACACACACACACACACACACACACACACATACATTTACGTAAAAATTAAAATGATTTGTTTAAAAAATGTCCAATGAAAGAATTGTGTTTTAATTGTTACTTGAAGCATTGTTATTGTTGTGCAATTATTTGTGATACATTGCATTTCCATATATAAATGTCGATTATATCGAATTATGTTGCATTTAGCATCTATGCACTTAATTTTTATTCAATATATAGATGTTTTCATCAGCTATATACGAGTATACCATATAAATTGTTTCAACTGCACAACTTGTTTTGGTTTCCTTGCTATTTACCAGTTGTATAATTATATGTATTATATACAAAACACAGACTGTCGATGTAAGATTCAGCTGTTAAAATCTGGGAACTGAACTAAGACCGGTTGTAAAACACAAGACGGAAATCCAGATATTTCTATGTACTTATTTTGCCAAAAGGTGGGCATGTTTGTCTATTCGGGGTAAATTATATAGAAGTTTTACTCATACAAATTATCAATATATGTTTTATTTGGATTTCCCTAACATTAAAGATGTGCTGCTTTTTTAATCATAGTAAATATAACTATTAGCTCAAGCTATTTCTTTCGATGAAGATGCGACTTCAGTCTTGTAAACTAAGTGTGAATTGTAGTATGCTGCTTGTCACGGCTCTCATAATCTATGACTGGTTAAGTGTTGTATTTTATCGCCATATATTACGTACATGTTTATCACAATTATGTATGATATAAAACTGTGCATATGTTGTGTTTTTAGATGCATTTGAGCGTGTAACTGACATTAAATTGATTTAACCGGATTATTTAAATTGGTCATGCTTATAACCGAAATAGTGATATTTTCTATTTCGGATTGTGGTGTACAATTGAGCTCTATTTACATTCCTGAGCACCTCAATGTCACATTCTAGTTTACCGTGAGCGTGGACAGTGGACGTGGATATAGTCTCCAATACACGTTCAGGAATGACCCAGCTAAAGATGTAGTATATGTCCTCCGATAATACTGTGCATTTAATACCGTCTATAACGTTCATAGGAGATGCTAATACCGGCAATATAACACCTGAATATGGAAATGTTGTGTCAAAGTTAGAAGAAAATAAGTCTCAATTCGTGCACTTTACAATTTTATTTATCACTGAAATTTCTAAGTTAAATATTTTAACAGGCAGAACATCGTAAAAACCTTTCAAACACGAAAGGTGAACCTATCTTAGCTCATGTCTATATTACTACCTGTGGACCTATTTCGATAATACTTTTGTGCCGTTAGCACGGTAATTATGGGATGATCCTAAAAAGATAAAAAGAAGTATTTTTCCAGTCCAATTAAATTTTATTATACAATTTAATACAACGAGTCACAGAGGTTAAGTTTTATTAAATGAATAGCATAAAGAACAGAACTGAATATAAAACAATTACAAATAAGCTACATATCAATTTGTTTTCCATCAATATATATCCAGATGTTATTAACAAATCCAATCTCACACAAAATATATAAATATGTTTTACAGTTTGTCGACTGTATTTCTAAACGCAAAACACCAAATTAAACTGAAATTTAACACAAAAGCTGAGTCAATTTAATTAATAACAATCTAAATTATTCGCATACCATAGAATCCATTTCTCAGTTATAAAACCAGTATAATTACAAAAAATTGTAAACAATTTATAAATTCTAAATTTGTTTTGTGCAACTTCAATTTACAGGAGTACATAATTTAACTTATCGAACCGAAAGAGACACATACCGAAAAGACCGGAAATGTATTTTGTATTGCAGATGATTGTACATAATATACATCTATAAATAAGATGTTTCATTAAGATACTGCAAGTGTTAAACATTCACAATCTTGTTCATATGAATCTAAAAAGTACTTGAATTGAATAAACCATCTTGGACTACATTTATATCAACTTATCAACAAACTTATCTATTTCAAATATTTTCATATTTCATATCAAATCTATTCATGAATATACAATTATGATAACGTTAAATTGGATCTCACATATACCAAAGATATATTTTAAACTTTTACACTGTATATTCATTATGGTAGAACATAAGATATATTTTAAAACAAAATAACATACATCTTCAAATAAACTTCAAGAAAAGATCACTTCGCTAAAATGATAAATAGAGGTCCTTTTCCAGTCCAATAAAACTTTATTATACAATTAAATACAACGAGTCACAGATGCTAAGTGACTGGACATGGAGTAAGGTACTTTTTATAATGAAAAGTGTCCTGTCAGTTTAAACCAATGAAATGCTGTATATTAATTAGGGGTGATTTCTTGACCAAACATTTCATAGTGGGTTAGCTGAAAAAAAACGGGCATTTACATAAATAAAATGCTTTTAGGCTTAAATTAATCCCAGGAAACACCGATTTTGTACATCTATAACATGTTGTTACATCAATTTGCGTGTATCGACTACCTTTGATTAAACTGATTTTTTTTAACCGGGCCAAGCTCTTCCAGTCAAAACATTTGCGGATAATTGCTTTAAGTCAAGATACTATCGCTAAAATTGAATCTTTGTTTAAGTGATTAAATGATCCGATTAGTATGTTCGACAAGCTGCGAAAACATTCAAAAATTGCAAATATCTAACTAGAACAGTTGATCACAAATGTTAAAATTACGAGTTTACTAAAATATTTAAATTTTGGACATTCGAATGAACCAGTTTTATTACTATACTAGCGGCATCATCAACCAGTTTTATTACTAACAGTATACTAACGGCATAATAAACCAGTTTTATTAATATACTAAAGATATAATGAACCAGTTTTATTACTATACTGATGGTAAAATGAACTAGTTTTATTACTATACTAACGGCATCATGAACCAGTTTTATTTCTACACTAACGGCATAATGAACCAGTTTTATTACTATACTTACGGTATAATGAGGCAGTTTTTATTAATATTCTAACGGCATAATGAACCAGTTTTATTACTATAATAACTGCAAATGTCTCGCGATAGAAAAATATGGTGTTTTCTTAAACTGTTATCGTAATAGAATATGATAAAATGCTGTAGACGTAAATACATATGTAATTTGTTTTGAGTAGATATTTACTCGTTCTTGGTGAGTCGTCTACACATGGTTATTTTGAAACAGTGATAGGACATCTTTGACAAACAAACAGACATGATATTCACTGAATTTTAAGGGGGGGGGGGCGGGGTTGAGGAATTTAACTGTGGAATTGTACTCATGTTGGACCACAACAGTCTTGTTGGTTTAAATCGAAATGAATGTCTGTAAAATCTACTCGATGTACCAAGCAGCTAAATTGTGATAGGATGAAAATAAATAAACTACTTCATAAACACCTTGCAAATTATGTTCTTGGCTTTAATATACCATTAAAATAAATTATATCATACCATACACAGGTAATATGAATATCAGTGAAGTTTTAATAGAAACTTAATGCTAGAACTGTTATTTTGCGCACTTCCTTTTCGTACATGTTCCAATATCAACTCACAAAATAACAGAAAGAGCAGTTCCCCTTTGATATATATTTATTCTACAGTATTACATCTTTCATTTAAACTGTAGTTATCACTACTTAAACAAACAGGATGTATGCTTGAAAACGATATTCAGACAAGATTCTCACTTCCCCCAGCCTCTCAAATGCAACTCTCAACATCACATCATCCAATCCCAGACTTCACTCTCTGACTCCCAGATCTGAACTATCTGCCTTAGACCTACTCTTCCTCCATCATACAAACTATCTGCTTCTCTTATCACTGTCAAATGCACTCTAATCATCATAAACAGTGACAGTTAATTTATATACAAGTCATGTTTTCCATGAACATGGGAAGATTTGCGGTATGTACACGCTGCCCTCGTGACAGCCCACCACTCATCAGAAGTTCAAGTTAAGTACGGACCTCGCTGTATACTAAAGACCATTTGCTGTCTCGCCTTACTTATTATCCCAAATAAGCATATTGGCTTTAAAGTATTATATTATCAAACTAATAAAATTAATATTTACTGAGTGACTGGCCATAAAACAGAACACGTTTATATTTATACCACTGTATATCAATGATCCAACAGGTTTCCAGTTCTGTTTTTTGTATTGATTGAAGCTATCATTACATGTTTGTAAATTGTCCCTATAGCCCAGACGTGTAATGTGTTAAACCATGACACATGTATATATGAAATCTATGGCTGAAACCATTTATATTGAGATGGTGAATTATGAAATTTGTATGATTGGTTTCTATTGTAGCTAGGTGTGCCTACGCCGATTTCTGGTATTTATATTTATGTCAGTTATTCATAAATTGTCTTGTTTTATATATCATACATTATGAAAGTTATTAACAATCAAAATGTCACATGAAATAAACATTATATAACATAAGCAATTTATATATACTTCGTTTAATTTCTAAATCAAACATACAAAACACTATTTAATTAAACTTACATTTTATACGGATTTGTCTATATACAGGATATACAATTACAAAATGGTACTCGTCTTCAATATCAGAACAATAACATAATGTACAATATCTCATCTCTTTGTAGATCCTATTTGGCGCGTTGCGCCCGGTCTTGATGCATAGCTGATGTGAAAACAATCTTAACCTTGTTAAAGGTGTTCTAAATTTAGGCGGTAAAACATTTAGGTACATTTCGAATTCAAACGACTGTTTAAAATGCTTGTATAAAATAAGTTTACCGCTGATTGATGTCATTTCACAAGCTTTGCTTAAATACATCTATAACTCTTTGCTTAAACATTAAATGAAAACGTTTTAATTCAACCACTGCTGGATTAATCCATACATAAGGAAATCAGTAGTTATGTAGGAGCGATTTGACACAGTGAGCCCAATTTTGAATACCCTTGTTGCAATTCTCTAACAAAGAACTATATAAGTGAACAATTAATATATATCTATAACACATTATTTCACTCCAATGTTTTATGATCCGTGTATATCGTGTAACAAATAAAGGATATCTTTCAAGTTCCCCATAAATACCAACATGACAAATAGAACATTAAACATTTTATAATTATTTGCAAATTTAAGATGAATTCTCTCAATAGTCTTCGACCCCATATTTCACTGGAACAGTTAAAAATTGTGCCTACAAAAGCATCAATCAGTTGAAAAATAACTTTTGATTTTATTGTATATCTCTTTGAATTATATAACAAATAATTAAATGTTTAAGACCTTTCTATGCCCTCCAAAAAAATATTTTTGGGTGGCATATAGTAATTGCAGCGTCCGTCCGTCCGTCCTTCCGTCCTTCCGTCCGGTATTTCGTTTCCGGCCTGTAACTTTGTCATGCATAGATGGATTTTGTTGATACTTGCTACAAATGATCAACATAGTATAACGACGTGTCGCAAGTAAGACACACACCCGTACAACAAAGGTCAAAGTCACAATTTGAGTTTGTTTGACAACACTTTGAGTGTGTGTGAGATTTCGTTTCCGGCCTGTAACTTTCTCATGCATAGATGGATTGTGTTGATACTTGCTACAAATGATCAACATAACATGACGACGTGTCGCAAGATATACCCACACCCATACCTCAAAGGTCAAGGTCACAATTTGAGTTTGTTTGACAACACTTTGAGTTTGTGTGAGATTTCGTTTCCGGCCTGTAACTTTGTCATGCATTGGTGGATTTTGTTTATACTTGCTACAAATGATCAACATAACATATCATATATTTTTATTTTCACAGACCATTTGGGGGGGGGCATGTGACACTTAACAGTGACATTTCTTGTTCCATAGTAGATATTACGTCTTACGCGTACAATATCAAGATGACGACGCAAAAGAAATTGGAACCAACAAATGTTGAACAATCTAATTAATTATGATAAGTATATATATATGGTTAGGGTTAGGGTTAAACAATTAAATAAAAAAATAATTAATAAAAATAAGTCCACCATAACCAGAAAATGTCGAATTGCAAATGTTCTATTGTCCAACAGTTCCACAATATCCTAGGTCATCAATTAATTAATGTCCAGATCTTCTTATAAATTATCAATTTTATAGTATCAAATCGAATAACATATCCTCTCATTAAATACTATATATCCATGTCACTAATTAACACAATAAATATCTTCTAAAAACACTAAAACAAAAATTTATCGATGGTTCTGAAATACTCTACAAAAGTCAATACATTTTAGATTTCTCATAATTGATTTGGAACATTAATGATTTAAGAATTTGCATGGCTATCTTGTTCAGCAATAGAAATAATTTCAAGAATGTGACCTCTTGTCTCAACTGTTCAATAAAAATAATGACCATCATAAGTTAATATGACCTTATTATACAATCACCCATACACCATAATTAAATAATCAACAATATGTATATGTACAATGCTACGGGTAATCAAAATTGCATATATGTAACGCAACCCCTCTTAAACAAACTGAATACTTTATAATATAATAAAGTTTCCTTTTACGACACATATATATGCAAATCAGTTAACTATTGACAACGTATCAACTATAACATAATCTCTCTCAAGAATGTGTTAAAGATATTCTTGAGACAACAAACTCCATCTAAATACTTTCATTTTTTGAATGAATACCAGAGGTTTGCTATCTCTACATACAGCTATAGGTAAACTCTTGCAACATAAGTGAACATCAAGTGTTAAATAGGTTTCTAGTGTTTCATTGAAAAATACCGTTAGATACGTTATATACGCGAGAACTATATTTTCGCAATTATTTGCGTGTTTCAATCCTAGCTAATTCAAAGATTTGCTAAAATTGAACTCATGTTCACTGTCCGTCGAAGATTCATTTCAAATGTAACCGGAAGTTACAAAAATTATTAACCACTTTTAGTGTTTTGTATGTTTTTCTAACTTTTCGTAAAATGTTATTATATAAAATTTGAATAGGATAGCTGTCTGTATCACTTGACTGGTATACGTTCGAATTTTGTTCAATTCCCTATATTTACGTTTGTCATTAAACATGATAGGTGTGTTTTGTTAAATTTAATAGGGAATTATATGGACATATCTGCATCGTCTTAATTGTGTTTGTTTTATAATTAACTTATTATAAATTAAAAAGTAACTAACAAGATTTCACGTGAAATCCTCCTGCAGTAACGCTGCTCCAAAAGCAGCATCACCTGCATCAACAACCGTATTTAACTAGTTAAATTAAACAAAGTTTGGAACAGTAAAAAGGGTTTGGCAGAAAGTATGGCCGTCTATTTGTCAAATAACTTTCTGCACTTTTCACTCCAAAAATCTATACTGACTTTTTATCGATAAGTTTTGCAATCACATTAAATGTAACAATTTTTTCTATATCAACCCGCCATACCAAGATAAATCATGAATTCTTTGCTCAAACTTGATAACGGTATAGCATTTTCAGCATTGTGTTATATTGCTAGAATATTACTAATGGGTGTATAAATATACATACGCAAATTGCAAAACGTAGTCAAACCGCTTAGATACTAGTAACTTAATATCAGTACATTTCAGTACAGTTTAAATTTTATATAATTGTTCAGTATCATGCAATACATGTACATGTATATACATCGAAATAGGAATTTCGGCCGGGACAAGATAAGTGATTTGAGCTGTATGTGGTGTTCCAGCCATCCGTGTTTGAGTCAAAGTTCTACTGTGTATATAGTTATCTGTTAAAACATTATTAAATTATTCAAGAATAGTTTTATAATTGTATCTGGTGTTGGAGTTTTAACACATTGTTGCCATGTCGCGATAAGTTGTTTACTTGAAACTAATACACAGTCACTCATATTTAGACATATGGTCAAATTCTTTGTAAAAAGAATTCGCCAAAAATAAAAAAAAAGTATCAACAGGAAACACAGCATTTGAAGAACATATCCATCAGTGCATCACAAATATTATCAATATACAGAATAATCATACTATATACAACACATGAATACAAAGAAGTGATAACAGAAGTTGTCGCCTTGGACAGGTAAGTAGCAAAATGTGTTCGACATTGAAAATGAAAGTATCCCCGCCTGCCTATTAGTTTACATATAAGGCAGCTTTCACATGTGTAAGGTGTTAATGACATCCCAGTCTAACATAGTTTGTCTCATACAAAGTGTAGCTATTTTGTT
Organism: Panopea generosa; assembly: GCA_029582155.1. Lineage (NCBI taxonomy): Eukaryota > Metazoa > Mollusca > Bivalvia > Adapedonta > Hiatellidae > Panopea > Panopea generosa. The sequence continues at coordinate 6,195,486 of CM055894.1, forward strand.
GAACGGCATCATACTTGCTTATGGTTCATAGTGTGCTTTAAAGTAATCAACGAGCTATAGCTGTAAGCTGAACAATATGCTATTTGACAAAATAAATCATGAATATATCAATGAACCCATGTACTCAAATTTCAAAATGATCAACAAATATGTAAAAGTATATTAGGATTTTTTGAAATTTTAAAATTGGCTAAAAACATGTTTTTAACTAATGAAATATAATTCTGTCAACATTGTAATTGAATTGTTAATAAGTATTGATATTGTTAACACTGACTGGTCATCAAGCCTTTTAGAATGTTATAAACAGATGTAGAGGTTATTTTATGTTTCTAAACCCCATGTTATAAGTATCTTTGTAATAAAACATACAAACACACAGCATTTATTTAACAAATCAACATTGAGGAAAAGCTGGATAAATAAAAAAACGTCTTAAAGTGTACTGTCTACATCTCAATATTATATTTTGTTTCAGTTCATTCGTAGATTAACATACATGTTCATTTGGGCATTTCTCTGTGGCTCACCATCTGAAACAGGCAAATATAGATCTATATCAATTTATACACCTGCCGCACATCGGCAAACAATGAGACTTATATTTATTTAAATGCATTCTTACCGTAAAATGCAATGTTAAATAGAGGGTAACATTTCTTAGTTACAAAACTATTACTTGTAGATTTTTGTCATACGAACATAGAGAATTAAAAAAAAAGAGTATGTATTACTTATTGGATAACCAATTATTAGATTGTTTACATTCCTAATGCAGAGATGTTAGTAACAGTAACTATGTCGTTAGTTTAGTATGATGCAGTGGTAAAATTGAAACGGCTAATATAAGTCTCATCGAATCAGTTACACGTATTAATTTAATATTACAGGTACTTCATTGTGTTAAAATAGCCCTCCGCTGCTTAGTATTATAAGGTGTTTAAGTCATATGGCCATATACGTATAACCGCTGGTGTCGTGGGTTCCAGCCCAGCTAGGTCCATAAACATCATATGATAAAGTCTGCCATTTACTTGTGGAAGATTTTTTTTCTCTATATATTCGTCTTATTCATTTTACATTCTATAATAATTTTTAGTTCTATGTATTAAATACCAATAAAGAATTATTCAGACGAACAAAATGTGGAAATACCTGGTTCTTGATTGGTTTGTATTCAAATATAATACGAACAGATGAGTATCTTTTAATCTAATTGAAACCTAATTATGTAATGCCCTGAATAAAAAAAGAACATTTTTTTAAACATGTGTCATCTTGCAGGAGGTGGAAACAACCATCATTAAGCCAACTAAATAATAACGATTCTATTGTATCGAGTAAACTATTTTTGAATTCCTATATTTTACCATTTAAACACGTTGCTTGCACTATTAAATACAAATATTGAATGTTATGTATGATCGAATGTAAATAACTATACCTACGCATGTATGCCTGCATTTTCATATCAAGATAGTTCTGTAAATAAATAAATAAATGCATGTGCGTTAACGAACATGGACGTTTATTTGTAAAAATAACGTTAAAAAATAAAAAGTGTTGATTAGGAGTTTATTTTACGAACATATATGTTATGATAAATTACCTGTTCATGTATTATTTATGTAATCAACAAGTTGATCATTGGAATGCCTTTGATCTTGCAAGAATCAATATGTTAATATCTAAGTTGAAATTCGTTGTATCCTTCTTAAGTGTTTCTTTTAGATAGTCATAAATAGAAATAGAATTTTTTGAAAGAGCATTGTGTTGCTGTTCAGGTAAGTCATTTACATATTTATCTTACTACAAGTAGATAAATAATGGAAAATAAAAGAGGTATGCTTTAAGTAAACTTTATGCAATACAGCTACTGATGTGTTACTTCAACTATTAACATTGTAAAATATGAACGCAAGTTCCTCAATATGCTGTCCATTGAAAAAATGTTTTTTTATCAAAAGACAATATTATGCACAAAAATGTTAATGGGATGTCCTCGGCATATTTTAACGAATTAATTCAAATGAGAACAAATGACGAGCACGATGCATCAAAACATTTGAGGTCAATGACAAACAGAAACTTTATAATACAAAATCATGATAACGAAATGTTATACATGTATTCTGGAGCTAAAATATGGAATGCCATTTCACTTTTTATAAGCAATGCCGTTTTTGTTAACACATGATAACAAATGAATTTCTGAATTTGATAAAATGCGAAATTATACAAATTTAAAGACAATGCCATGAAAATAGCAACAAACGTTTATTGCGTTTTAGGAGTGTCACGTATTGTACAATTGATATGACAATATAATTGTCCTTTTTTCCATTTGTTTGTTTGTTGTGTTTCAGCTTGTTTTGTTGTATCATATGTTGTATAATCAGCATGAATACGTTTTTTAATATGATGCACTCCGTAGTATGATGCATTTGTTTAAGGGGATCTCAAGGAAGATTGAATGTGTTAATTGAGTCGACCTCTATAAGTTATTAATTTACTTACTTACTGACTGTACATTACCTGTGTGTGAATTATTTTAGTTGCACTTAAACATTTGAAATTAAATATTGTATTTCATTTGTAACAAACATCGTGCTCATTATATTTACATAAAGTATTTTCCGATGAATATTTATCAAATCGAATATATATCAAACCAAGTTATTTGCTTAGCATAGTACATGTAACGGTATATACATTCTTAGTATCACAATAACCATCTCCCTCACACCTACTACATGTATGAAGCATCTTCTTAGACTGTTCAAGTAAAACTTATTTACGTTAACTGTTCAATCGATATTTTATTTCTTGTGATAAATAAAACTGACCTATAGTGTGAGCAACTTCAGAATTGTTTTCATAAACATCGTTTTTCAGATGATATGTCCTGCGTTTCAAACTAAAACATGTACCTGGAATATAATATTATATCATACAACCATATTTTTATAGTTCAATTATATTAACACAATAATTTAACTTCAGAGGCGAGCTTGCAGATATATTTTTTGGAATGAATATGAATGTCTTAATAGTTCATTACAAAGATTGACTAGTTTTGTTTTTAAATCAAACTGCTTTAATGCACGGATTGAAACACGTATTACCTTTATGTATATGAAGCGTACAAGTAAGAGAAGACAATTAATACATTGACTATAAAAGTTCAAACTCAAACACAAATGTATATATTGCAAAACTCAGAATAGAAATATCTAAAGGTAGTCTGTCATATTCCCGTGAAACTGTATGGAATAGAAATATTTAAAGGTAATTTGTCATAATCCATTGAAATTATATGGAATAGAATTATTTGAAAGAAATATGACGTATTCCAGTGAAATTATATGCAATAGAAATATTTAAAGGTAGTCTGTCATATTCCAGTGAAATTATATGGAATAGAAATGTTTAAGGAAAGTATGACATATTCCAGTGAAATTATATGGAATAACAATATTTGAAGGTACTCTGTTATATAACATATAACAGTGAAATAATATGGAACATAAATATTTAAAGGTGGCCTTTCATATTCCAGTGAAATAATATGGAATAGAAATATGTAAGGGAAGTATGACATATTCTAATGAAATTATATGGACTAGAAATATTTAACGGTAGTCATATTCCAGTTAAAGTATACGAAATAGAAATATATAAATGTAATTTGTCATATTCCAGTGAAAATACATGGAATGTAAATATTTAAAAGTAGTTTTACATAATTCATTGACAGTATATGGACTATTATTCCTCTTCCTATACAAAATGCGTTTAATGTTTTTAAACGTAAAAGTTTAATTTGAATAACAGGAAATTAAAAATACTTCCAAATTCAATATGCCTAATTGAAAAGAATCGTGGTGTCTTGTGGTTAGCATGTTTGTTCCAAGACCCAGATTCCCTAGATCAATTTCCGTTGGGGTTTCGTCAGTGTTTTCGTTTCAAATGCACTCCTACAGTGCCTTATTCGGACTAAGTGCTGCTAAGCACGCTATCCTTGGAGGGGATTTAAAGCAATTGGCACGTGTACAGGTGTTCAGTGCACGTAAACTATCTCACTAAGCTCCATGTTAATAAGTGATGCAAATGCCCGTAAACCTCGAAAACAAGGCGTCCTATAATAATAATATAAAGGATTGCTGGAGGTTACGAGATAAAAACACACAAAATATCATAAACTTATAAGCTATTATTAGAATATTTACTTTTTTTGGTTTTTTTCCTAGTACTTTTTTTTACTTTTATATGTGTATATCACCTTGAATATTTCAATTGAATACGAAATTGCATATGCATCTGAATTTTAAATACATTTTATATACGAGGAAGATTGATTATCCGTGTATGTTTGAGCTCGAGATAGTTTGTATGCAAGATACAAAGTTAAGTGTGAAATAAGGCCTCCAGCCCACAACGTGTCGTATCAGTTTTGATTATCTGTAATGTGTGATATAGAATATGAATAAAAGTCATTACTTAATTGCAAACTTATATATTTGTTTTGCTTGTTTAAGCTTATATAAGGACCTCAAAGAAGAATATAATTTTTCAATAGTTATTCTCTTTATTCTCTAGAATATTGTTTGGTTTACCTTCATTGATTATGTTTCTTCGCTTATAAACCACAATAATAATCATCATCAAGATGGCTGTTGGGACAAACCCTAAAGCAAAACCAGCAACTTCTGAAAATGGTCCCTCTGTTTTAAGAATATTCATATCTGCAACTGTACAAAAAAAAACATAATAATACGAGACGTTTTAGAATAGGAGGACTTTATTATTTCAATTTTGGTGAAATTATAACAGAAAGAATATAAAACATTATACAAAAATATGTTTGTCCAATACACGCAAACTAGAATATAATAATTTGCTTTTAATTTTAAGATAAACAAATACCATGGCAGTGAACGAGAATACCATTAAATTGTATATTAACTGTCTTATAAAAAACAGTTTGGAGCAGGTAATATACCAGCCAAGAACCAAATGACAAAATCATTCCAGCCTGGTGGGATCACCATCTACACAAGACCATCTATGAATAGGTATGAAGAAAATAACCTTGTTAAACATAAACTTGGGAATTAAAATACGACCTATGCAACTAGTGGAAGTAACTTAATAGTATACCCAAGATTAGTTATAAAGATATTGCGTTAGTTGTCAACTACTGTCTTTTGACTCAAAGTATGCTTTTCAATCCCTAATATATTGATGCCACGTGATGGTAATTATTCCTCCGACAGCAACACAAAATACCGACTACCTTAAAGGCAGCTTCGCACTTGATATTTACTGATGATGGCGTCCCTACACGGATTCCAATTACTCCCAAACAGACATGGAGACTGCCACTTTATTACGATCAGACCAATAAACGTAAATGTTTACAACCGCTATGTACCAAATCTGAGTATGACAAGTTAGCGTCTCATTACAAACTAAAACACTGTCCCACTTTTATAAGATCAAATACTAACCAGAATTATATTTTTTACTGTTAGTAATTTTTAAAAGCATCAAATTAATTAAGGGAAGTAATTCTTCAAAGCTAACACAATAAAGTACTATCTTTACTTAGATTGAAATATCCGTAACATACGAATTCGTGTGTATAGAAAGAAACCCAGCGCACATATATGAATTGAAACATTTACGAGTATATGAAATAACTTTCAATATACTTAATACGTGATATTTTAGGGACATCGTGAATACACTAAGTAATACTTTTACAGAGAAACAGTCATCTGTTGCAGAAAAAGGATTTACAAACGAGAAACGGACAAAAGATGTCGTAAGAATGATATTTGAATCATTACAGACACTCTCAATAAAGACACGCAGTATATATAAGAAAGTATCAGATCTTGTCTAGCATCTTAAAAGCAGTTTAACAGTTGTATCACCCAATAAAAATGTCTACCACACGACCCCAATCGAGTGAGTATATAGTTTCATATTCATTATGTTTAAGTTCATTTTGCATATTTTGAATGCGATACATACAGGGAAATTCACTTTCCTTTCAATGTGAACTATTACACACAAAATTATGTTGTACGTGCGATAGGAACTATTTTAACATAGTAGTTATTGTGTATACTGAGGTATTCCTGATGTTTACATATATAGGTAACTTTTATATTTCTGAGAGTTGGGAGTAGGTCAATGTTTTAGCATTTATTTTTTTTTGGAAAAAAAGCTTTTTATACAAATCTGAATCTTTTTTAAAATGATTAGCTCAAAACATTTAATCTTTATGTATACAAATTATCTAGATTCTTCTAAACAATCTAATTTCATATAAATAACATATATTTATCATAAAGAGTTTTGATTAAAATGTGCTCTGACAAATTTTATCGGCCCTGTGAACCCGTGAAAAAATTGGATTATCATTTTTCAGTGATACTTATATTGATTTTTTTATTTAGTTACCTATTTTATTAAATGTTAATTATATGTAATAAAACTATTAGACATTTGTTGGTTTCATGTTTTCTATTGCGTCATTGTTTTATTGTAAAAGCAGCAGACATAGACACTTTGTCAGAACATTGTACACACGCGATCAAGAAATTGCCACCAACAAACTTAACTGCATACGCAAAGCTGTTGACTGTTTCCGTTTGGAATAGAAGTTAATACTGGTGATTGATTGAAAAAAACATACCATAACACTTAGATCCAGTAAAAGCAGCTACACACCCAAATGTGCATGTCCCATTTCTACTAAAGCATGTTCTGTTTATACAGTTTTCGGGACATTTAGTGGTACACTTCTTACCATACCAGCCCGTCTCACAACCATCGATGCATGTTCCGTCCAACTGAAAACACATACCATTCGTGCAGTTCACATTACATTCCTTGGTACAGCGCGGACCGAATCTCTTCTGCATAAAACACCCATATGTGCACTCTCCTTTGTACTGATCACATATGCTGTTATTACAAGATTTGGAACATATCTTCGAACATTGAGGGCCCCACAGGGTATTATTTAAACATCCAAACTTACATTTACCGTCTATTTGAAAACATTTCGTGTCATTACCCGGGGTTCCCATACAGTTATCACTGCAGCTACTGGCACATGTATCACCCCAGAAGTTAGGCTTACAACGACAGGTGCCATTTTGATGGCATAATCCGCCTTCACAACCACCATTACACTTGACAGCACAATTTGGTCCTGTATACTTCATCGAAAAACAGCCATTGGTGCAAGTTCCTGTAAAATAAACACATTTCTATCAACAATAAATGTTATTGCGGAACCAAATAATTAAAATCAAAATATTACAAAATATAAACTTTCGCTAAAACTGATTATATAAACAGATTGCTTTCAAAACTTTTAAACTAAAATTATAAATACATATTTTGAGAAAATTTGATAAAAAAAATAATTTCAAAAACAAATTATTGATATCCGACATTTAACTAGTTCTTATTACATTTGTGTCATTAAAATGAATTATTACAGATTTACTTATATAATCGATATGTAAACTAAGAGGCAAATAATAAAACAAATAAAGAAATATACTAAATTATGAATAACTTGTGGATTAAATAATTAGTATACATTGTGGTTAAATCTACAAAATACTTATACTCGGTGTTCATAATAACAATTTAGTCTGTGTGTATGATATTAAAATGAAATTTATGATAGAATATGATATGATATTTTTGAATAGTTGTAAATCATTGAATTAAGATATGCTTCGTTAATGATAATTGAAATTCAGTATGACAAATTTGTATTAACTGATTAACCCGGATATGAAGAGAAATCCAGGGCACAAGATAAGTTGAACTTGAACACATTTGTTGTCAACCGTTAGTTGTCAATATTGTACGAAATCTTACAGTAAAGTATTAGCGCATCTTTTACAATCTAAATATTTGTAACTCAAATGTTGACGGAAGATATAGAATTGTAACAATTTAATGTAATTCCTGTTATCAAAACAATGTACATAAAGTCGATGAAAGTTTGTTTATAGAGCTTAACGTCAAATTTGCAAGCCGTTTTGTTATATTGGTACAACAAAATATATAAGACAGGGTAATATTTACTTTATCTCAGGTTGTTTAGAGAGTTTAAATGCGAGGAAATTTATACTTGGAGATTGAACTTTTTTTAAATATATACATGATATTATGGAGATTTTCTTGTGAAACATCGTTTTAGTTAAACATTCTAAACAAATTGAGATAAAGTAAATATTATTCACAATCGATTTTAAAGCATTACTAAAATTAATCAACCTTAACATATTTTAGAGGTTAATGCAAAACGTATATTTTTTTCAATTTAGTCATGTTTATTCAAATAAAAAACTATAATTTTGGTCAAGTATGATATAGTCGATAAAACAAAAAAAAATGGATAAAATAAATACAGTTTTACGTCATTTTGAAGAATCAATACTATTCATTGCGACAGTGTGTTTATTTACAAGCTTTATGCATATATCCATTTCATGTTTATTAATTATCCAACTTTATTTAAAAACTTTACTCTATTTTTTAAGATCAATTTGAATAAAGGTTGACGTTAATAATGTTTTTAATTGACCCGAATTGGACGTTTTAAAACATAATTGCACCAAAATGCCTGACATAAATAAATTATATTGTAAAAATTATTTAATATCACTTTTAAAAAGATAGAAAATTATTTCTGGCCACAAAAAAAGAATGGTTTTGTTGTAATAGGAAAATGACTTTCCGCCTAATAATATTGAAAATTTAACACATTACAAAGTTTTACCAACGTTTACGTTTTTAAATGTACTAAGTGTATATTCAGCAAATGCTACCATCATATCATCCACATAGATTGTTCTCGCATGTGGCACTACAAGGCATTTTTAAAGAAGAAGAAACAAGGATTTTTATAACCGCCATTATGCGACTACCCCACGGAATCATTTCCTTTTTCAAATGATGGCGCTATGCCTACATAAAAATCTTGTATAATTGTATTAGCTTCTGTTTCATCAGATACAGTATGTATATATAAGTTTTAATAATATTAAGCAAATATTTGCCATCATATCCTCCACATAGTGTATCTTTGCATGTGCCACTGCAAGGTCTGTTACACGTGATTCCATAGTAAACGTCTTGACACCCAAACTCGCATCTTCCATCTGCTTCCTTACATATTGGCAAGGTTGAAGAAGCATTCAGCAAACATTTGGTTCCACATCTTTCACAGCTTCCATCTTTTCTGAAATACCCCTTTTGACATCTATGGCAGCGTGTATCCGGTTGCTGTGTAGATCTAGATACAAAAAATACAGTTATAATTGTGTTCTACTGTTTGTAAGGTGTTGACCAACGATTTACTAGACTATATATTATTGTATTTATTAAACGAATTTGGCAAATATGTATTATACAGGCTCAGTCGAGCAGTCTAACAGTTTTGCTAATGGGTTAAACAAGTTCAATAATAAATTAACACGAATGTAAGATTTTCTTGTACTCGGAAAATGGTCAATTTAGAATTTTTTTGGTCATTTGAATGAAAAATAAGCAAAAAAAAATGTTTTCAAAATTCTATAGATAGCACAGTTTATTACACTCCTCCATCGTTACTTATGTGATGCATGTCGAGTATTATCATGTTGGATACAAATATTAGTTGCGCTGGTAAATCATAATACTATCCAACCGTTATACTTTTCTTTAGATATTGAATACCATAATAACGATTTCGCGTTTGCCGCCATCATTTAGGTGAAATTTACCCACGATTATACTTCTAAAATACATTTGGAAAAATACTTTGTTAAATATGTATGGACATATCTTATGTGTCAATGGCTCGTGAGTGTGACTATATTATATAGGTCTGTCTTCAATCATCTTGGTTAGTAGCTAATAATTAATGAGGCAAGTGGCTGATCTTCACTAAATCATAGTCTAGGGATATAACGAGGGATGCTACTCCTGATACAGGTGGCTGGTCTTCACTAAATCATTGTCCAGGGATATAACTAGAGATGCTACTCCTGATGCAGTTGGCTGATCTTCACTAAACCATAGTCCATGGATATAACGAAGGATGCTACTCCTGATGCAGTTGGCTGATCTTCACTAAACCATAGTCCAGGGATATAACTAGGGATGGTACTCCTGATGCAGGTGGCTGATCTTCACTAAACCATAGTCCAGGGATATAACAAGGGATGCTATTCCTGATGCAGGTGGCTGATCTTCACTAAATCATAGTCCAGGGATATAACAAGGGATGCTACTCCTGATGCAGGTGGCTGATCTTCACTTAATCATAGTCAAGTGATATAACAAGGGATGCTACTCCTGATGCATGTTGCTGATCTTCTCTGAATCATAGTCCAGGGAAATAATTAAGGATGGTACTCCTGATGCAGGTGGTGATCTTCACTAAATCATAGCCGAGGGATATAATTAAGGATGGTACTCCTGATGTAGGTGACTGTGTATATAGCAACGGTAAGATACACTTTATAAATTTAGATGAATAAATAATTCACATCTTTTAAGCATCATGAAACTTCCAAAAGGCTATTCTTTGATAAAACCAACAAAGATTGTAAACAACTTAATGTATTTGGTAAAATTGCAAAAGCAGTTGACTCCTAATTGGCTTCTTTTTTATCAAAAAAGTACAAAATATAAAACTTTAATCGATGGATGTACTTTTTGAGAGAGCGTTTTGCTTAATTTAGCCAGTTTGTTTACGTTCTGCATTCGGTAATCACTCGGGTCGTTTCAGGATAATTATCGACAAATGTGTGTCCACAAGCCGACGATGCAACACACGTCACAATTGTTGGTAATGGCAAGAAAGACACGTAAACGCCATAGCTTTAATACAAACGATGCTATATATTAACAGATTAGACAAAGAAAAGAAAACAAACAGAGGGAATTATGAGTATCATTACAGTTTATTACGTATGGGCTGCGTGACTCTTCGTGACTCCTCCTGACTCCTCGTTTTCTGTGAAGGTATCAATTGAGTTGAGACACGGTCACTCATTTGTTAGTAAATGCCTGTTCAAAATTATTGAAAATAATGCAGAATATATTTATATTTTCATTTGGTTCAAATAAACATTCAATCCATGAACTCGAAAAGTAAAACAGGCTGTATTTGATAAAAACCGCCATTTCAGAAGTTTAATGAATCTATGCTGAGTATGATGAGGTTCTGAAGGATATGTTATGGTATACTTACGTATCGATTGTACAGCTTACGCAATTCCGCCTGCACGTTACATTACAATAAGGACCAGTAAATCCTTCTCTGCATCCATACAAACATTCGTCTGTCGTTTCATTGCACTTTTCAATCATCATTTTCAATAGGCAATTATCAATGCACACTTCCGTCTTGTTTGTAAATGATGTACACTTATCACTGCAAGCTACCGTCTCATTTATTAATGCCAGTGTGCAATTATCACTGCATGATACGTTTTCATTGGTCGATAATGCTACACAAATATCCCTGCATATTAATGTGTTGTCAGCTGTTGACGTTAGACAATTGTGACCACATACTGCCTCGGTTACTGATGCTGAAAGAAAATTTCAGGAGTTAAATATGTAACTTCACTTTATTTTACAAATATATAAATGATTTATATCTATAACTTTATCTTTAACTTCTTGGTTCCTTTAATAGAGTATGATATCAAGAGATACATTAGTGCATTCATGTCAAAAGTATTCATTTCTTCTATACAGTTTGAAACCCCGACAAATATAGTGCATTTTGTGAAATGTCTTGATTTCTTTAATACAGTTTGGAACCAAAATATATAAGTGCATTGATGTTAAAGATATTGCTTTCTTTTATACAATATGAAAGCAAAACATATTAGTGCATTTATGCTAAAGGTCGTGATATTGCTATACAGTATGGAACCAAGACATTTATAAGAGCTTTTGATTTACAGGTCTTGGTCTCATCTGAACAGTATGGATGCATAAGTGCGTTTAGGTCGAAGGTCTTGGTTTCTTCTCTACAGTAAGGGACCAAGACATATATTAGTGTATTTATGTCAAATATTTTGGTTCCTTCTATACAGCATGGAACCCTCATCTACTCAGTATGAAACCTAAATATGTATTAGTGCATTTATGTGAAATGTCTTGGAGCTGTATTAGTACCTTTATCTTAAATGTATTGGTTCCCTCTATAAAGTTATATTAGTGCATGTATGTTAAATGGCTTGGTGTCTTCTATACAGTGTGGAACTTTGAGATATTTTAGTGCCTTCATGTTTCTGAATTGTATTACGGTTTTTATAATTTCCTTTTGTTCCTCAAGCAAGAGACAATATATCTCCATTTTCACGTTTTGAATTAATCTATGTTAGTGGTTAATCTATTTTTAGAATGTCCAATTGGAACCGAGTTTTCCAATTGCAGGGTTCAATTTATATCGGTGTTATTTAATTGGAAAGTTCTTGTGTCACGTTAGATTAACACACACTACGGAAAAACCACGCTTTATTGATGTACAATAATTCATATTTATCTGTCTGTTTCTTTAAGTTAAGAATTGATATATAAATAATTTGTTTCATAATACCTAAACTTTCAATTTGAAAATGTTAGAAGAAATCTTTCATCCAATAAAATGTTTAAAATCACATTCAAAATCGATCAATATTGACACAATGTACGGTTTAATCCTCAATGCGTTCTTTTTTGAAACCTTAATTCTCGAAAAATACTCAAGAAAGAAACAAGAAAACCTGACAAAACTCATTGATATAATACATTTTAAATCGGTCATATTGTCAAAGTTACCAATAATAAGTTTAATTAGAAAATTTACTAATTTTCGAGAAATGTATATTTTTCGGCGTCAAATGGTTCTTTTCAAAACATTATATAAAAATACCAATATGAATTCCTCACAATAACCATTTGGTATACAGTTTTTTCGATCGCCGATACTTTTAAAATTATATTAATAAGCTTAAATTGATAAATGCTCCTAAAAAATGTATGCATTTCCGAAAATCAATATTTCGAATATCCGGCCCCATGTAAAACCGGACCCGTTACTAATCAGGCCCTTGGATGAAACGTCCTTGGAATATCCGTCCCCATTTATCATGGAAAATCCGGCCAAACGCTAGTTTTAAAAATAATGAATCGCATGTATTAAGTTAGCTGTAGCACGATATTATGCAGTTAATTTTAGCGAATAGCAACGTCAACATCTTAATGGGACCAAATATTCTTGATATAAAGGATTTTGCATTCATTCAATACAATTGTATTGTAATTGTATATAATAAAACCACTGTATCATGTTAATATCTATTGAATGTGTCATCTTCAGTAAGATTGGTTTGTAAAATGGTATGTATTCATGCAAACCTTTAAATGCGTCTTTATTTTTTAAATATATTTTGTAAAAGGTTAAGTGCATTTCGTATATTTGTGGTAATCTGAGACAAAATTGTCAATCGAATTTCAATTTCGTCTTTATGTTAATATGATAGTTTAAGTTGTCTTCTATAATATCGTGTTATCACTAGCGTTAACAATATATACAGAGTCGGGTATATTATCATATCATGTAGTAGCATAATAGATCTCTGTTATTTCTCTGTTCAAAGTTCAGTAGACAGTCAATATTCAAAGTTTAGCAGACAGTCACGTGATTTGGGTATGTAAATGTTTACGATTTAAATTGCTATGGGAAACAACTAAACCTTACTGCGCAAATGTTTACAGGTTGTATATAATCATACGTTAATGAATAAGTGTTGTACGTTGAATAATTAATTCAAAATTGTAATATTGTAATGTAAATAAAACTATCTATTTGATAAGATGAGATGATCATGGACACAATGAACAGAATATATTATATTGGATACGAGTATTTAAAAGGTGTACAATTTAGAGATTGTTTCTATACTTCGTATTTAAATTTTGTATGCAATAACTCATGTTGAAAATATAAGTTTATGTTAAAATGATGCGTGTTTTTCTCAAAGGCAAATAGATAACTGTATTCCTTATAATCGTAGATTAATACAACTATTCTTTATTTACGGTTTATTTACACATGCATAATTAAAAAAGAATTGGTCTGCCTTCATCTATCATATGTTGGAAAATGATGCATATATATAATATCTTAAACAAAACACAATGAATTTCTGGAAAAACTTTTTTTTTCAAAAACAATTCTTTTCATTATAAACATTAATATTATAAACTTAATACTTTTGGATAATTATAACTATAATTAAGTAAAATTCAAAATAACTGCTCAAAAAGTTGGTAAAATACTGATATAAATGGAATTAAAGTAGTAAAAAAACACCCTGTCCAATTCGAATTTTAATATTCCAATTGGCATTAGTTTCCAATGAGAAATAACGATTTCCAAGCGGTCAATTCCAATGGGAAGGTAAAGGTCCAATTTGAAGATTCTATTTATAGATTCTATATAAAGAATTGTCTCATTGGAATATAAACAATCTAATTGGACGAATAAATTTATAAATTAATTATTTTTTGTACGAGTAGAGTAGGAGCGTGTGTATGTATGTGAGTGAATGTGGGCATGCGCTTGTATGTGAGTGCAGCGTTGGTGCTTGTGTAAGTGAGTTTGTGTGTCCGTCAGAGGTTGAATGAAGCGTACGTGCATTTGAACGTTTCTATATGCAGCATGCGCGAGAATGCATGTGTGCATTAAAACTAGAAGTTGTAGTGACAGAAGCAAACACAAAAGAAGCATTTATATTTCTGCGTAAGTGTAGTGTACTTAGTGGCAGAAATAACAATAGCAGCAGTAACATCTGCAGCAGCAGTAGTAGTAGTAGTAGTAGTAGTTGCAGTAGTAGTAGTAGTAGTAGTAATAGTAGTAGTAGTAGTAGAAGTAGTAGTAATAATAGAAGTAGTAGTACTAGTTGTTGCATTAATAGTGGCAACAGTAGTAGTAGTAGTATTAGAAGTAGTGGTAGTAGAGTAGTAGTAGTAGTAGTAGTAGTAGTAGTAGTAGAAGTAGTAATAATTGTAGTAGTAGTAGTAGTAGTAGTAATAGTAGTAGTAGTAGCAGTAGATGAAGTAGTAGTAGAAGTAGTAGTAATTGTAGTAGTAGTAGTAGTAGTAATAGTAGTAGTAGTAGTAGTAGTAGTTGTAGTAGTAGCAGCAGTAGAAGTAGTAATAGTAGAAGTAATAGTGGCGTTGGTAATAGTAGTAGTACTGGTGGTAATGATCGTAGTAGTAGTAGTGTTGGTGGTAGAAGGAATAGTAGTAGTAGTAATCGTGACGGTTGTGATGGCAGTAGTGGTAGTGGTGGTGGTGGTTGTGATTGAAGATTAAAAGTAGTAGTAGTAGTAACAATAGTAGTAGTAGTAGTAGTAGTGACGGTATTGATAGTATTGTAGTAGAAGTGGTGCTGGTGGTAGTAGTAGTAGAAGTAGCAGTTTTAGTAGTAGTGGTGGTGGTGGTGGTCAAGGTGGTGGTGATGTAGTAGAAATAGAAAGTAGTAGCAGTAGTATAATTAGAAGTTGTAGCAATGACGGTGGTAGTATGATAGTAGTAGAAGTAGAAGTAGTAGTAGTAGTAGTAGTAGTAGTAGTAGTAGCGGTTGTCGAAAAAGTAGTTGTGGTGGTGGTGATGGTGGTCGTGGTAGTAGTAGTATTAGAAGTAGTGGTAGTGTAGGTAGTAGTTGTAGTAGAAGTAGTAGTGATGGTGGTGATGGTGGTATGAGTAGTAGTAGAAGTAGTAGTGGTGGTAGTAGTAGAAGAATTGGGGGTGGTGTTGGTGGTAGAGGTAGTAGTAGTAGTTGTATTAGTAGTGGTGGTGATAGTAATAGTATAAGTAGTAATGGTAGTGACGGTGGTGATGGTGGTGGTTGTGGTAAAAATAACAGAAGTAGAGGAAATAGTAGAAGTAGTGACGGTGATGATCGTAGTAGAAGTAGTAATAGTAGAAATAGTAGTTGAAGTAGATTAAGTAGTAGTAATTACGGTGGTGAAATGGTAGTAAAAGTAGTAGCAGTGGTAAAAGTGGTAGTAGTAGAGGTAGTAGTAGTAGCAGTATTGATGGTGGTGATGGTGGTGATGGTAGCAGTAGTAGTAGTGCTAATAGTAATGTAGGTAGTAGTTGTAGTAGTAAAAGCAGTAGTGGTGTCGGTGGTGGTGGTGGTGTTGGTAATAGTAGTAGTAGAAGTGATGGTAGTAGAATTAGTATAAGTATAAGTAGTGGTAGTAGTAGTTGTAGTAGTAGTACTAGAAGTGTTAGAAGTAATAGTAGTAGTAGAAGTTTTGGTAGTAGAAGTTGTAGTGGTAGTGGTTGTAGTTATATAAGTAGTAGTGATGGTGGTAGTGGAGGTGGTGGAAATAGTAGTAGTAATAGGAGTGGTGATATTATAAGTAGTAGTAGAATTAGTGGTTGTAGTAGTATAAGTAGTAGTGATGGTGGTGGGGGGGGGGAACGGTGGAAATGGTAAAAGTAGTAGAAGTGATAGTAGTAGAAGAAGTAGTAGTAGTGGTGGTGTTGGTGGAAGTTGTAGTAGTGGTGGTAATAGTAGAAGTACTAGTAGTACTGGTGGTGATGTTGAT